>NW_020769378.1:5092247-5111905 GCF_900518735.1 Pseudonaja textilis
GAGAGAGAGAGAGAGAGAGAGAGAGAGAGAGAGAGAGAGAGAGAGAGCAAAGGACTGCCCAATCTGCAAATCCTCACCTCTTCAGTATGAAATAATGAAATATTAAATCAGACCTTTGATAAGATGATGAAGAACAGTATTGTAATGAAAAGGAGCATTTGCTTGTATTACATCTGCCACTACATATTACACCAACCCAGCTACAGGAAGGTGTTTTAGGATGTCATTAGTAGCTGGCTGATTTAATTTCACTTTTTTTAAAAGGAGTATATGGCATTTTAATTCCATTTATTTTGGCCGGTGCCAATTTCAACTTGAAAATGTGGAAGGGAAGAAGAAAAAGAAAAGAAACCAGGGCAAATAAGGTGGCCCTACTGAATATTGATAAGCCATTTTTTAATTTATTAAGGTTATATGGAGGTGCTTCTACGTGGTTTGCATCCCAGGAAGGAGCCTGGAGGGAACTGGTGATGCATGCTATGTTTGGAGATTGCCAGAGCTACGAAATAGCCAATTCCGCAGCTGAAGAGTGAAAATGGAAACTCACATTTAATAACCACATATGGCAATTCCATGTCCCACTTAACTCCTTCAGGATTATTATAGATGAACATCCTGGTCCACGGGTCACTTTCAGTGTCCATCCATCCTTTATTATAAATGACAGCCATTGATATCAGAAAACTGGTCCTTTAGATTTATTTGTGTTTCAGAAACTCACTCCTGTCTTTTATTTTGGTCCCTTAATATTTGCTGTACAAAATGCAGCATTTGTGGCAAAGTCTTTCATATTCATGATGCCGAATTGTCTTTTCAAAAAGAATTTACAGATACTCTTTGATTTTATGTATTTTAATTAGAACAGGCATCTTTGTAAAGTTTGTTTTTTTTTCCTTCTCGGTTTTGCTTTTGACTTTTCCTTGCTAAAGCAAAGTTATAAACGTAAAGAATATGTGGGTTGCGTTGTTTTTTTTCAGTCTTGGAAACCTTGTTCACATTAGTCCCTGTTTTAGGTGGATCCTTTATATTTTCTAAGAAAATATGGTTAAATATGGGCTTGGCACTATCATAGCTATCTGCTGGCCTCACATCTGAGATCATGTTGATGAAAGAAGAACTAGGGGAGACATGATAGCAGTCTTCCAATATCTCAGGGGCTGCCACAAAGAAGAGGGAGTCAAGCTATTCTCCAAAGCACCCGAAGGCAGGATAAGAAGCAACTGATGGAACTAAGGAGGAATTTCCTGACAGGGAGAACAATTAATCAGTGGAATGACTTCCCTCCAGGAGATGTGAATGCTCCAAAACTGGAAGTTTTTAAGAAGAGATTGGATAGCCATTTGTCTGAAGTGGTGTAGGGTTTCCTGCCTAGGCAGGGGGTTGGACTAGAAGACTTCCAAGGTCCCTTCCAACTCTGTTATTCTATTCTAAAGTTGATAATGTGATTTTAAAGTTTATTTCTTAGTGAAAGTAGTTAAGAAGTAGGCAGTAAATTAGCATGATTAAAATCTCTAACTCATCCAGTGTCCCAAGTCACCACATAGGAGGTGGATTTCAACCCATTTGAGGTGATTTGAGGGAACTTTAAGGGTGGGGATGTCAGATCTCAGAGAGAACTGAACACATACCTATATACACATATACATATTGTTGTTCTGATGCTAAGTCATGTCCAACTCTTTGTGATCCCATGGATCATAGCATTCCAAGCCCCTCCTGTTTTCCAGTTTGTCTCAGAGTTAACCCAAACTCATAGTCATTGTGGCAATGACACTCATCTGCACCTCCACCATCCCTTTCTCCTTTCTCCTTCCATCTTTCCCAACATCAGGGTCTTCTCCAAGGAGTCCTCGTCTTCTCATTTGGTGGCCAAACTATTTCAGCTTCAGTTTCAGGATCTGTCCTTCCAAAGGACAGTCCTTGTTGGTTTCCTTTAGGAATACATATACACATATAGAGTATAGAATATGCATTTACATATATCAAGTTTTCTGCTTTGGATCATATTAGCAAGTACTCTCTGAATTGCAACTCCTACCTAGGATATTTTTTTCTTAGAAACTTTATCAGCGTTCTCAGAAATAGAGTAATAAGAGAGGAAACATCATACAAATAAACTTTGTATGATAAATTTTCTACTTTCAGCTGTCAACACACCGTATTTAATATTAATTCCAATATTTACGATTCAACCTCAATTAAGTCCTTGTAAATCACAACAGATTTCATAAAGTCTCTCTCTCTCTCTCTCTCTCTCTCTCTCTCTCTCTCTCTCTCTCTTGCCAAGCAGTTGACAATACACACATTTCCAATATTTAAAATGCAGAATAAAACAAATATTTAAAATGTGGATTAAAAACAAAAGTAAAAAAAATCATAACAGCACAAACAATGCAAAGGTATAGCCAGTAGATAAAGAAAAACTGAAAGTGCAAGCAGCACATTAAGTATAACGGTGAGAACATGCAAACTACAGAAATTGAACAAAAGAGGCTGTATGTATGTATGTATGTATGTATGTATGTATGTATGTATGTATCTTCATATTTTTGCCAAATCAAAAGAATAGCATTATCTCTGAAATGTTAAGTGTGCTTGAGCCTCCTGCATCTCAGAGCTATTAACCTCATCGTCTTAACAAATGCCCCATCATGGCTCTCATCGTTTTGGAAGTAGGTGAAGTTTTGCCAAGTTCAAAGTAAAATAAAAATAAAATAAAGTCTCAAGAGTACCAATTACATAAAGTAAGAATTCTGTTTGCACCAAAACTTGTTGATGAAATCTTTCCTTCCTCTCAAAATGTTTTTTAAAAAGCTCTTCTGTTGTTTGTCCTGAACACACTAGAAGGCACTAGAGAAAGAACACACTAGAGAAAGAACAGAAGTGAAGAAAGATCTTAATGATTAAGTTATACAATCCTGCTTCCTCCATTAAGACACATTAAAATACAAAGATTTTTTTTTCTAAATTTAAGAAGATATATGTGTGGATTTTAAGAACAAATCTAAGGCTGAAATTGGGCTAAATGAGGTTATAACTATATTCTCCACTTACCTATAATAGAGATGGGTGAGATAGATGGTGCTTCCACAGAGGTTAGCGTTAGAGCCAGCTGTGAGCAGCCGCCACCAAAAAAGCTAATACAGTCCTCAGTGGTATAAACAGAGGGATAGAATCAAGATCACATGAAGTATTAATACTGCTTTCTAAACCCCTAGTAAGACCACACCTGGCATGCTGCAACCAATTTTGGCCACCATACTACAAAAATGGTATTGAGACTTTGAGAAAAGTTCAGAGAAGAGCAACTAAGATGGTCAAAGGCCTGGAGACCAAAACATATGACGAACAGTTTGCAGGATTTGGGTTTGGTTAGTCTAAAGAAAAGGATTATGGGTAACATGATATCAATATTCCAGTATTTGAGGGTCTGCCACAAAGAAATAGGGTGTCAACCTATTCTCCAAAGCACCCGAAGCAAGAAACAATGGATGGAAACTAATCAAAGAGAGAAGCAACCTGGAATTAAGGAGAAACTTCTTAACAGTGAGGACAATTAACCAGTGGAACAACTTGTCTTTATAAATCATGGGCACTCCATCAATGGATGTTTTTAAGAAGAGTCCAGACAATCACTTATCTGAAATAGTATAGGTTCTCTTGTTTGAGCAGGGAGCTTGACTAGAAGACCTTAAAGGTCCCTTCCAGCTCATTCATTCTTTTCTAAAAGGTTTGGTGCCCAACTTGTTTCTTTTCTGGACAATTGTGTTATTAAGATTTTTAAAACATTTTAAGAATGAATTAGTCCGTGAAGTTAGGGGACCAAGACAGTACAATGACCGGGTTTTATCACTGAGCTATACCTTTTGAAAGCTTAAAAGATGTCTCCATACATATACATTGACAAATGTAATGGATTTTTGCAAGTTAGAAAGCCTACATAGATATAGATCTTTTCAATCTTCAAGTCTTGTGTAGTTTGGATGTGTAGGCCCTTCTCCATACCCCATGCTTTCACACAGTTGCGGACCCTCAAAATTGCATTTGCTTGTTCCTCCCATAACCCTCCGCACCATTATTGCTAAAAAGTGTAAACGGTGCTTGTTCTACATGGCTAGTGTAGTGGTCCTAAAACTGGTTGCACAACCAACCTCTTGCTCACCTATTCTTGCTATTGTATTGCTGTCTTTTATTTCCTGGTAAGGTGGAAAAAAGACAATACACAGAGGTAGCAGAGCTGTCCTTCAGATCTGTTCAGCAGGATGGAGGCACAATCACGAGTTGACTCACAAAGAAGAATATTTGTAGCTCAGGGTTGAAATGGGAAGGAGGATCCTTGGTACTCTCTGAGCTTGGTTGTTTTCTCACAGACGTTTCCTTACCCAAACGAGGTAACATCATCAGTGCTAGATGATGAAGTTACCCAGTTTAGGGGTAATGAACTATCTGCAAGAAAACAGTCAAGTTTAGAAAGCACCAAGGACCCCTCATGACCTGACTCCAGGACAGAGGGAAAAGACATAGGGTTGCAGGATAGTTTCTTGCCCACACAGCTCAAGAAATTTTTTTTGCAATACTGAACTTTTCAACTTTTTCTCTGAAATTGTCCCCAGGACTAACAGTACGATGAGAGTGGTGTGTCAGAGCATCAATCCTGAGCAGGCATCATACATGGAACTAGATTTATGTACTTCAGATCATTATTCATAATATAGATTCAGTGTTCACGCTGGCACAGAAATGAAATGCAAACTCATGCTTCACCTCTGATATTATAATGTATTGCAGAGAGAATTGTGCCTGGGATTCAGAAAGAGCCTTTCGACAGTTGATGGATGGGACGAACAAACGACTTGCATGCCTTAATGAGTTTCAAAGTGAGGGAAATGTGCTCCCTTAAAAGTTATGAACCCTCCTGTAGAATCCCCAAAGCATAAAATACACTTTGAATACTTTCCACGAAAAAGGTCTACAGCAATTAATGAGGCATCGCGCTACCCCATAAACAAGTTGAGTCATCTGATCACATTTACATTTGATGCTATTCAGGCCTGCTGTTGGAATTCATTGTTGGGATGGATTGCTGTGCAACAACTGCGGTAGTATTCAGCCAGTAGATGACAGTGTTTACAAGTTTGGATCTATGGTATACACTCTATGCTTTTTTTATTCTAAGCAGAGTTTCTTGTTTCTTTCTACAGTTTAAACAGTTGAGCAGTGAAGCACATGGTGACTGTGCTCTTGTTTTCTCCGTAGTGCTATATACAAGAGCTGTGATGGTGCACTGGTTAGAATGCAGTACTGCAGGCTACTTCTGTTGACTGCCAGCTGCCTGCAATTTGGCAGTTCAAATCTCACCAAGCTCAATGTTGACTCAACCTTCCATCCTTCTGAGGTCGGTAAAATGAGGGCCCAGATTGTTGGGGGCAATATGGAGGTTTATCATTACTCAGTTTATCACTCAGTTTAACCACTACTTAGGTTTATCACTACTGAGACACGACTCAGGAGACCCCGAAGACACAGATAAACCTCCAAGTGTTTCAATCATCCTCTAAAAGGATGCAAATGGCCAACTGTCTGCAGGGAGTATAAATCCTTCAATTCCCCACCATTCAGTCAAAGCTGAAGAAGCTTCTTGGATGAGAAGTGAAATGTCTTCAAAACAAAAAAACAAGAAAGTTCAGTTGTCTCCTGAAAAAAAAACACCTCTGGGATATCCACATTGAGGTTGTCCATGGAAGAAAAATTTCAGGATTGGCAAAAATCTGAGCTATGAGATTTTTAAAGATTTTTTTTAAAGGCCAAAGGATGAGATCAAAACTCCACCTGCCTTTTGCTAGATGTGCAATGTACATAACAAAATTGGTGGAGATTCAACTGTAGCATCCCAACTGCCATCTTGATTTTGGATCATACCATCAGGCCTGCAGATCGCATTGAGGACTGCAGCCCATGAAAGGGCTGCATTGTGAATGGGTTTAGAATGCACCCGCCCTATCTCTTTGTTATTGTAGTTTTTAACTGGTTTTAACTGGCTTTTAATGGTTGCAGAAGAATTATGTTGACCATTTAGCTTTGTGTTTTTATTCTATGCACTGCCCAGAGTCACAAATGGACAGCTATATAGATTCAATAAATAAATTAATAGATAAACAAACACTTTGAGGATACCTATGGAAAAAAATCTAATGGCTGGTTTGAAGAAGAAATCAATAACTTTCTTCATGTCCCTGAAAACCTGGGAGAAATTTTACAATAACTTCTTTTCATATCCTACCAGAACATTTAACAACAACAAAAAAAAATACTCTGCACAGAAGCAAGTTCATTTTGCTTCAAGCTTCCATCCAAACTTATTTGTTCCTCCATTTCATTTCAGTCCATGTGTCTTCTGGCCCCAAACTGCAGAAAATAATATTCAGGATAAATTCTGAATCTCTCATTGGGTCTATAAATACAGTTCAAGCTAATATACCCGAGATTTCCTAAAGGCATTTTTCAGACTATTTCCCGGAGACCCGAGGCGGACGCTAGTGTATTTTTCTAGATAAAACTCAATATGTGAAGCCTTTATCCCTATGAAATAAAAGTGAAATGGTGCCATAATTGAAAACTTTGGGAAGGGAAGAACTTACATTAAATTGTACCAGATTTCAGATCAATCTGGCTAGTATGCCTAAGGACAGAATAAAACTTTTTTTTTAAAGTACTTTTGCAGAATTGTGAAAGACTCAGAGTGACAAATTTTAAGTACAATACCATTTTGTTTCGAGAATGCTTCTTTCATTTTCTCTATTAATTTAAGCTGCCTGAATATATTATTACATTCCTTAAAACTAATTGGACATTTAAATCAGCAAATAATTAGAATGAGATTGCATATACCATACAGCTGAGTTAACTTTGAGCCTGATAAGATTCGAACTGCCAAATTGCAGGCAGCTGGCATTCACAGAAGTAGCCTGCAGTACTGCACTCTAACCCCCCATCTCCCTTCCTCCCTCTCCCTATCTATCTATCAGTCTGTCTGTCTATTATCTATCTATCTATCTATCTATCTATCTATCTATCTATCTATCTATCTATCTATCTATCTATCTATCTATCTATCTATCTATCCTATCTATCTGTATTGCATTAAGTAAAATTATTTTTTGCTTTATTACAGCAGATGGGTTACATATTCTTAGTAAAACTTATCTTGACAGAATGCATGTGGGCTACAGGGATGTGCAATTTCCAGAAATACTTTAGAAGGTGTGAAATGCAGTGGGGAGTGACTATAGAATCTATCTGCAACTCTTTAAAGCAGCCATGTCTTTTCCTGGGAAACAGTATGGCTGCATCACCAAACTGCTGGCACGTACTGTAACTCTTTAGAGAGGTATCAGGTGTGAAGAATCAGGATCACCTGTACCAGTTCAGAAAATTTATTGCTCAAGTCTATACACAAGAATCTGGTCAACTAACAATTTCAGCACTAAATTGATGCTAGATAAATTAATGAATACTGGGGAGAGGAGGTGGCTGGATTTGGAGCATTTATGGACATGTAATTATTCTGAGCTGAGTCCTCTCTTGACCCCACTCCAGGCTCTGCCTACTCTTCTCCTACAACTGGAGCAAAGTTTCCAAAGAATTACTTAGTCCTATAATTAAAAAGCTATAGGTGTGTGCATTCTTCAGTTCTTGCTTAACATGGTAGGAATACATACAGAGTCCAATGTAGAAGAAAATGAAAAGATAACTGTTTTTTCACAGATACCTCTAGCAAAAAAGAAGAAAAATCAGTGAGTTACATTTTGGAACTCATGTAATCATCAGAAATTGGGCTAAATTCATGGAAGGTTTTATCTTTCAATGGTGGCAGACTATTGAAAGTTCAGGTTGCACATGGGATAATTTTTCTTTTTCTGATCAGCCTGATAAAAGTCAAACTAAGGATCAAAGCTCCCAGAAGTCTTCATATACAGAAAATGAAACACAAATTCATGTGCCTCTGTTGCCAAGCCTTCCTAACTTTGTCCTTTTGGGGGAAGGTTGGGGCTCCTAAAAAAATCAGGTCCTTTCAAATAGCCCCCACTGGACTTTTAAAGCTCCCCCAAAACACAATCAATTGTTCTGTAGCTGGGGTTTATTTTTTATTTTTTCTGATTTCCCTCCACCCCTGTCATTATTTTACAGCATCTGTGTAGGAGTAGCTTTATATAGCAGAAAACGTATGCTGAGAGAAATAAAAATAATACTGTTCTTCACACAAGTCTTTCTGGACACTGATCCTTCTCTTACATAATGAAAAAAAAATTGTTATGATATTACATAAAGTCAAAAAAATAATAATGATCTAGCTGTCCCCTAAAGTCATATGCGGTTTAGCATCAGGTGAGTCTAAGGGTGAAACATGCAGGAGGGATGATAACATTGTGCAAAGACTTTGCTGCATATTTGTCAGACACCATTATGCTCTAAGGTCATTGCAGTGCTGCTTTGATGTCAACATTGTCATGTACATATCATCATGTCAATGTCATCATGGTTGGATAATGACCCAACAGCTTAACACAGTATACTTAATTTGAGTGTTTATATCCATATGCCTTCTGGATACCATTTTTGATATGCCTCTCTAGTTTTCTTTGTTGCATTGCCTTCTTGCTAAGACTGTTAATGACTGGTCTAAAGTCATCTAGTTGGTATCATGCCTAAAACATGAACAGGATTAGAACTCATAGTGTCTTGGTTTCTAGCATGGTGTAACCGTCTCAATCAAGCTGGTTTTCCATCTATTCCATAACCAGAAGATAAAAAGAAGGATGGTTGACCATCTGTGGTGGAATGTAGTCTGGATTCCCAGGAAGGAGGGGCTGCATCCCAGAGGAGCAAGAGACAACTCCGTTCAGATAGTTTGTGTGAGAGAGAAAGAAGTTGAAGATGATTCTTACCTAATAGTTCCCAAAGTATATCATTTATGGGGGGGAGGGGTGGTGGTGGTGATAGTTTGCTTTAGTTTGGCAAGAGTTTGTCCATAGGTGAGGAACAATAAAGAACTCTCCTTGAAAGAATCATAATCTATCTTTCTTGGTTTGGGGAGACTGACATCCTCAGTTTAACCAGCTAGAGGAACTTCTTATGGAAAATACTCTTCAACTTCTTAAAATTTCCTGTTTGGCTCTACGAGAGTCAAAGAGGAAATCATAAGGCATTGAAGAACATTTTCCACAAGCTAAAGTCAATCATCTCCAGTTGAGAAGCTGCGACAACACATTCTGAAGTGCCTCTCCCAACATTCAGCTAGATGTTCTCCTTCTTTTTAGAACATCAGGCAATGAGGGATTTCTAACACAATTACCAGCTTACATGCATCTGTTCTACTCCACATCATCACCGACAAGCGCTTCAAATATTTTTTTCTCCTACCTCCTGAGATTATTGGTGACATGCGCCAAACTGCAATCTGTATTTAGATTTTTATCACTTGCATTTATGTGGTGACAGCTTCATCTGTCATGATTAACAAGAGGCAACTCACTTGGCTTGGAACAGCGCTACAAAAAAAACACTGGTCCTCCATTTTTAATTTGGATACCCTTGTGTTGTTGTTGTTGTTGTTGTTGGGTTCTTTTTTGTTTTGTTTTGTTTTTGCTTACCTAGATGATCTGTACAATTCCTCCCTGCGTGATCCTTCGGGACTTAAACAAACATCTAATTAAATCTTTCAGCACGTAAGGCATCTGTTAACAAACACTAATGAATATTTGAAAACTGACAGTTTTTTGTGCTGCTCAACAAATGATTCTACTGCGTTTTTTTAAAAAAGTGATAACTATATATATCAAGTTGTGATGCTTTCCTTATCTCAGCAGAAAGCAGCAGATAGCTGAACCTCTCTGGGCTCAGAATATAAGTGAGATCAAATTTATTTAATATTTGACTAGAAGAACATCAGAAATATCAGGGCTGAAAGATAGATTGAGAAGTCCAAAACAAGTCAGAAATCACACAGAAAGTTAGACTCGAGAGATTTTTTTACCATATTCATAGCAGGTGGCGACATCTAGATGATTCTGGCTTTATAAAGGACACTACACTCTGATTTTAGTTAGCGTTAAATGAATGCCACTTCTTCATTCTTTCCATCTGAAAATGTTGTGTACGTTGAACAGGTCCAATGTTAAGTTCCTCCGTTTACCTTAGCTGGGTCAATGTAGCTTTCAAAAGATCACTCCTAGGTGAGCAACCCATTTTGAGAACTCAGCCCCTGGCTACATCCAGGACAAAATCAATACAGATAGTCCTCAACTTACAACAGCTCACTCTTCTGACCTAGGCTACCCCAAAGCACGAAGCCGACTCCTCGTCCCAATAAAAACCCCTTTTATTTAGGTTGAACTGAATCCTTCTCCAGCAATATCCCAGCCAACAGTCTTTCAAGAGATTTCACAACTACAGACCTTTATCAGGTTTGGAGAGCTGCCAGGCTGATATCTTCCAAATGCCACACTGGCAGACAATATTTGGCAAGGAGAGTTAGGAACAGATCTTCACCCTAATGAACTAATTGTCTCTTGCAAACCCCACTCCTGTTCTGCTCCTCTTTATTCTCTATGGGAGAGGCCATTCACTATCCACCTGTGTCTTTACTCCCGAATCAACCCTTGTTCCTTAGCTCTTCCTTTCTCCTGGCAGCTCTGTGCATGCACCCACTGGGAACAGGCTCCAGATGTTCTTCTGCCCCACTGATCTCTGACTCTGAAGGCAGCTAATAACTGTCAGATGGCCCTGGTCCCATCTCTGCCTCTGATGCAGAGCCCTTGTCAGACTCCAGGACTGGTCCATGCTCCTCCCCAACCTCCTCACTGTCTGAATCTGCTGCCAGCTCCGCAGGCTGACCACAACACTGGGTCAATGTAGGTTTCAAAAGATCACTCCTAGGTGAGCGACCCATTTTGAGAACTCTGCCCCTGGCTGCATCCAGGACAAAGTCAATATAGGTAGTCCTCAACTTCCAACAGCTCATTTAGTGACCATTCAAAGCTACAACAGCACTAAAAAAAAAAGAGAGTTATGCCTGTCATTCACACGTACGATTTTTGTAGTATCTCCATAATCACATGGTCAGAATTTGGATGCTTGGCAGCTGACTCATATTTGTGACGATTGCAGTGTCCTGAGGTCACGTGATCTGAAGATCCTAGTTTACCTACTTTCCCAAGCAAATCAATTACCTTCCAAACTTTGTTTTTATCCCAGCAGTTTAGAAAAAGAAAACGACCGTCTCAGTAGCAACCAGTAGCTCAATTTTCTTAAGTTGATTTTATGTTAAAAAAAAAAATAGCAAACACGGCAATTGTTCGGTTCAAAGTGATTGCTTAAATTTAAGCCATATCGACTCACGTTTCGGTTAAATCAGATTATATATACTTAGGTTGGGATTTAAAACTTTAAATCTGATTGCAGGGATGCTATTGAGTTCTAGTTCTACTACTCCTGCTCACCCGAAACTGCTCTTGGACTTTAAAGAGGAATGAGCACTGTGAGATTTCTTTGATCCCTATCATTATAGATCCAGAGACCCACATCAAAAGAACCAAGGGCTAAGTGTTACTTTACGCAGGGAACACTCGATGAAGTAAAACAGCCCTACCTCGCTGAGAGATAAATTTTTATTTTTTCAAAGAAATCCAGTATACTTGGATTAATTCCCTGCGATAAAGGCCCGAGTTACAGGGGAAAAAACATTACAATAAAAATCTCCTGGATTTTATTCTGTCTACATGTTGCTATGTGTTGATTGTTGCAGTGCTTTTTATTATGTTTTTTTTTTTAATTACCTCCCTAAGAAAGCACAACCTTGGGAAAATTTGGGAAGGAAGGAAAGGAACTTAGTTTATTTAAGGCATTTGTGAATAAGGTCAATTCATTTTCTTATATTTGCATTAACAATACAGTACTCTCTTGTTTGACCACGGGGAGAGAGGTTTTAGAAATATTTGCAAATGGTGCTTTGTTGCATTTTAATTGCTTTGTCTTTGCTGTTTATGATTATTAAATTGTCTGTTCTGCCAATGTCTAAGATTTGGACAGTCTAATAAGTGCACCCTTATTTTCTATTTAACAACTTTGTGTTCAAGGCCTATTCAAGGCCTGGAGACAAAAAAACAAAAAAAAAACCAAATGAAGAACAGTTGCAGGAACTGGGTATGGCTAATCTGGAGAAAAGAAAGACTCAGGGTGACAGTCTTCCAATATTTGAGGGGCTGACCCAAACAAGAGGAGGTCAAGCTATTCTCTAAAGCATCTGAGGCAGTGGTGGGATTCAAATTTTGTTACTACTGGTTCTATGGGCATGACTTGGTCGGTGTGGCAGGGTAAGGATACTGGAAAATCTCCAGTCAGAGGTGGGATTTGCTGGTTCTCTGAACTACTCAAAATATCCGCTACTGGTTCTCCAGAACTGGTCAGAACCTGCTGAATCTACCACCTCTGATCTGAGGGAAGGACAAGAAGCAACAGGTGGAAACTAACCAAGGAGAGAAACAACCTGAAAACTAAAGAGGAATTTCCTGACAGTGAGAACAATTAACCAGTGGAATGATTAACTTGCCTCCATCACTGGAGGATTTCAAGAAGAGATTGGGCAGCCAGTTGTCTGAAATGGTGTAGGATCTATTGCTTGAGCAGGTGGTTGGACTAGAAGACCTCCAAGGTCCCTTCCCATTCTGATTGATTGTGGAGGTAAGACTTATGCCTCCTGAGTCACTAGGGAGCCCCTGCTACCAGAAGTGGAAATCTGGCTGAACCATGAGTGGCCGCAAAGAGATCCAAGCCGGATTAATTTTCCCAAGCAAGCAACTGACCAGAAACCATCTTACATGATGACTCATTTCTAATGGATGTGTAGCAGTAAGAGGAAGGATGGGGGAAAGGCACAAGGTAAGGTTATTTTTAACAGGAAGGAAATGGAGAAAAGTGGTCCCAAGGATTAAACACATTTTTCCTTGCATTCCAGGCATTAGCTGTTCTTCATCTAGCTGAAGGGTCTTCAAACTTGTCAAGTTTAAGACTTGTGGACTTCAAATCCCAGAATTCCTGAGCTAACATGACTGGAGGAGGAATTCTGGGGGTTGAAGTCCACAAGTCTTAAAGCTGTTCAAGTTTGAAGACCCCTGATTTCTAGCTCATGTTGGCCTGGTCTGGTTACAGAGAAGCTCCACTAAATCAGAAGTTCTTAATTTTTGTGTACCTTGGAGAGTCTGGAGAAACTGACAGGCCCTTTGTCAGGAAAAGACAATAGACTAAAAATGCATAAATAAACTACGGAGGTATAGGTGTGTTATCGTGGAACCAATTATGCTCAGAGAGATATCAAAATATTAAAGAGCAACATATAGATACATGCATCTTCCTTATCTCATTAAGTCAATTACAAGACAAACTATGTTTCATTTAGAGTTTAGTGAAAATAAAGCTGTAATTATTTTTCTATCCAAGTTCAGGTTTTCTACCCTGAAATTTATCCAAGATGGCCATCCAACCCAGGATAGAAAACCCTGCATTAATTCCTGGTCTTTCTATAGTTTTTTTGTTTCTTCTTTTCCTAGCTATAGTGCCTTAAGCAGCATCTTTTGCTTGAAAGGAGAAGAATGAATTCAGAGACTCAATTTATGATGCTGAGACTTCAGCCCAGCCGATTCAGGCGGTGAGTCCAAGCAGATTCAAATATTGAATGAAGAAGCCCACTCGCCTTTTAAAACATCTGAATGACCTTGAGGGGATCACTTTCTCTTCGAATAACCAGGGGTGTTGTGAGCAGGGACAGAGCAATAAATTCAGTGACTAGTCCAATTAGGCTTTGAAAGAAAAGCTGAAGTCATCAAAGCACGGTTTATGTCAGGACACCAAATTGATGGCAGAGAGGCAAAGGTTCAAAAGTTGAGAGTGATTATTTGAGCCTTGTCTTTTCTCCTCTTCTTTTCTTTCTCTGCCAAAAGAATGGCAATGAATTTGGCTAAGGGGGCAATCAAAATTAGATCCACTGGACTTTGCTAATATTGCTACGGAAGCCCAACGATGCTTTTTCAAGAGGCCACTGGACTGGGTTTTCTTTGAAGACATTTCGCTTCTCATCCAAGAAGTTTCTTCAGCTCCGAGCTGAAGTTCATTTCTTCTCAGAGCAATAGAAACTAAATGAATGAATGAATGTATAAATAAAAAAAACCAACTCAAATTGACTTGATTCAACACACCAACTTAATTTTTCAAATGGATTCCAATCAACAAATAGTCTTTTCAGCACCCAAAGGTGTGTGAGTAGATATTTGTGTTGAGGCGCTCTGAGTACACTGGTGCACTGATGATGTTACATAGTTTGGTAATTAAACATCTGCAAGAAAACAATTAAGCTCGGAGAGCAACAAGGACCCCACAAGCTTATAGTCTTCTACAAATAGGCATTTAAAGAATGCCTATCAATTTGGCTAATCAGAATTAGACCCATTGGACTTTGGAATGTAGAATCCAGGGCTGAATTGCCGTCAGTCAATTGGGGCATCGAGATAGAGATAGAATATGAAATTGGTATCTTTTAGCCTTTAGCAGCCTTGGATTACTCATCTACCCGGTGCAGAATTGACCTTCGACCTGCAGCCCTTAATTTTATTCCAGGAGTGGTTCTTTCCACACCAGAATTGGAGAATTACTACAGTTACTATTGCCTTGAGCTGGCCAGCAAACTTGAAAAGCTATTTTGCTGACTCACTCTTCTGGGCTCCACATCAAATTGCCTCCACCACCCTTTTAGCATTTCTTCAAAATCCCTTAAGCCTGTCTGATCCTCCACCCTGGCCAATTGCTTTTCTCAACTCCTGTCCATCAAGGGAAAGCAATGCCATCCCTATCCCACCCACCACCAACCCCAGGGGCCGATCTTCTATTAGTTGCGGTTCGTGACCCCGCACGCTCAGATTTGACAGGAAGTTCAGCTTGTCAAGCAGCATCTGTTCCATCCTGAAGAATCGATTTCCCCCCCACAAGGCCACCCCCTTTGGCGACCCTTTCCCTCAATATTATGTTTAATAAACGTCGTGGCAGGAAAACTGAGGGCTGGCGATGCTATTGATTTCCTCCCCCATCAATGTCTATTTGAGGTTCATTATAGGGCTTTGGTGGTGATGGGGAAATGGATGTACTCACTTAGCACAGTGCATTGCTTGCAGGCAGGGGGAGGAGGGGGGCAGAATAATCCAAAGTCAGGTTTTCTCCAGTCTGCTTCTCCAAAAGACAGGTGAGGAGGAAGTAGGATTTGTCTTGAGAAAGGGGCATCGTAGTGTCTATACACAGTGACACTTTCCAGCATAATTCAGTGCTGGAGACAGAATTAAGGCTGCATCAATCAGCCAAGTAAATCCTTCAGCCATTAATCAATCCATTTCTGGCCTCATCACAGTCAGGAATGAAGAAGGAAAGAGCAGGAAGGAGTTTCTTTGAAGCATGAACAAGGTAACATATTTGTGTTGAGTTGAACCACACGGATGTACTAGAAGTTACCTACAGGTAGACCTCTATGTACGACAATTGAGCCCCAAATTTTGGTTGCTTAATGAGACCGTTGTTAGGTGAGTTTTGTCCTGTTTTATGATCTTTTTTGCCACAGTCCCTTAGTGAACCACTGCAATTGTTAAATTAGTGACACAGTTGTTGAGTGAATCCAGTTTCCCCATGGGCTTTTCTTGTCAGAAGGTCTGTCAGAAGCATCTGAATTTTAATCACATGACTGCAGGGATGCTATAATGGTCATAAGTGTGAAAAATGGTCGAAAGTCACTTTTTTCAGTGCCGTTGTAACTTTGAATGATCACTAAATATTGTAAGTGGAGGACTATCTGTATTTATGTTTCTGCAAAGCATGGATTAAAAAGGTTGGTATGTAGTCAGCTAAAATAACAGGAACTTTCTGTGCTGCTGGGTGAAGTTTTGAGGAGCCATTCGTTACTTGGCCATGAATTACCATTTTTCCCTTCTTTAATGAAACCAATTTGCTTATTCCTGTATTTTGCCCTTGATATGATCACCACATCCTCAAATCACTCTTACGTAGGAAAGTCTAAAATGGATGACTGAGTGGATGACTGGATGGATGGGTGGATAATTGAATGACTGGATGGATGGATGGAAAATGTAAATCAGGGGTGTCCAACCTTGGTATCTTTAAGACTGGTATCAAAGGTGCTTTTTTCAAAAGGCAACTGGACTGGTTCTTTTTCCTGGAGGAGGAGGAAGAGGTGGACGAGGAGGAGAAGGAGGAGGCAGAAGAGGAGAGGAGGCAGAGGAGAAGGAGGAGGAGGAGGAGGAGGAGGAGGAGGAGGAAGAAGAAGAAGAAGAAGAAGAAGAAGAAGAAGAAGAAGAAGAAGATGATGATTTTGCTTCTGATCCAAGAAACTTATGACTTGTAGATTTCAATTCTGGCAGGGGAATTCTGGGAGTTGAAGTCCACAAGTCTTAAAGTTGCTAAGGTTGCACGATATAGATCAATTCTAGCTTCTAAAGCAGTAACATATGGTCTCAAAACACAATATATAAAAAAAATGAGATAAAGAAACTCTGCCATAGGTGTATAGGATCCAAACTGTCTCAAAAGAGCCACTGTAAGAGTTTATTCGACAATGAGCCCAAGTAGGCAACTTGGGACATTGTGCAGATAGAATCACCATTTTTGTGACACAAAGGAAGTCTGAATCTATTCTATGGAAGTTTCAGGTACATGGTCCTAGTTCATACCAGCTATTGTATCCCCAAACCAACATCAAGGGTCTTGGGGAATTTTTAATCTCACCTGTGCAAAAGAATCAGAAAGATATTCATTTTTTATGACAGAGATTGAAGGCAAACAACATGAACATCTCTAAGGAGTCTTTGACTGTTGATTTCAGTAAAAGAAAACCAATTAAGTATTAATTTACTCTGGATGTCATTCAGATTTTGAGTGCCTTTAAAAGTGGCTTCTATGCTGTTCCTCACCCAAGCAAAAAGAGTGGAAAGCATAACAAACAGTGAAAAGATAAATCTTATATCAGCATCGAGAACCTGTTAAACCTTCTCTTCTATTAGGGGCATAAATATCCCTGTGAAACAAAAAGAAGCAGTTTCACAATAATTTCCATTGAAAATTGGATTCCTGCACTAGAGAGATCAGGGTAGATGACCTGCAAGATCTCTTCCAAGCCTTATGTTGTATGAAAACAATAACAAATTCTTTTGTTTTGATGCAGTCATAGATGGGAGTAATCAAATGCAAACACTGTTTTCTGAATACATCACACTAATCCTCAGAAAGCTTTCAAGACTTGGTTGCTATTATGAATTCAGTGTCGGCTGAATTCACCTCTCCAGCACATGCTGTGTATCAGGGGGCATCTAATGTATCTTTTCCCAGCTAATAAATAATACATAACATTTAAAAATTTGAAATATTTTCACATCAAGTGAAATAAAAAGTATATACATGCATACATAGAAGCTGTGAACTGGAAAGAAGCGGGGTGGGTCTCAACCTATTCTCCAAAGCACCTGAAAGGCAGGACAAGAAGCAATGGGTGGAAACTAATCAAGGAGAGAAGCAACCTAGAACTAAGGAAATATTTCCTGACAGCTAGAACAATTAATCAGTGGAACAACTTGCCTCCAGAAGTTGTGGAAGCTCCAACACTGGAAGTTTTTAAAGAAGAGATTGGACAACCATTTGTCTAAAGTGGTGTAGGGTTTCCTACCTAGGCAGTGGGTTGGACTAGAAGACCTCCAAGGTCCCTTCCAATGTTGTCATTCTGTTATTCTGGAGTTTTGTATAAATCATTTAATTTCATCTCTGAATCAAAATGACTTTTCAAAGCAGATTGATGGTTCAGATTGAATGAGATTGATGTCTTTTTAGTCATTTTGGAGGGGAGTTGATTTGGTAGCCTGCTGGTCTTCCAGAAAGTTCTTAAAACATGGATTTGTCATTGTGCTGGGGGGGTGTCCATTGGTGACATAGACCATACTGGTTGACTGCCTTGCTAGTAATTTATTACACTCTTCTGCAAATGAGTTTGATGGCTTTAATTAGCTGTTTTAATTGGTTTTAAGTGGCTTTGATGTCTTTTGTTTTGCCTTATTTCAAGCTTTTTTAAAAAAAATTCTGCAAACCAACCAGAGTCAATTAGTGACAGGGGCAACAATATCGTATGAACCAAATAAATAAATAAATAAATAAAAATCCAGTCAAATTGGGCTAGATTCAATGTGCCAACTTAATTTTTCAACTTGATTCAAATCATCCAACAGTCTCTTAAGCACCCAGATATATGTAAATAGATATTTGAATGCAGAAATATCCCAAGCATTTACCCTTTTGCAAAGAGGCAAGTGTCGACATAAATAAGTCAGGGTAATAAGAAATCCTGGCTTATCCTTTAGCAAATCCTGCACCAAACCATGTCCGTGATTAGATTACCTCTAAAGTTACTGCCAACCATATGATTTTGTGAAACTTAAGCAGCAGTACAAGGCACCACCAAGTCTTCTCCAGCAGGCTCATCTTGCTGCAAAGATTTAGGTTCTGCCTTCTGTCCCCTTCATACTGGCAAGAGATTTTTAGGCAACCATTGCAACAACCTCACTTCCTGTTAAAAAGAAGAAATGTTTAGTGGTCAAACTGCTTTGGGAAATCCCAGTGGTTTCATTCTGATTCCTGAACATTGGTTAGGAGGGAAAAGAGTTGGGAATGAGCCAAAGAATGTGGGCTGTCTTGCTTATTGCTCTCCAAAAACCGAATAGTAATCCAAAAGATTCTTTTGGGTTGAGAAAACCCATCAGCCTCAAATGGAAGATGACATTGTCCAAGATGCTGGACCTGACCTTGTGCTAGCACTGATTATGTTACCTAGTTTGGCAATGAAACATCTGCAAGAAAATAACCAAGCTCACAGAGAGGCCCCTTAGTCCTCCTCCTCCTCCTCTCCACAAACCCTCTAGCACTGATGATGTTACCTAGTTGGGTCATGAAATGTCTGCAAAAAAACAACCTTAGCCCAGGGAGCACCAAGGACCCCTCATTTCAACCCCGAGCTACAAATAATCTCTTTTATTGAAAGCTTCATATTCCAAGCATTCTCTTAAAAAAAAAAAATCAGGACTTTGAGGAACAAAAGTCACTGCAAAATACCAAAGTGCTTTTTCAATGATTCATAATTTTCATTAATGGCAATTATGCTTTCCCCTGGATTCAAAACTCCGGAGAATTTGACAGGCTGAGCTTCACAGTCATTTCTCTTATCACGGAGAGATGTTTTAAGTTCCTCCTGGGGAAGGAACAGACGGAGGGGGAAAAAAAAACAGTTGTATAAAGGAAGCCCAGCAGGTGTTTGAATAGTCTATCATGTTATCTCAATGACAATAATCAGCGGGGCTGTCTAGGGAGCAAGGAATGTAAGGCTAGAAAAATAGACAAACTTTATTCGGTGAGCTGACAATGTTTGGCTTTGCTTTTTCTGCAGATGGGTTTTGTCTAGTGGGCTAACTCTGTTTCTAAACAAACAAGAAGAATAGAATAGAATAGAATAGAATAGAATAGAATAGAATAGAATAGAATAGAATAGAATAGAATAGAATAGAATAGAATAG
>NW_020769378.1:5115401-5155142 GCF_900518735.1 Pseudonaja textilis
TTCTATTCTATTCTATTCTATTCTATTCTATTCTATTCTATTCTATTGAAGAGAAGGACCAGGGGAGACATGATAGCATCTTCCAATATTTGAGGGGCTACCACAGAGAGGAGGAAGGGGTCAAGCTATTTTCCAAAGCACCTGAAGGCCAGACAAGGAATAATGAATGGAATGTGAACAAGGAGAGATTCAACCTGGAAATAAGGAGAGATTTTCTGACAGAACAATCAACCAATGGAACAGAAGTTGCCTTCGGAAGTTGTGGGAGCTTCATCCCTGGAAACTTTCAAGAAGAGACTAGACTGCCATCGGTCAGAAATGGTGCAGGGTCTCCTGCTTGGCTGGGGGGTTGGACTGGATGACCTGCAAGACCCCTTCCAACTCTGTTAATCTGTGAAATCTGTTATCACAAATGAGCCTATAGCCCGCCATCTTGTTCCAAGTAAAATAAATTTGTTTTGAAGGTTGGGAAAGTCACAACATGTTAGATGCTTTGCAACATTGAACAGTCACCAAATAAACAGTTGTAAGTTTAGGACCATTTCTACTAGCCTTTGAGGCAGGGGTGGGTTTCTACCGGTTCTGTCCACCTCTGTAGAACCGGTAGCTCTGAAGAGCAGCAGACATAGAAAACGGTTCTGTGTCTGCTGATGTTTTGGGCCACCCGCCCATCTGGGCTCTTAACTTCAGATGCCGAATGAGGCACAGCTGCAGTTAAAAAAACAAGAAAAGAGGGCTGTTTCACAGACTGTTTCTCAGCATGCAGCATGCTAATGACAATTTACACAGCGGGCAGGGAAGCTCATAAATCCTGAACCGGTAGTTAACCCTGTCGTATCCCACCCTTGCTTTGAGGATTGTTCTTCCACTGATGAGTATATTTTTAGACTATTCTTCTGCAGTTCCAAGAATACAGTTAGGCGGATAAAGGGGAGAACGGAAGCTTGCAAGTAGGCATTACTCCCAATCATAAATTAATACATAAAATAGATCATGTTTCTTCCATGGATCCCCTGATGAAGTAAACTGCTTAGAGAGGGCAGTGAAGTGGTATATAACACAGTGAAGTGCTATATAAGTATATAAGTGCTATTGCTATTGCAGTGGACTCAGCATTCTATCCTTTTGAGGTGGGTAAAATGAGGATTGTTGGGGGCCAGAGGCTGACTCTCTAAACTGTTTAGAGAGGGCTGTAAAGCACTATAAAATGGTATATAAGTCTAAGGACTTGTGTTTTCTTTCATGTATCAATGATCAATCATCCATTATCCATGCATCCATCCATCCACTGTCTATCTGTCTGTCTATCATCTATCTATCTATCTATCTATCTATCTATCTATCTATCTATCATCAATCAATCAATCATCTACCTATATTATGAGCCATGGTGGTGTAGTGTTTAGAATGCAGTATTGCAGACTATTTCTGCTGGCTGCTGGCTGCCTGCAGTTCGACTCTCACCCTGGCTCAAGGTTGACTCAGCTTTCCATCCTTCCAAGCTGGGTAAAGTGAGGACTCAGATTGTTGGGGGCAAATGAACCTCTTAGAGAGGGTTGTACAGCACTGTGAAGTGGTAGATAAGTCGAACTGCTACTGCTACAGCTACTGCTATCATGCTAATGCTCAGAAATGTGAAGTTCTTACGCTGTATTTCCCCCTAACCAGCAATACGTGTACAATTTGCACTTTCAACATCCTTCTCTGGGCATCTGCTACAAACACAAGATGGGGCCATAAGTTGGGTTAAGCATGCAAACTCAGCACACACGAAAAGATTTCATGCCTAGTCAGCACAACGTGCTTAGAAGAGGAACAAAGGAAGGTCAGAAGCAGAGGCAACATCGGTGAAGCACAGTTGGTTGTGCATTGCCCCAAGGACTCACACATTCATCTCAATGCCTTATCTGATGGCTTGCAAGCGGTGTTGGGATTTCAGTTGTAGTCTTATTTCTGGGGTGGTTCTTCAATTACCGTCTCCAAAAAGTCAG
Organism: Pseudonaja textilis; assembly: GCF_900518735.1. The sequence continues at coordinate 5,117,393 of NW_020769378.1, forward strand.
AAATCAATCTTGCAATAGATCTGTGACAAACTCACTTGATAATGCCTTGCAAGCATCAGCAAAATGAGTGCTAAACCACACTATTTCTTTCCGTCTCCAAAGGTGGAGTGCCCAGGCTGTTTCACTTCTGCTTCTCACGGTCAGGAAGTTTCTCCTTATTTCCAGGTTAGATCTCCTTCTGAGGAGCTTCTGCGCATCGCTTTTTGCCCAGCCCACAGGTGCTTTGGAAAACAAATAGACCCTCCCCTCCTTGGGACAGCTCTTCAAGTAAGGCAAAACATCCTCAGTTCTCTTAGCCTCTCATCATGTGGCTTCGCCTGGCCTCCCTACAGCATTCATGGCAAGCTGCCACTGGGTCTGGCAAGGAGAAGGCATTTGCGCTGTTTGCAAGAGAACTCTATTGTAAAAAGTGGGCGGGGAAGTACCCATCTATCTTCTCCCATCCACAAACTTGTTATATTTTGGTCACACAAAAGATGGATATGGCCCTGAAATGAAGAGTGTGTGTGTGTGTGTGTGTGTGTGTGTGTGAGAGAGAGAGAGAGAGAGAGACAGAAAGAGAGAGAGAGAGAGACAGAGAGAGAGAGAGAGAGAGACAGAGACAGAGACAGTGACAGAGACAGAGAGACAGAGATGGAAACAGAGAGAGACAGAGATGGAAACAGAGAGAGACAGAGATATCCTGCAATCTGCAACTCTTACACTGCAAAAACATATGGACTACAAAACTTGATCAGGGCAAAGCAATAGACGCAATCTACATAGACTTCCATAAAGCCTTTGATTCAGTGGTACATGACAAACTACTACTAAAACTAAAATCTTATGGTATCTCTGGACACCTGCATAACTGGATAAAGCCATTCCTGCCAGACAGACAACAAATGGTCAAAATTGGGAGCGTCCTATCAAATTCTCTACCTGTCAATAGTGGTGTCCTCCAAGGCAGTGTTCTAGGACCAACTCTCTTCATAATCTACATAAATAACCTCTGTGATCATATTAAGAGGAACTGCATTCTCTTCGCTGATGATGTAAAGCTATTCAACACCACAGACAATACTGCTACCCTTCAAAAAGACCTTGACTATCTATCAAAATGGTCAAACAAATGGCAACTTCAAATCTCAACAAATAAATGCTCTGTATTACACATTGGCAAAAAAATCAGAAAATAAAATACAGTCTGAATAGTCAAGACCTTGTTGATGATCCAAACTCTGTCAAGGATCTTGAAGTACTCATCTCTAATGATCTAAGTGCTAGAGCCCACTGTAACTACATAGCCAAAAAGGCATTAAGAGTTGTTAAACTAATCTAATGTAGCTTTTTGTCTGGTAATATCACACTACTAACAAGAGCATACAAAACATTTGCTAGACCAATACTCGAATACAGCTCATCAGTCTGGAACCCACATTACGTATCTGATATTAACACAGTTGAGAAAGTCCAGAAATATTTCACAAGAAGAGTTCTCCACTCATCTACTCGTTGTAGAATACCTTATGCCACCAGACTTAAAATTCTAGACCTAGAAAAGCTAGAACTATGCCACCTTCAGTCCGATCTAAGTATAATATATAAAATCATACATTGCAATGTCCTACTAGTCAATGAATACTTCTGCTTCAACCATCACAACACAAGAGCAAACAATAGATACAAACTCAAGGTTAATCGCACCAAACTTGATTGCAGGAAATACGACTTCAGCAACAGAGTGGTAACTGTCCAGAATACTCTACCTGACTCTGTGGTTTCTTTCCCAAACCCCAAAAACTTTAACCTTAGACTGTCTGCTGTTGACCTCACCCCATTCTTAAGAGGTCTGTAAGGGGAGTGTATAACCGCACCAACGTGCCTACTGTCCCTGTCCTATTGTTTCTTTTATTTTTCTTATATGTATCCATGTATTCATGATTATGTTTTACTTATACCTATTATCTTGTAAGCAATTGACAAACCAAATAAAGTAAAATAAAAATAGAGAGAGAGGAAAGAGGTGCTAAATGTGGGATAATCCCTTTTTTCAGGAATGCAGTCTTGGATCTCTTTGTCTCTTGCAATTTTATAATGTTGTTTTACAATTTTACAATTTTTTAATCTTGAATTATTTGGTTTTTATGTTTTATTGTGTCGATTAAACTGTACGCAGCCCAGAGCACTTCAGTGAGGGAGAAGTTCGTAAGTCTGACATAGAAATAAATATAAATAGTAATATAGAAATGCCTTGGCCCACAAATTTATTGCCCCCTTCTTTGTTTCTACCTGTAAAGTTTAATCACTTAAGAAAACTCAGCAAAAGGCAGAGGGATAAAGAAACCGTAACTTTGCATGAAATTTGCCTTCAATAGGTATGGAGGACTATTTATAAATGGTTATGGATTAAAGTATTGGGTCTCATGTGGAAAAGGAATAACAGGGTAACAGAATTGGAAGGGACCTCGGAAGTCTTCTAGTCCAACTTCCTGCTCAAGCAGGAAAACCGACACCATTTCAGACCAATGGTTGTCCAATCAGCACTCCTGTTGACTGATGAAGGGCCTGTATCCCAGGCTTCAATCACTTCCCTGGCTGTTTTTGCGCCTGCTTGTCCAACAATTAATTTAGCAGCTGCTAAGATTGTTGGATGAGCAGGCACAAAAACAGTCAGGAAAGAGATTGAAGCCTAGGACACAGAGCCCATGTTTGTCAGTAGGAATGCTGATTTACTACCAGCCTACTGAGTACTTAGAAGGCCAGGACTGGGAAGCAAACGATAGCTTATGACTTAAAAGCCAGCCATCAACACACCGCAATCAACATGTAAAAAGCACTATAAATACCACCCACAGAACAAGCACACACTGTGCTAGAGAGAAGTTCCCTGAAGGTGGGCTCCAGCATGAATCCCAAATCTCGAAAGACAACACCTCAATCAGTGGAACGAGTTGCCTCCAGAAGTTGTGAATCCTCCAACACTGGAAGTTTTTAAGAAGAGATTGGACAAGCATTTGTCTGAAATGGTATGGGGTTTCCTGCCTAAGCAGGGGTTGGACTAGAAGATCTCCAAGGTCCCTTCCAACTCTATTTTTCTATTCCATTCCATTCCAATCCATTCCATTCTTATTCCACATTCCACATTCCACATTCCATTCTGCATTGTGCATTCTATGCTATGCTATGCTATGCTATGCTATGCTATGCTATGCTATGCTATGCTATGCTATGCTATGCCATTCCATGCCATGCCATGCCATTCCCTTCTATACCATTCCATTGTCTGGTCCCAGTGACCAACTCAGATTGGATGTATTCCACCATGTCAGATCGAAGTGATCAGGTTACAAAGTCAAGATGTCACTAGAAGGCTTTTAATCTAACTCCTTTAAAGTTAGATGGTTTTCTGTGCTGATTAACTCTGAAAACCTCATTAGTTCCAGCAAGGATCAAGATGAGATGGATAATATACTCAACAATAATTGCAAAATTAAAAAAAAAAAACCACCCCTAGAGAAAAGATCTAACAATCCCAGCTTCATTCATTTTTCCCTACATTCCATTCTTCACATTGTTTTCCAGTGCTGCAACCCTTTTAGACTCAGCGTGTACTGAATATAGAAGCCCAAGTTGCTAATGAGATATGTACACTAATGCATTACCTTGGGCTCTCTGGGGGTGCAATTTGAAATCCCAGCTGGATATTCAGATTCATGATGAGAATGCAGATATTTCTGGATCTCTGACATCAGGGCCTTGCTTTTTAGCTGATTCTGAAGAAAGGTTGCAAATCAGAGATGCATCACCAGCATTGATGAAAACCCAGAAGAATTAGAATGATGGTTTCTGTGCTGACTCCAAAGATGGCAATCCTATTTTCATTTTAACTGCATTACCAATGTAGGCATTTAGATAACCAACCTTCCTTCCTTCCTTCCTTCCTTCCTTCCTTCCTTCCTTCTTTCCTACCTACCCCCCTTCCTTCTTTCCTCTCTTCTTCCCTCCTTCCCTCCTCCCTCCTCTTCTTTCTTTCTTTCTTTCTTTCTTTCTTTCTTTCTTTCTTTCTTTCTTTCTTTCTTTCTTTCTTTCTTTCTTTCTTTTCTCCCTCCCTCCCTCCCTTCCTTTTCTCATCCTATCCAGTTTATTAACAATTCTAGAGGCTGCTCTGGAGCAATTCAACAAGTTTTTCCCTCTGGGATCCTTGATTAACCAGAATTGCCTCTTGACTATGAGTTGTATTATGACGCTGACAAAACATCTCAAGGCCACATCCATTAGGAAGACAACCGTGGGAAGTTCATGATCATCGTTTTTCAGCTGGTCTGGGCCTCAAATACTCAAGGCCATTTTACTCGATTTAGTTCTGATAGATGTTAAATGATTAGACAAAAACTCAGTGACAGCACAAAGTACACTATTGCATAGGAATCGCACAGCAGTTGAAGAAGCCGTGAATCATTCATTCGGAACCGTGGTGGCTCAATGGTTAAGATACAGTATTGCAGGCTAACTCTGCCCGCAGCTAGAAGTTCAATCCTGTCTAAAGGTTGACTTGGCTTTCCATCTTTCTGAGGTCACTAAAACGAGGACCCATATTGTTGGGAGCAATATGCCAACATTTCTAAACTGCTCAGAGCGGGCTGTAAATCACTGTGAAGCGATATATAAGTCTAAGTGCTATTGCTATTCAAGAAAAAGGCAACATACTGAAATGTATGAATTACCATCAAATGAACCACCTTTGCTTGAAGAAGGTAGGTTAAACTTGCTAAATCAGGGACTTCTACAGAAAAGAAAGATCTGGAATAAGTACCATAGCATTCTCTGAATGTATTGCAGATTTCTGTACCAGTGGTGGAATTCATTTTTTTTTTACTACTGGTTCTGTGGGCATGGCTTGATTGGGTGTGGCTTGGTGGGCATGGCAGGGAAAGGATACTGTAAAATCCCTCTTCCCTTCCCTCCCCACCCCACTAACCTGCTTTCCAGCTCCTTGCTCCTGTGTAGGACAACCAAAGGAGACCCAGCCGATCAGCTGGGACTCGGGAGGCAGAGAATAGATGGGGTGGGGCCAATCAGAGGTGGGATTTCCCGGTTCTTGAAACTACTCAAAATTTCCACTTCTGGTTCTCCAGAACCGGTTCAAACCAGCTGAATACCACCTCTGTTCTGTACTCATCAGCTGTAGCGGACATTGCAATGCCAATAGATGGAAGGTGACTATTTCAAGGCTCTGTATCTTGATAAAGTTATTGGACGTGGCCTATTGATTAACGCTAACATTCAATGTTTAATGAAATAGTCAGTTTCCTGGGCTATTTGTGCACAGGGCAAGGGAGACTAAAGAGGCAGTGTGATAATTAAGCTGATTGAAAAACCAGCCCTGCTTTTCAGAAAATTGATTCCTGACACGGGTCCCTCAAACATCGCCCAGAATCCCTTATGGAATTGCTTCTTGCCCTGGGTTGCGACATTAATCTGGTGACATTCAAGCAGCGGAGATTCAGGAGATTAAAAATGATAGGGCCATCCTGCCCCCTCTCACCGTTACCCCTGCAAATAGCGAAGAAAGGGTATTGTGCCTACTATGAACTCACACGATGAGGAATTGACTCATTTGTAAGATCACACCCGGAAGTAGGGAGGCAGAGAGCAAGGAAGTGAAGCCACGATTGTTGGGCCAAGATAGCAGCTGGTGCAATTTGGGAGTTCAGAAGAGGGCAGCTGATAGTATGTTTTATCAAGAGGAGAGAGCATCGTCAGCATCTTGTAGAGGGAGGGTGATAAATGACGCTCTCGCAGAAGTGAGAAACGGTCTTTTTAAAATACAGGGGTAACTAAGAAGATGAAGTGATCTGAACCAGATGAGGAAGGATTAAAGCAAAACAAAGGAAGCCTTCTCAGGCATCACTCCAGGTTTTAGAATAGAATGGAATGGAACGGAACAGAATGGAACAGAACAGAACAGAACAAAATGCAGAATAGAATGCGGAATAGAATGCAGATTAGATTAGAATAGAATAGAATTCTTTATTGGCCAAGTGTGGTTGGACACACAAGGAATTTGTCTTTTGTGCCGAAGCTCTCAGTGTACATAAGAAAAAATAAAATACATTCATCAAGAATCATAAGATACACCACTTAGTGATAGTCATAGGTTACTAACAAGCGATCAAATCATGCTAGGGAACAAATAAAGCAACATAAATTCTAAAGATACAAGCAACACAGTTATAGTCATAAGGGGGAAGAGATAGATAATAGGAGAGATGAGAAGAATAATAGTAATGCAAACTTTGTAAATAGTTGGACAGTGTTGAGGGAATTATTTGTGTAGCAGAGTGATTGCCTTCTGGAAAAAAAAGTTTTTGTGTCTAGTTGTTCTGGTGTGCAGTCCTCTATAGTGTCGTTTTGAGGGTAGGAGTTGAAACAGTTTATGTCCAGGATTTGAAGGGTCTGTAGATATTTTCACAGTCCTCTTTTCGACTCGTGCATTTTATACAGGTCCTCCATGGAAGGCAGGTTGCTAGCCATTGTTTTTTCTGCAGTCCTAATTACTCTCTGGAGTCTGTGTCTGTCCTGTTGGGTTTCAGAGCCAAACCAGACAGTTATCGGGGTGCAGATGAGAGAATCAATGATTCCTCTGTAGAACTGGATCAGCAGCTCCTTGGGCAGTTTGAGCTTCCTGAGTTGGCACAGGAAGAATATTCTTTGTTGTGCTTTTTTGACAAGCAGCTATATGGCACCATAGAAGGGTAGATCTCTGACACCTGTGTGACTCTGAATACTAAAAAACAACCTATGGGCAGTCCTTGATATATGACCACAATTGAGCCCAAAATGTCTGTTGCTAAGCGGCACATTTCTTAAGTGAGTTTCGCCTCCATTTTAGGACTTTTCTTGCCATAGTTGTTGAAGTGAATCACCGCAGGGGATAAGTTAGTCACCTGGTTGTTAAGCAAATCTGGCTTCCCTGTTGACTCTGCTTGTCAAAAGGTCACAAAAGGGCATCATATGACCCCAGGGATGTTGCAACCATCATAAAATGAGCCGGTTGCCAAGCATCTGAATTTGGATCACAAGATTGTGGGGAGGCTGCAAAGGACATAGGTGTGAGAAACAGCCATAAGCAGAGGTGGCATTCAGCGGTTCTGACTGGTTCCGGAGAACCAGTAGCGGAAATTTTGAGTAGTTCAGAGAACTGGCAAATACCGCCTCTGACTGACCCCGCCCCCATCTATTCTCTGCCTCCTGAGTCCCAGCTGATTGGCTGGGTCTTCTTTGGTTGCCCTACACAGGAGGACAGAGCTGGAAAGCAGGTTAGTGAGGTGGGGAGGGAAGGGTCATTTTGCAGTATCCTTCCCCTGGAGTGGGGAGGGAATGGAGATGTTGCAGTATCCTTCCCTACCATGCCCATCAAGCCACACCCACAGAACTGGTAGTAAAAAAACCTGAATCCCATTACTGGTCATAAGCCACATTTTTCAATACCGTTGTCACTTTGAACTGTTGTAAGTTGAGGACTACATCTTACAACTATTTGCAGAATCTCAAGAATGGGTAACCTTGCTCATTGATATATCTTCCCAGGGCTCGGGATCAAAACTGACCCCTTTTTGCAAGGGGAGAGAAAGGCTGAAGGGAGAGAGGTTGAGTAGCACCCAGCCCAACGCCAATGAAACTCCTCGAGGCGGTAAGAAGATGGCTTTTATTTAAGACTTGTCAATAAAAAACTTGAATAGGATCTGAATACGATCTAACAAGGGCAAGTGTAACTGTCCTTGGCAGTTACTCTAGCTTATTATCCTAGTCTGAAGAAGAATCTGCAGGTTTTAATTTAAAAAAGAAAAATAAGAGAAGTGGGAAGGAGAGCACTTTCCGCAACCTTGGCTATGAATAGCTTATAGTGTGCTCTCTAAAGGAAAATGCCAGATCCCAGCATTATGACTCACTCCTTCATTTGCAGGTGCACACACGGTTTCCAGGGTGATGGAGACTCTCTACATCAGAGCACAGCATCACATGCGACAAGTTGCCATGCCACTAGTTCGACTGCCTTGTCACATGGCTTTGGGAAATTACACTCCCCTCTCTTTCACACACACACACAGAGAGAGAGAGAGAGAGAGAGAATAGAATAGAATAGAATAGAATAGAATAGAATAGAATAGAATAGAATAGAATAGAATAGAATAGAATAGAATAGAATACTTTATTGGCCAAGTGGGATTGGACACACAAGGAATTTGTCTTGGTGTAAATACTCTCGGTATACATAAAGAAAAGATACATTCGTTAAGAATCAAGAATCATGACGTACAACACTTAATGATAGTCATAGGGTACAATCAACAATCAAATCACACTAGGAAACAGTCAATATAAATTGTAAGGATACAAGCGACAAAGTTACAGTCCTACAATCAGAAGTGGGAGGGGATGGGTGATAAGGAGTGATGAGAAGAAGTAATAGTAGTGCACACTTTGTAAATAGTTGAACAGTGTTGAGGGAATTATTTGTTTGTAGCAGAGTGATGGTGTTCAGGAAAAAAACTGTCTTTGTGTCTAGTTGTTCTGGTGTGCAATGCTCTATAGCGTCATTTTGAGGGAAGGAATTGAAATAGTTTATGTCCGGGATGTGAGGGATCTGTAAATATTCACATACTTGAGAAAATAGTGTGTGGGATACACTGAAGCTTCCTTCAGAGTTTACCTTAGTAGTCCTTTTAGTAGTCCTTTTTACTGGACTTTCTTGGTTTTTCCTTGAAGACGTCTCGCTTCTCATCCAAGAGGCTTCTTCTGTTTTTACTGAATGGTGGGGAATGGAAGACGACTGCAAGGAACATAAAATCCTTCCATCCGCACCGAACAGAAGAAGCTTCTTGGATTAGAAGTGAAACATCTTCAAGGGAAAACTTCAGCAACAGAGTGATCAATGTCTGGAATACTTTACCTGACTCTGTGGTTTCTTCCCCAAACCCCCAAAACTTTAACCTTAGACTGTCTACTGTTGACCTCACCTCATTCCTAAGAGGTCTGTAAGGGGAGTGTATAAACGCACCAACGTGCCTACCGTCCCTGTCCTAATGCTTATACACTGCCCTTACAGACCTCTTAGGAATGGGGTGAGGTCAACAGTAGACAGTCTAAGGTTAAAGTTTTGGGGGTTTGGAGAAGAAACTACAGAGTCAGGGAATGCGTTCCAGGCATTGACCACTCTGTGGATGAAGTCATATTTTCTGCAGTCAAGTTTGGAGCAGTTTACCTTAAGTTTGTATCTATTGTGTGCTTCTGTGTTGTTATGGTTGAAGCTGAAGTGGTCATTGACAGGTAGCAGATAATTTTATGTACTACGCTTAGGTCAGACTGAAGGCAGCATAGTTCTAAGTTGTCTAAGCCTAAAATTTCAAGTCTGGTGGCATAAGGTATTCTGTTGCAAATAGAGGAGTGGAGTACTCTTCTCATGAAATATCTCTGGACTCTCTCAATTGTGTTAATGTCTGATATGCAGTGCAGGTTCCAGACAAATGAGCTGTATTTGAGAATTGGTCTAGAAAATGTTGTGTATGCTCTAGTTAGCAGTACAATATTACCAGAGAAGAAGCTATGCAAGATTAAGTTAACAACTTTTTGGCAATGATGTTACAGTGGGCTCTAGCATTTAGTTCATTAGAGATGAGTAGTAGATATAGTTTGGAGGACTAGCCCAGGATCTAAATCGAGGCATGATGTCCAAGGAGACCCCATAGCTGTACTTAAATACTGACAAAAAAAATTATACGGAGCACAGAGCTCTCTTAATAAAGCATTCTTCTCAAGTCCAAAAGGTTTCACGTATAATTAACATGCATGGTTACAATGAGGATGCTCATAATAAGAGTGATTGCTGCAAGCTACAGAATTAAATATTTCTAATGTGCAAAAAAGAAAGAAAGAAAAGATGTATAGCAAAGGCAAGGGGCAATTAATTAATTAAAAACAGTAGTCTACTCCAAGACAATTAGACGAGGGAATTCTCCTTTTTTTTTTTTTTTTTGAAGAAATAATATTGTCAAACCTCTATTTTTCTAAAGAAAGAGATAAGGAGCTGGGGGGTGGGGGCGAACCCTCCATCTTGAAAAACATAGTTGTAAGGAAGTAATGAAAAGAACTAGATTTTGCTTTCTAAAGTGACCTGGATAGCATTCTGTTTTGTTTCCTTTGTTTGAAAAGTTTATCGCAAAGCATCACAAATGCCTATTTTAAAATCCAAGGCTGTGGAAAAGAGAGTCAGACTTTCACAGAAATATTAAAATCGGTGGTCTCACACACAGCAACGCAAAGATTCAGATTGAGTGCACCACAGTTTCCTCATCAAAGTGTCTCAGCTGAGCCTCTGGAAAATGTTGCACAGTAGAAATTATGAATTATAATAAAATGGCAAGGCCGGTTTTCTAGAATTTTGCACATTTGTCATTGGTGGTGAAATTAATTTACAGTACTATTGATACACAAATGTATTTATCCCACTCCAAGTGGCTTAGAGATTTTTGGGGGCGGGGTTAAATCAAAGTTTAAAACAGAACAGAATTAGTACCATTAAAATCTAAATGAGAATTAAAAGTAGGTATTAAAATAATAAACTATTAAAAGCTTGGTAAAAGAAGCACTTTTGCCATCTTCAGTATACTGAGAGAGTGGGAGCAAAGTTTACTTCCTTTTGAAGAATATTTCACTACTTGGAAACCAGACATCTTCAATCTATATACTGTGTATAAAAGCCAAGTACCACTCACTCATCATGAAATCTCCAGAACCGTAAATCCTACAAACTTGAAATTTGTCACGTATGTTCCTCTTGGCTTCTAGGTGCTCACTAAGAAAGGATTTTTCAAAATGACCATCAGAGCATTATTAGCATTTCTTAATAAAGCAATTAACACGCTCTGATGCTAAGGAGGTCCACTCCCCCTCACCAGCTGAAAAGAGTGCCAGTTGTCTCACATTCCATTATCCCAGTTCAAACTGGCAGATGTTCTTCTACTCTTTCACTCAGGAGCAGCCTGGGGCTCCTTACAGTACTAAATGTTGGTACCTCACCAAAATGTCTATGCCTTCCATCTATGGAACCGCTTCCAGATTCAAGGTGGCAGGAGCAATATTCCCTTATGTGTTTCAATCACCGACCCACCCCTGAGCCAACAGATTGTGAACTGGATTTCTCCTGCATAGACCGATTACAAAGTTTCATCGCGAAGCATGGGTATCCAGCTAGTGTAACATATAGCCAAGCTTCTGGCCTTGGTGGTAGCGGGTCTTCAAAAGGACCTCTTTTTATGATCTAAGAAACTGGACAGGTTTGTCATGATACTGTTGGTTTCAGCATTTAAGGCCATTTAAAGGAAGGAAGGAAGGAAGGAAGGAAGGAAGGAAGGAAGGAAGGAAGGAGAAATATTAAACTATCCATTCTGCAAGATGGATTTCCCCAAACCTTTGAGTTAGTGCAAAAGCCATTTCTCATCTGAAGAAACCTTATCAGTAGAAGAGGTAATGTTCTTGAATGGAACAGCCACATCCCTTCATTTGGCCTGTCCCTTTGTTCCTTGTCTACCGTAACAGGTGGCAAAACATTGGAATCTACTACAATGATTCATCTTAAAAGTGTGTTGGGCTGCAGAACATATCCTGGAAATGCTGGCTGTCCATCCAGTTAGGTCTGAGAAAAAAGTCAACATCTTGGCAAACCTAAGGGAAATTGTTTGGCTGCAGTGAAGCAACTAGGATTCTATTTTCAAGCATTTCAGAAATGCTAGCAAAGCAATGGCAGCAGAAAATGACAGCTGTAAGCAACACACTAAAATGGGAGCTTGTTTTAATTTTTTTCCCCAAGAGATGCAATGAAATCTGAGAGGGTCTCCCATATCTAATGCATCAAACAGTTGCATCAGGTGAAAGCAACCACTTTTTTGCTTTATCCTGCCCCCTTCTACCTCCCCCAAGCAAAGGCCCAGCTTTCTCATCAAACCTTAATGATGCAGAAATATTGCTGACCACTGCAGTTAGAGCGGCACACACACACGTGAATTTATTGCACTTGGAGCTATAAAACCATGTTTTACTGCCGGTGATAATTGTAGCTGACAGTTCCATCACATTAAGACGCATTAGTCCTCATGACCTCCAGATGATCATGGAAACCCTAATTTAATAATTTAGGGATTGTGCAGGGGCTTGGCAGGGCCCAACAAGGAGGGAAGAGTGCCATGCTTTGGGGAGAACTTGATGATTGAATCTTTCTGTTCTAAGTGTGCCTGCTAATCTAAGTTGTATAGATTTGGCTCAAGTGCCAAGAATGCCCCCAAAATGCCCCCCAAAAGAACAAGAGATAACATTCAATGGATTCTTGTGGTTTCTCTCATTGTTTTATTCTGCTTTCCCAGAGTGGAAAGCTAACATTCTTAAGGCCTCCCCTTTCTAGAGAAAGAAGAGACTCAACCACAGCTTCAGCTGAGAAACTGTGAGGATTTTAGACCAATCTAAATCCAAAAATGTTTGGGAATTCCTGGGAATTTGGCACTCAGACACATCAGCTATCAATAGCCACATAGAGATAAACTATGTTTTCACACCATTCAGAAGAGGTCATAAAAACGGTCAGAAGGAAACGTAAAGATCAAAAGGCATCCTCTCTGGCTACCAACACCCAGTGAAGCAGGGATTAACACCAGAGAAACAATCAAGCAGAAAACCACACCGGCAGGGCAAGCTACTGTATATAAATAGGGAGCCAACCCCACATTCACCAGCAGCGATGATGTTACCTAGGAGATAAAATATCTGCATGCCAACAACCAAGCTCAGAGAGCACCAAGGACTCCACAGTCCAACTCTGAGCTTCTACACATTTCCTCTTCTATTGGAAAGCATTCTGTTTATTCAAAATAAAATCAACTGCATTAGGAATTCCTTACACACACGGCTACAACATGTCAGGTGAGCTACTGAATTGGAACCTGAGAAACCAATGAAAGAAAAGGAGAGGGATACGTGGTGTGGCACGGATAGGAGCAATTGGGGATATGACTCTCCCTCCTTGCATTGGGACAGGGCCCCCCTTCCTATGTCATTTTGAAGGCTGAACCCCATTTTGTCAAGCAGATGTTATGAGAAACCATCAATTAACAGAGGAATAGAATCAAGACAGTGGTGGGATTCAATTTTTTTTTTACTACCGGTTATGTGGGCGTGGCTTGGTGGGTGTGGCAGGGGAAGGATACTGCAAAATTCCCTCCCCACTCCTGGGGGAAGGTTACTGCAAAATCCCCATTGCCTCCCCACCCCACTAACATGCTTTCCAGCTCCGTTCTCCTGTACAGGGCAACCAAAGAAGACCCAGCCAATCAGCTGGGGCTCAATGGGAGGCAGAGAAGAGAAGGGATTGGTGGGGACACTCAGAGGTGGGATTGGCCGGTTCTCTGAACTACTCAAAATTTCCACTACCGGTTCTTCAGAACTGGTCAGAGCCTGCTGGAAGACCACCTCTGAATCAAGATCACATAAAATATGAATACCATTTTATAATGCCTTGATAAGACCATGCTTGGAATACTGCATCCAGTTTTGGTCATCATGATATAAAAAAGATGTTGAGACTCTAGAAAGAGTGCAGAGAAGAGCAACAAAGATGATTAAGAGGTTGGAGGCTAAAACATACAAAGAATAGTTACAGAAATTTGGTATCTTGAGTTTAATGAAAAGAAGAACTAGGGGTGACATGATAGCAGTCTTTCAATATTTGGGAGGCTGCCACAAGGAAGAAGGAGTCAAGCTATTCTCCAAAGGACCTGAAGGCAGGACAAGAAGCAATGGATGAAAACTTATCAAGCAAAGATCCAACTTAGAACTAAGGAGAAATTTCCTGACAGGGAGAACAATTAACCGGTGGAATGGAAGTTGCCTTCAGAAGTTGTGGGTGCTCCATTATTTGAGGTTTTTAAGAAGAGACTGGACAACCATTTATCTCAAATGGTCTAGGATCTCCTGCTTGAGCTGTGGGTTGGACTAGAAGACCTCCAAGGTCCCTTCCAACTCTGTTATTCTGTTGAGGTGGGATTAGTTTCCAATGTGTCACAATTTATAGTCTCTCTTCTCTCTTTCTTCCTGCCGTCCAGCATTCATTCCCCTGTTAATTGCCATTATGGATGAAATGAAATAGCAAACTATTCCATCTTACAGAATGTCTTTCTCGCATCACCACAGAGGCCATTTTCAATTTCATTACACAAATTCGGCTTGCCAAGCTTTCCCGCGACTTGGAATTGAACCGGGCATCACTCATGCCTGGGTGAACCGTGTCCTTAGGACTGAGGTATCGTTTGTGAACTGTCCAGAGGAGCCAAATTGGTTTTGAAGCAGCAGCACATGCTACCTTGCAAAGCCAATCTGTACCATTCAATCCGAAAAGGCTCATTTGCGCATATAAATGGTCATTTAACTCAGTACTCACCAAGGGATGAATATTTATGAGCAATCTAATCTAGGCACTCACCTCCTCTCCAAGAAGGAGGGCTGAACTCTCAAGAGAGCTTTGTAATCTAGCCAATGACTCCATGCCATGTTTTGCAAGGGAGATTTGCTTCGCATGTATATATGTGTGTGTGTGTGTGTGTTCAAATCCATGCACATTATACGCCAAATTCACATGCAATTTAACTGTTGTAGAACTCAGCACTTCGAAAGACAACTGGCTCCACTAATGGGTAACTCTAAACAAAAACATGAGAGACAAGCTGCAAGTTAAGGTCTCTCTCTCCCTCTCTCTCTCCATCTCCCTCCCTCCTTCCTTCCTTCCTCTCATCCTCTAAAGTAAACAGTAGTTAAAGAAAAAAACACTTGAAGCTACTTTTCCAAATACAAACATGTTTGACATATTTCTAGGGATAATTCAAATCAGTTTGTACCCTTACTGGAAAAAAAATCAGAAAAAGGTATATTTTTAGCTGAAGTTATGACAACTATGGGAAGGGGAGGGGAAGGGAAGGGAAAGAAAAGGAGGGAAGGGAAGAAAGGAAAGGAAAAAGAGGGAAGGGAAGGAAAGTTAAGGAAAAAGAGGGAAGGGAAGGGAAGGGAAAAGAGGGAAGGGTGCAAAAGAGAAGGGAGAATACATCAAGAGGAAAAGTGGAAGATATATTATATTCCCTCACTTTCTCTCTCCTAAAGCACATCTCTTTATCTTTATAGGGGAAATTTCATTTATAATCTATAACAAGCCAGAAAATAGGATTGCACCTTTTATTGAAATCATTCTTACACAGTTTAGTATTTTCCGTGTCCCTCATGAGACAGTCGTCTCTTTAAAGAACGGCCAACACATTAAAGGTTCAGGAATATAAAACAAAAAACAAAAGAGCTTTAGGTGTTTTATGGAAACTCCTTAGAAGCCTCTCACTGAATCATCTGGATCTCATTGTGGGGGCAGGGTTGTCCCAACCAGAATGTCAGCTTTCAAGATCTTCTTCCTTTGCTTTGCTTCTTTCTGGCTGTCATGAGTAATGGGGGGGGGAGGGGGAGTGTGGGAAGCGAGCTGGAGGTGTTACAAACTAATATTGTATAAACTGAGGAGGGTTTCTATTTCTTGCTTAGCTTTCTCTTCTCTGCGCAGCTGCAAACCTTTATCTGAGTAAGCCAAGGTCAACTAATCATCACCACCTGAAGATGTCCACATGATGAGGTTCACAACTGTTAATTGGAAGAACCGTTTGAACTATTGGGGGTGGGAACATTTCCATCCCTTGATATATGGGATGTACATGCCTATTTCCTCAGATTCAGAATTCTCTTGTTGCTACCACTTGTCTTCCAGTAAAAGATATCTTTTCTCTAATTAAAAGAGTCTAAGTATTTCTTTCTTGGATTTTGAATGGAGCACCAGCTGACACTCTCCTTGATTAGTTTCCACCCGTTGCTTTTTGTCCCGTTTGGTGAAGCTTCCGTCATATTCCGTGTTGCAGAGATTTCAAGTCACTAGGTGGTCTTTCAGTGACCACTTATATATAGGCTCTGTATTTCAAGGCCTTTAGGATGAAGACAAAACCCAACTTTCTGGATCCCGGCATTCAACAGTGTACTTAGTACAAATCCCGTCATTTCCATGAAGAGGTCTCCTGCCCGCATTTCATCCACACGTCTTCTGCCTTGCAAAGTCGGTTTTGTTTTGAACAGTTTGCCTTCAGAAGTTGTGGGAGCTTCATCCCTAGAATCTTTCAAGAAGAGACTGGACTGCCCTCTGTCAGAAATGGTGTAGGGTCTCCTCTTGGGCAGGGGGAGTTGAACTAGAAGACCTACAAGGTCCCTTCCAACTCTGTTAATCTGTTATGAAATCTGTCTTTTTTTCAGCCCAGCACAGAAGTTTGAGCTTTGACCCGGATGAGCTAAAGTGACAGGGAAAATTTCATCCCTCTGATCTTATTTTTTTTTATTTATTTGATTTATCAATCGCTTACAAGATACTAGGTATAAGTATAAACATGAGTAAGAATACAGGAAATAGGTATGAATAAATGGGGACAACAGGAGAGGGACGCTAGGCACAATGGTGCACTTATGCACACCCCTTACAGACCTCTTAGGAATGGGGTGAGGTCAATAGTGGTTAGTTTGAGGATAAAGGAGTGTGGGTTAGAGGATGTAACAACAGAGTCAGGTAGTGCATTCTAGGCATTGACCAGTCTGTTTCTGAAGTCGTACTTTCTGCAATAAAGTTTGAAGCGGTTTACATTGAGTTTGTATCTGTTGTGTGCTCTTGTATTGTTGCAGTTGAAGCTGAAGTAGTCATTGACTGGTAGGACATTGTATCAGATAATTTTGTGTACTATGCTTGTTCCAACCATAGGCGGCATAGTTCAAGGTTGTCCAAGCCCAAAATTGCAAGCCTGGTGATATAGGTATCTTGATGCAACCGGCGTTATTATTTCTGAAGAGCGGCAGCAAAGCATTACACATAGGTGAAACTTGGTTGAAAATTGGACTAGGCAGGGGAATCCAAACATTCTTCCAACAGAAGGCAGAGCTGGCTTGGGGATGAGGGACTGGAACAGCCTCAGTGAAATTGATCAAAGGTATTTCTATCCTCCTTGTAATATTTTCCTTCTTTCTCTTCGACTTTCCAAATCTGGTTTCGAAACCATTCCCAGCAGGAGCCAAATTATTCCCTATTCTGATGAGCATTCCAGCTTCTCCCTTTTTTCTCATCTCCCCTCTTTAAAACTCTTGGCTTACAGTATACGTTATCTTCTAATTATGAGCAACCTTTCTAAAACCTGTAAACATGGTGGAAATCTGGTCTTTTTTTTTTTACTCAAGTGCGTTTTTGGAACAATACCACAATCCCGAAGTTATAAGTGTGTTTTATTAAGCCCTACACCATGACAACCAATCCTACCAACCAAAGTCCAATCTGATTTTGAAGAGGGAAGGGAAGAGTGGCGTGCAAATTTGCAGATTTTATGGTTTGCCAGCTCACTACAAGCAAATAGTATGGAAAACTGTGTGGGGAAAAAAATATCAAAAGGTATTTCTGTGTTTTGATTTAGAATTTGGAGACAAATCATTGGGAACTGAGCAAAATCCTCCAAGTGTTGTTTTGTAAGGCTCTAGAAAAAGGTGCAATGTTTGAGAATGTGAACCACAGAGCTAAGCTCAAAAGTATCTTAAGACATGGAAATAAAAGGAAATTGAACCACGGAGCTGCAGGAAGTGAAGCGAAGAAGGGAAAATCAATCAGATTTTGTTCCTAATGTATGTTAATTGTAGACAAGGCAAGCCAATTGAAGATGGTCTCCAGCTGAGCATCACTCTTGAGGACTTCATAAATGCATCCGTGCCATTTTCTTGGAAAATGGGGATTTATTATTTTTTTTTAAAGGGATTAACAAAAATCGGCTGCATAATTTAAGATATGCAAAACTGCTGATTGAGAAAGCACAAAGTAAGCCACGATGCAAAGAATGCAGTATCTGTTCTGCAAATATGAACTCAAAACACGAGGTTCAAACATCGCAAAAAAGTTCCGCTCGCTTACCAAGAATGGAAATGATGAATAGTAATATATGCATTTGGTCACTGCAAAGATTTTTGACCAGCTGACTTTACGTTTTATCCTAGGACTTATATTTTGGTAAATAGTGAATTGCATTTATTTAATAATGAACAGAAGAACTAGGAGTGATATGATCGCTGACTTCAAGTACTTTGAGGGGCTGTCACAGAGAAAAAGAGGTCAAGCCGTTCTCCAAAACACTGATGGCAGGACAAGAAATAATGGTGGAAGATCATTAGAGTAGAATAGAGTAGAGTAGAGTAGAGTAGAGTAGAGTAGAGTAGAGTAGAGTAGAGTAGAGTAGAATAACAGAGTTGGAAGGGACCTTGGAAGTCTTATAGTCCAACCCCTTGCTCATTCAGGAGACCCTACACCATTCTAGAAAAAAATGGCTGTCCAGTCTCTTCTTAAAAGCCTCCAGTGATGGAGCATCTACAACTTCTGGAGGCAACTTGTTATTTTTCTCACTTTAAGGAAATTCCTCTTTAGCTCCAGGTTGCTTCTCTCCTTGTCCTGCCTTCGGGTGCTTTGGAGAATAGCTTGACGCCCTCTTCTTTGTGGCAGCCCCTGAGATATTAGAAGACTGCTGTCATGTCACCCCCTAGTCCTTCTTTTCATCAAACTAGACATACCCAATTCCAGCAAAAAAATTAAAGAGCGATGGTTCTCTTAGTATCTAGAACTAAGGGGAAATTTTCTGATAATGAGAACAGTTAATCAATGGAACGGCTTCCCTCTGGAAGGTGTGGATGCACCATCACTGGAGGTTTTCAAGAAGAGATTGGACAGCCATTTATTCAGAATGGTATTGGGCCTCCTGCTTGAGCAGGGGGTTGGACTAGAAGACCTCCAAGTCCTTTCCAGCTCCATTCTGTATGTATGTAGAATGCAGCTGCTCAGGTAGGAGACCATCCAACCCTGTTATTCTATGTTCTATGGTAGATAACATCACTGAAATCTGTATTATTCAGGAGGACAGACAAATAGGTTGCAAACATTTAATGTTCTTTTTCTTTGCCCTAAAATTAGTCTTTAGGATGACCCAATGAAGCTGATAGACTGGAGAGCTTACGATCACCTTTGGTTTAAGTACATTTTAAAAATTATATAATCAAAGATCGAAAGGCCTGGTTTGGTCTTAATGGTGAAATAAATTTCTAGATCCAGAGAAATGATGTGCTTGAATACAGTAAGTTAAGTTTAATGATGTAAGTAACCACACAGATCACGTTATATAACATAATGAAAAAAATAATAGTAACAGTAGTATAGTAAGATTGTAAGATGAAATAATGAAAAAAGAGTATTAGATGTAAGAAGGTTACAGCAATCATTTAAATATGGTAACAAATACTTTGATAGATTAGCTGGAGATTTTAAGAACCATAATGTGACCCCTTAGGACAAAATCATTAAGAAGCACTCCATTGTTTAATTCTGTAAGACAAGTGAACTATTCCTAACAGTTGTTCCTCAATAGAAACCTGATCAGATTCGGTAACTAGAAAAATAAAGCTGCATTTGATTTGGCTATTCCTAAATCACCATAGAAATGCTGGTTAGGTGAGGGGAAAATACATAAGAATGGGAGAAATTGTTTTGCAATGATGTTTGGCCAAGAATATGTCAATTATACATATCACAAATATAACTCTCTTTCTCCATCCTGAAAGCTTAAGTTTTTCTCTCTCTCATGTCAATTGTAATAAAATTCCTCTCTGTCATTATAAGGGACTCAGCATTTCTTTCTTCCTTTTTTAAAGTATATTCCAGCATTCTAAAATAAGATTTCAATTTATGCCTCGAAGATAAATATATATGTCATTAGGATGAAACTGCAAAAATGAATTGACATAAAGTGCTATAATTAGCCAAAGCTATCAACATACCAAAGCTTTAATGTGAGAATCAACTGGATGGGGAGATTGTAAGTAACATCTGCTGTTTTTAGGCTACAACATTACAAACAGCCCCACACCAGGAAGGTCAAAAAAGTCACAATGTGTCAGCTGCCCTGCAGTCTTTCCCAACCCTTCACTCCTCTCGGCTGCCATAGCACATAGTTTACTATCAAATTTTATTATCTCCCGAAGATGTAGTAAAACTCATGCTTTTATTTTATACTTGTCTTATAAATCTGGCAAGCCTAACCTGCAAAACCAATTTTACAGCGTATTTCATGCCATGTAAAATTGAACATATACTTGGACAAGGTTGCCTTCTCTCCACAATGGCTGGATAACGGGGACAAAACAAATATAAGCAGTTTAGAGGCAAATGGTTTTTCAATCAAAACATAATTTGATTTCAAGGAGAGATGGCTCCTAAGAGCTGTTCAGTGGAGGAGTATTGCTGTCGGTTCAAATCTCTGCTGTAGCTTTGCCTAGCTTGTACTTTATTTTCTGATATATTTTTTTTTTTTGCCAATATGTAAGACAGAGCATTTATTTGTTGAGATTTGAAATTGCCATTTGTTTAGACTTCCGGTTTGAGCTTCTTTGGCGACAGACCGAAACTGCTTCTCTGCGCAGTTTCGATCCGTGCTCGCCACTGGAGTGCCCCGAGCTGGCTGGTTTCGGGGCTAAGCCACCCCGTAGAAGTGGTGAAGTAGGGGGAGACTGCCTATGGGGTTGAGGAGAGCCACATCTCTCCTCCCCAGCTGGCCATTATTCCCTTTCCTGAAGGCGGTTGTAGCGGTTGTCAGAAATGGCCACCACAAAGAAGAACTCAACCGGAAAAGAATGTGCAGGAGGAAGATAAGAAGAGAAAGTTTTGGTTGACCAGGTCAAACAGCAAAAGTAACAAATAAGGTACCCTGGAATTGAAACTATTAAAAAAAACCAATAACATTGTTCCCTAAGAAGATTTTTAAGCTGCGAAAGAGAGAGAAAGGGAAAAGATTTGGGTTTTTTTTTCTCCTTTTCCTATACTGACAGCTAAGAGACTTAAGCAAGAAATTGGAAAAAAAATTCACTGACATTAATTGACATTAATAGGCATTTAATGCTGAAAATAAAAAGTCAAAGAGATAATAAAGATTTCTGGATAATTAAAAGCTTTTGAAAACAGGAAAGGAGAGCAAAAGAATAAAAGGGAAGGATCTGGAAGGGAGGAGATTGCCTGGAATTAAAAAGAACTTACAGCAAAATCTCAACAAGACTTCCAAAAGATACATCTTAACTGAAACATCGCAACAAAATATCAAAACCCCAGGAAGAGAAAGTGGAAAAAGAAATAAGAAGAAACAGCTTGGGACTATTTGGATTATTTGGTGATCTCTGGATTCTTGGTTATTGTATTTGAATGACTAAAATCAATCAGGTGGTTGTTTAAAACTGTTTAAAATGGCTCCACTTTTAGAAGAATTGAAAATGGAACTTAAAAAGTAGATGCACAAGAAGAGAGAGGTTCTTTTGGCTTCATATTTCAATTCTTAGAAATGGAGATTTGGAACTATGAGAAACAACAAGAAATGCCTGCAGAACAAGAAAATTGCAACAAAGAAGAAGCCATCTTTAATGAACAAGTAATCTTAGGTGGCGGAAAAAAAGGAAAGGGGAGGAAAGAGAATAGAAAGTTTAATATTGGGAAAAACAACTCCAAAAAAAAAAAATAGAGTGAAAAATAAGTATAAAATCAGAAAGCAACAGAAGAGGGAAATGCAGAAGAGAGAATTAGAAGTAGAGAGACAAGGGGGTAAAAAGGGGAGGGAGAAGATGAGAGGGAAGAAAGAAAGGAAAAGAAGTTATAAAGGACAGAAGCAAAATATAGAGAAACAGGGTCTATTTAGAGATAATAGGTAAAAACTTAATGGAAAAAGGGATTCCGCAAAGATACATAAGATAGTATGGTTATATTAGAAACAGAAATAGAAAATATTTCTATTTTAGAAACAGAAAATATTCATTTTAGAAAATATGAAACAATGTGTGATTAAAATGTCTGATAAAATAGCTATCGTAATTCAGTGGAATGCTTGTCAATAAATAAATGTAACAAAAGGAATATTTAATGATTTATAAAACATATGTGAAGAGAAATAAAGGAAAAATTAATTATGAAGATTATATGTGTCTTTAAGGAAGTATGATATTTAATTGAAAAGAAATTTTAAAGAAGTTAAGATTTTAATGATTATTAATGATAGAACTGAATTGGAATGGAATGAGGGTTTATAATTACATATATTTATAATCCTTTTTAAAAAAAGAATATAGTGTGTATTATAAGAATATACCAAGCAGAATTCAATTGGAAGTTATGTATTATGTATTATATTGAAGGTCATAACCTTAAGGTATATATTGAAGTTTAAATAAGAGTTGAATGGATATAATTAAAAGATATAAAGGTGTCATACTCCAATTAGTAACTACAGGAGAAAATTTGTTTAATGAGAAAAGATAATATGAAATTGAAACAGAACAGACAAAGGTATAAATATAATGATTTGAATTGAGATGAGATAATCAAAATAAAATTTAGAAAATTAAAAGAGGGGAAAAACTATATAGAAAATGTAGAATAGTATAAAATATGCAATAGAACACAAAAATGAGCATGAAATTGAGTTTGTGTCTGTATAAAGAAGTTCAACCCAGGACCATGCTATTTTCAAAAAAGATGTTTTACTTGTATGTTGTATGTGTGAAAACCCAAATAAAACTTTATTAAAAAAAAAAAGAAATTGCCATTTGTTTGACCTTTCTGATACATAGTTAAGGTCCTTTTGGAGAGTAGCAGTATTGTCTGTGGTGTTGAATAGCTTTACATCATCAGCGAAGAGAACGCAGTTGCTCTTAATATGATCACAGAGGTCATTTATGTAGATTATGAAGAGAGTTGGTCCTAGAACACTGCCCTGGGGAACACCACTGTTGACAGGTACAGAATTTGATAGGACACTCCCAATTTTGACCATTTGTTGTCTGTTTGACAGGAATGCTTCTATCCAATTATGCAGGTATCCAAAGATATTCATGTACCACTGAATCAAAGTCTTTACAGAAGTCTATGTAGATTGCGTCTATTGCTTTGCCCTGATCGAGTTGTGTAGTCCATATGTTTTTGCAGTGTAAGAGTTACAGATTATAGGATCGTTGTTTTTCTGAAACCAAATTGTTTATTAGAGAGTAGGTTGTTTGTCTCTAAGTGGAGGATAACGGATTGGTTAATAATTGATTCCATGACTTTAGAGGTGACACAACATAAAGAGATTGGTCTGTAATTTTCAACTAGGTTGGGGTCTCCCTTTTTGAAGATGGGGATGACCGTGGGTTGTGACCATAGTTTTAGCAAGGAGCTGGTCCTGAAAGATTTTTCAAAGATTATGCTTAGAGGTTCTGATGTGGCAGTGAATAGCTTTTTTAATAAGTAGGCACATATTCCATCCGGTCCAATAGATAGAGATGGTTTTAGATTGCATAGTGCTTTTTCAATATTGTCTTTTGTAAAATTGATATGTTTTAGATCATTGTAGTTGTCTGTGGTTCAACTAGGAAGTACTGGGCTTGATCCGTTGCTGTTTACAAATACTGAGCCAAAGAATGTGTTAAAGAGGTTTGCTTTGATGGTGTTGTCGTTGCAGTCTTTGCCGTTAGGTCCTTTCAGGGGTGGGATGGATCTTGAGTCTTTTAGTTTGTTGTTTACAAAATTGTAGAAAGCACGGGTGGAATTTGTGTGTAGAAGTTTTTCCTCTTGTTTAATGTGATAATTAGTGCATTCAGTTTTTATCTGGTGGCATAGATTTTTGTGTCGGCTTTTGAAGTTGGCAACGTGACCAGATTTGTTTTTCTGCCAAAGTGATTTCTTTTTGGATTGAAGCTTCCTTATTGTTATGGGTAATCTGTTTTTCCTGGTTTTGGGAGTTGTTAATGGTACATACTCTAGACCTAAAAAGCTAGAACTATACCGCCTCCAGTCTGATCTAAATATAGTACATAAAATCATACATTGCAATGACTTACCTGTCAATGAATACTTCAGCTTCAACCATAACAATACAAGAATAAACAATAGATACAAACTCAAGGTTAACTGCACCAAACTTGATTGCAGGAAATACGACTTCAGCAACAGAGTGGTCAATGTCTGGAATCCTCTACCTGACTCTGTGGTTTCTTCCCCAAACCCCAAAAACTTTAACCTTAGACTTTCTACTATTGACCTCCCCACTTTCCTAAGGGGTCTGTAGGGGGCGTGCATAAGCACACCAACGTGCCTACTTGTATTCATAACTATGTGTATACTTATAGCTATTATCTTGTAAGCGATTGTCAAATCAAAATAAAGAAATAAAAACTAAAATAAATCTGTTCGGTTTTCGTATATCTTCCCTTGTTTGTTCTACTTTTACATGCCTCCTTTGAAGAATTGTGCATGATATTGTGCTAGGTACTTTTTGCAACCTTTCCATTCCAGACTAAAGGGCAGGCTTTAATTAATGGGAATGCGAAGAAAAGAATGATGATTAAATTATGACCTTTTACAGGACAGGGGATTTTCATATCACAAAGGAATGCAGGCTGATACATTGTAATAAATTAGACCTTTTGTGCTTTGAAATTAATTTTGATAGAGCCGTTATTAACTCCCATATATCTGGGCACCCTGCGATAAACCACTGCCAGTTGTTCCAGGGTGGAGATGTTTTTTTTATTAAGGGTTAGAGAATTCAATTTTGCAAAACTGATTTAGATTTCTCATAAATATAATTAACTCACTTGCTCGCTAAAACTTGACCCGTGAGTCCTATCCAAGGGCAACTTGTAACACCAGGACAGACCAAAACCATCCTTTCCTTTCAAGTGAAGGAAGATAGAATAGAATAGAATAGAATAGAATAGAATAGAATAGAATAGAATAGAATAGAATAGAATAGAATAGAATAATAGAGTTGGAAGGGATTTTGAAGGTCTTTTACTCCAACCCTCTGCCTAGGCAGGAAACCCTACACCACTTCAGACAAAGGGCTATCCAATCTCTTCTTAAAAACTTCCAGTGTTGGAGCATTCACAACTCCTGGAGGGAAGTCATTCCACTGGTTAATTGTTCTAACTGTCAGGAAAATCTCCTTAGTTCTAGGTTGAATTTCTCCTTGGTTAGTTTCCACCCATTTTGCTTCTTGTCTTGCCTTCAGGTGCTTCGGAGAATAGTTTGACTCCCTCTTCTTTGTGGCAGCCCCTTAGAAACTGATAGATTGCAATCATGTCCTTCTTTTTGTTAAACCAGACATGCCCAGTTCCTGCAACTGTTCTTCATATGTTTTAGCCTCCGGTCCCCCAATCCTCTTCGTTGCTCTTTTCTGCACTCTTTCTAGAGTCTCAATCTCTTTTTTACATTGTGGCGACCAAAACTGAATGCAGTATTCCAAGCGCGGCCTTACTCAGGCCTTATAAAGTGATGTTAACACTTGTTAATATGTTCTGTTAACAAGTTAATATAAACTGTTAATATAAGATGTTCTGGATTTTTTTTTTTTATCTGTTCCACCCAATAACCTGATTTAAGTTTTCCAGTTTCTTTGAAACACTGAACCATTATTTGGACAAATAAATAAAGATTGCCAGGTCCAACCTTTGGCTTCCTGGTGACGTTTCTGCCCAGAATGATGCTTTCCATAGCAAAACAAGGCCACAGTCGGGGGGTGGAGGGAGCAATGCATCAGGGAGCAATTATTTGATTCACTCTCTCTGTCTTAAACCTTGCTATCTCCTTAATGCAGGTAAAAAGTTGTCCTACGGAGAGGATAATAGGCAAGAAAGCACTACGGCTAATGACTTTGGTTAGCCACAAAGATATTCTTTCGATTAACGCAATAGGTTCGTGGTGTAAAGTTGCTGTTTTTTCCTCCCTGAGAGAAAAATCAGCGAAGGAAGCAAAAGGCTTCCCCATTATCCTCATGCACAATGCAGAGGCCTGGATATTCCCTACTAGATAGTCCATTACACCTTTGATAATTTAGGGGCGTGGGGGGGATGCGCTTATCTGCAGGTATATATTTTCTCCTGGGTTTCTGAGCCGCCCAACACTTTGAATTAGATGCAGGAATGGCCAGTTTCTTAGTCTGACATTGGAGGATGCTATATGCGATGGTCTTATTACATCAACATCGTGTAAGAAACAGAACAACAACGTAACAGAGTTGGAAGGGACCTTGGAGGACTTCTAGTCCAACCCCTCTGCTCAAGCAGGAGATGATCCTATAGTGTTTCGGGCAAATGGTTGTCTAATCTCTCCTTAAAACCTAGTCCTAGGTTGCTTCTGTCCTTGATTACTTTCCATTCCCTTCTTTCTTGTCCTGCCTTCAGGGTTATCCTGATCCAACAGGGCACTGCTAATGTTCTTAGGCTTACGTCCTTATGAATTGAAAGAGAAGCATCACACTGCCTTCCTTCCTTCCTTCCTTCCTTCCTTCCTTCCTTCCTTCCTCCCTCCGTCCCTCCCCCCTCCCTTCTTTATTTATTATTTATTAATTAATTTGTTTGTTTGTTTGTACTTTTCCTTGGTGCCAGTCAGGTGCAGCCAAAATGTACATGTGTTTGAAATGGGGATCTATTTAGGAAGAATCCATATACAAGGGGGAAACAGTAAGAAAATAAAGTGTTTTCAGGAAACACCTATAAAAGTGTATAAACAGTGAACATGTCCAAATGATGAATATTGTGGTAAGCAAAGATGCCTTGGCCGATTTGAGGAACAATGGGGCAACTGTGCATGCCTGATCTGAGATGTCTCCTCCTCCTCCTCCTCCTCCTCCTCCTCCTCCTCCACCTTCTCTTCTTCCTCCTCCTTCTTCTCCTCTTACTCTTTCTCCTCCTCCTCCTCCTTCTCTTCTACCACCTTTTTCTCCTCCTTAATCTCTTCCTCCTCCTCCTCTTTCTCTTCTTCCTCCTTCTCTTCTTCCTCCTTCTTCTCCTCCTTGTCCTCCCACTCCTCTCCTCCCCCTTGATACAGTAGGGAAAAATCCCATCGTATTTATCTTACCTTCTGCCTCCCAAGCCAAGAATCAAGCAGGTTTCTTTTTTTTTTCTTTTCTTTTGACCACAATATGTCCAATCAGCTCTGCAGGATGGTACCAACCTCAGGTACATCCACGTTTTCCTAAGCTCTGCGCGAGCTCTGCATCGGAGGGAAAGCTACATGCTAATTATTGCCATTTCTCTTCCAAGCAATTCCCCAGGTGTGCTATTATTAAAAGATCTATTGTGATTTCACATGTCAGTTGTTCCCCTTTTTATGCTCTGCCAAAGAGAGACATTGGCGACTGGCACGTTTCTAAATGCAATTAAGCCTTCCTTGTTTCCAGAGAGACTTTGTGAAAAGACTTTTCAGCTTGGTTGCAGGCATCGGTGTTCATGTTTGTAGGCGGCCATTTATTGGCATTTCCCCTCCCCAACAGCTGCCTCTCCCTTTCCCACCTGGATCACTTCCCCTTCCATTTGGCTCAATCTAGACTTGGGTCGAGATCAGATTCTCTGCCAGTTGAACTGCTGGAAAATCACCGTCAGGTTCCAAGTAATGCAACCATCCTAAAACAAACTCTGAGGCATTTCAGTTCCTCAAAGAATCAGTTTATTATTCTTTCCACTAACTAGTGGAAAGCCAGGACTGAAAGTTTCCCGGCTTTCCACATCACTATAACTACCCTGTTTCTCCAACAATACGGCCTCCCCCAATAGGAAGTCCCAGCATGTTTTATAGGCATGAAATGAAATTAAGGCCCTCCCCCCAAATTAAGGCCTATATTAAAACATGCAAAATGGTGGTGGGGGCTTGCTGCTAGGTAGTACTTTTGTTGCACACCTGGATATGGTGCTTCCTGCGTTGACCCCAATACGAAGTGCCCCACCAATGCCGAGGTCAACATCCAAGCCATCACCACCCACCCACCCAAAGATGCAAGGGGGGTGGAAATTAAGTCACCCCTGAAAAGACAGCCTAGCCATTTTTGGGGGGCTCAAAAAAAATAAGACCCGGCCTTATTATATGAGAAACACAGTGGGATTTTCTTGATTTTTCCAAAACAAGATGTCACATTGTCCAACCAGAATGTGAAGTGGTTGCCTGGCCAGAGGAAGGCGGAGCAAAGTCACCGGTGAACTGTTTCACAGCTGTAGAGCATCATGTGAGGGGTAGCTCCTGCACCCGTCTCTCAACCTCAGCCGGCCACCAATCCACCAACTAACCAAATTCAGGCTTGACAATCATCTTGGCTGAAAGGGGAGCAACCATCTATTCACTTCTGTAGCGTGGTACCCTGCCCTCAGGGTCAAGTCCTGGTCATCTCACATCTGGACTACTGCTTTACATGGGGCTGCTCTTGAAGAGCATTCAGGAGCTTCAACTGGAGCAGAGTGAGGCAGCTCAGGCAGTTCTAGGGGCCCTTGGAGTAGTTACACCACTGCTCCACGGGCTGCACTGATTGCCAAGGGTTAGACTGGATGACCTCTGAGGTCCCTTCCAACTCGTTCATGCTATATGTTCTATATGTTCTTCTCCTGGACCCCACCAACTAGAATTCTTTGACTGACAGGGGCCGCGGTATGTTTCCACTGCCAGCACAGGCGGAATGGGTTGGTCCCAGTGGGGTAAGATGGTACTTCAAGTAGCCTGGACTTTAAAGGGAATAACCAATACCTTGAATTGCACCTGGAAGCAAACTGACAACCAGTGCAGCCCGTGGAGCAGTGGTGTAACTACTCCACGGGCCACTAGAATTATTTCCCCCCCTCTACGTGTGTGTGTGTGTGTGTGTGTGTGTGTGTGTGTGTGTGTGTGTTTGTATCTACATCTAAATCTAGATATATTCCAAGAACCAACTGGGCCAAAGCCAAGAAACTTACATTACTGTATTTTACTAGGCACGATTGCTGAGACCAAAGAGATAGCTTGCACATCTCTTTTGTCTGCATTTGGACATTTTTTAATGCAGCGAACAGAGAGTTGGTGATGGAGTTGCTAGATGGGAAGACTGTATTCAGAGGGATTCCTGGGTTTTAAACAGCAAGTCTGTTATTATACCCCAGTGGCAAGAAATTCAATAATCCAAGTTGAGGTACTTACTGTGATAGTGCACCGCAATCTGTTTTTTCATGATTATTACTATTATTTAATGTCATCCTAATAATTTACTGCATTAATGAAATTTGGAGAGGATAATAAATTAGAAGGTGTCCTGACCATTCATTCAGTGGGCAAAAAAAAAAAAAAAAATTAAAGAAATCCTAAAAGATTAATAGGTGGGAGACAGGAATATGAGATTCAATTTAACAGGGGAGGGAGAAAATAAGTGTAGAGCCATCTGGGGAAATATAATGCAGAGCACAAATAATTCAATTGGGGGAGGGGAGAAAGAGGGAGGGGGAAGGAGGGAGGAAGAGAGGGAAGGAAGGAAGTAGAAATAGAGAATGAAGGTTTTTAAAGAAAAGATTGGACAGCCACCTATGTGAAATGGTATACAGTCTCTTGCTGGAGCAGGGGGTTGGACTAGAAGACCTCCAAGGGTCCCTTCCAACTCTTTTCTTATTGAAACCTCTGCCTTCCTGCAGAACAAACTCTTGGTCAGTCCTGACATTTCCTTCTGCCAAAAAACAAGGTAAGTAGACACCATTCATTTAAGCCAGGGCAGAAACCGGATAAAAGAAGCCGTAGAAGACAGTAGTGGTATGCTACCAGTTCGGACTGATTTGGCAGAACCGGTAGTAAAAAAAAAAGCCTCCAAGGATCAGCTGAGAGGAGAAAGAGGAGAAAAGTGCAGGATCAGCCCTCCTACCCACCCCTTTGTCTTTTCTCTTCTTTCTCCTCTCAGCTGATTGGCGCTGCAGGCCTCGGCTGGTGTAGGGAAAGCTGCGCACACGCATTAGGTGAGCGTGCGTGCATGATCTCCAAACTAGTAATGGAACAGGTATGATCCCACTGCTGGTAAAAGATCAAACAATGTGGTCCATAGCAGAGGTCGCCAACCTTTCGGACCTCAGGGACCATCAAACTCATAATTTTAAATCCCACGGACCAGAGACCCTGGGAAAATCCCCCCAAAAGTCTGCAGGAAAATTCCCCACCCCGTTTTCCTACTGGTCAATCATTCTTTACCATTCCCAGCTCCATTCTCAGGGGGAAAGAGAGAGAGAGAGAGAGGAAGAGAGGAAGTGGGGGAGAGGGAGATGGAGAGGGAGAGAGAGAGAGAGAGAGAGAGAGAGAGAGAGAGAGAGAGAGAGAGGGAGAGA
Source organism: Pseudonaja textilis (assembly GCF_900518735.1). Next base: position 5,147,678 of record NW_020769378.1, read on the forward strand.
GACTTTTGGCTTCATGCAAGGAAAACAGCAGAAGCAGCAGAAGTCTTTCTTTCTCTCCCCCAAACTCCACCAGAAATGAATCTTTGTGAGACTTGGAGCAGGAGGCCTTGCAGGGTCCCAGACTCATTTCTGGCAGAGTTTGGGGGAGAGAGAAAAAGACTTTTGCTGCTTTCCTTGCGTGCAGCCAAAAGCAGAAAGAGAAAGAAGCAGAAAGAAGCAGCTCGGTGGCCAGATGAGGCACATGGGGCACATGGGGCAAGTTCCCCCCCCTCTGCCCTTTTCCCCCTCCCCTCACTATGTCATCTTGTTCGCAATGCAAGCGATGCAAGCCTTGTGTTACCGTGCAACCTGGATTAATTGCTTTGGGGGTGACATTTCTCTGCGGACCACCAAAATTTTCTTGCAGACTACTAGTAGTCCCCAATCCACTGGTTGGTGATCACTGGTCCATAGAATCTCCAAGAATAGGCTGCCATGAAATGGATAGCATCACCATCAGTTGAGTAACAGTCCTCTGAATACTTCATCAAGCTCATTTATGACGATGAAAAATTACTTTTGATATTGATATGATGAATGCGGCACCAAGACAAGACTGAATCTGACAGCACCCCACTTACTATTTCTGTCTGAATTGAATCCACTGGATAACTGTTGATTCGGTGACCATCTTGCATATCAATTTACTATAAAAACTTTTAACTCATTTTTATTTTACCATGTTGCCAACAGGAATCTTCTTGTTGACTTGCTGGTTGACACCAAGAAACAGAGGTCAGGGCTACCCTGGGAACGCTGATAGAAATGACCATATAAATTAAAGGGAATGATATCTAACTTTAGTTCTTTTCACTATCTCTTTCTAAGGAGTCATAGTGTCATGTGAGGCAATAACGAGGAAACAAGAGATATAGATTAAAACTTGATATGGCATCATAAATTCATAGCTCCATCTTTATGTTTTAAATTTTTGTCTCTACTTTTCCAATAAAATCATAGAATGCCAAGCTCACTGGAGTTACCCTTTGGCCCTGAATAAGGTTGCATGAGATAAAAAAAATTCCAAAATATATTACTACAGAAAATGTATCCCATTGAAATAGATCATCTTGAGAGGATGATCTCAAAGAAAATGTCATATTGAGATCTGGAAATAAGATGACAATGTTTATGAAAGTTTCTCCTTAATCTCCAAGGAGGCTTCATATTAATATCACTGTGGAAACAACGCTGTATATTGAAATAACGTGAGGTGCAATTTTTTTCCCTGCCCTAAGCCAAATTCATTTTTAAAGCACTCAGTACTCCAGGTTTGAATAATATATCCTTCAGAAGCAAATTCTAACGTATGCATAATACAGACATAAATTAGAAAACACCTCCATTTTCTTTTGAAGATTCCAGCTGCATTCTATAAATCTAAACCGATGCACTAATTTGGGGGTGATTCACTGATAAGATTGACCCAAAAGAGGCTGTTGTCCAGGTGGAAATTTGGCCACCCAAGCGGGTGGAATTGTTTGATTGCCTTTCTTGACTGTCTTCTCCTATATGAACAGCATACATGATTCAGATGCCAAGGTTACCCATTTTTCTAGCTTTTTATCCTACATTCCAAAGAGGGCGCGATGGCTGGAAAGCTGTTTGAGACCTGAGTGTTGGTGATAGGGTAAGCTCCCGTTCCTTGGTCCAGCTCCTGCCCACCTAGCAGTTGGAAAGCATGCAAATGCAAGTAGATAAATAGGTACCACTTCAGTGGGAAAATAATAGCCTTCCGTGTGCCTTTGGCAAGGAGCCACGCTGGCCAAAGGACCACAAGAACATCTTCAGACAACGCTATCTCCCTCAGCTAAGAAACAGAGATGAATATTAGAGTCAGACATGACTAGACAGGAAAACACTTTACTTTTATTCTACATTCATTCACAAGTAACCAAAGGGACTGGGTGTTTGCAGCACTCTAAGCCAAAGAAGATCAAGCTTCCTTAAGAAGAAAGCTAACAGCTTCGGTTGAGCTCTGAAGCTTCTCAGAGGCTTGGTTGGTCCATTTAATGAAGCCATTCTCCCCTGTTCACGCTGATCTTGAGTTAATTGTGCTCCATTCAATGCTGGATTTGTAATCATGGTGCAATGCTAAGTCCCAAAGGCCACCAGCATCTGCCTTAAAGAAGACACCCCAGTCTTTCATTTCTGCTCAGGACAAACAACTCTGTCTTAAGAAAGGATGAGCAAGAAAAAAGATGAGAACTCAGGAGGAAATCATTAAGAAAATATTGGAATGTGCTGAAATGAGTAGATTGACATTTGAAATTAGAGAACAAGAGGATAAACAATTTTATAAAATTTGGGATCTTTTCTATTAATGGTTAGATAATAAAGTACAGTTAATGAAATATGTAGATTTCTAGAAAATAATAAATATATAAAGATGTACTTTTTTCTTATTATAACTACAAAATGATTTTAGGATAGATTTGGGATGATACTATGAACTGTTATACAATAAATTAAGTAAATTATGGTTATCTTGTAAAACATGAATGAATAAAAGTATAGTCAAAGGATTGATTAATAATGATACTAAGGTATTTAATTTTTGATTGACAATATGAGATTATATGTAATGTAACCGTAATTGAAGACTACGAAATGGAAGCACAAAACAATTTGTAAACCAACCGGCACCCTGTATGTACACTTATGGAAGACAGCTTGATGTCTTTATGTTTTGTTTGTTTATGTTTGTCTTTAAAAACCAATAAAAAATTTAAAAAAAAAGAAAGAAAAAAGAGGAGAAATGTTAGTACAAATGGCTGAGATGGTTTGAAAAAAAAAAAAGCCCAGCCCAATACAATGTTTTATGGGAGGAATAAAAGAATGTGAGACTTGAAAGTACTTTGTTCCCTTCAATTGAGTCTAAATTAAAAAAAAAAAGCGGGGTTTTCTTAACTTTTCTTATATTTTATCTTGAGGCAACAATCGTTACTGCTACAAAGCAAAGACTTTGAAACAACTTTGAGTCAGATAATCAACAGACTTTCAAAACACCAAAGGTTCCTCTTTTCTCCCACTTAATCCGTCCTCAACATGGTTCCCAAATAAAAGCCAAGGTGCAATGTGCACATTTTCTTCCTGATACTTCAGAATCCTCTAACGTAGCAGACAAACATAGTTTCAGTGAAGCTAGTAAACCTCTCACCAGTTGCCTTCTCACTCTTATAGACTACAATTCTAAATTGGGTTCTTTGGGAACGCTATTTTAAATCTATTATCAACTGCAGCAAAGGAAGGTTTTATGATTCCTAGTCAAGTTTCTGTTTTTTTTACACCAATGCAAAAATCAGACACATGCCCTTGTACAGACAGGGGTGGACTGGTACCGGTTTGCACCGGTTCAGGTGAACTGGTACGAACAACGATCGGTTGCCCCACCCACCCACCCCTGCCTTAGTCTGTCCTATATTTCCATGTTTTGCAGCTCAGCTGAGCCGTGTCACAATAGATTGCAGCACCTCAGCTATTTTACTCACTGGTGCTGCAGTAGAAGATAAATTTGGCAGTTTTCGAACACTGTACACGCTCACCGAACTGGTTGTTAAACCGGTAGAATGGCAACGTTGTATAGAGATACGTTATTGGCTGATCACTTCTTGGGCAAGCTAAAATGGAAAGCAATGAGGTTGAATGAACACCCATTTCTTTCGTCAGCCAGTATGAGCCACTGGAGCTCCAAGCTCCAATGAGGAAGGGAAGGACAGGTGGAAAACAGATGAGAGATATATTCTTTTTTTTCCCCCCACTTAATTCACATGGCCCAAAATGGTGATGCCTGAATCGACCATTGCAACTCAGCATGCTTTCCTTGAATAATGGTGACAGTATTAAAAACAGACATAAAAGCAGAGAGAGTGACATTCTCTGCACATCTTGCACAATGGGGTTCCTTGCAAATGTGTCTTCACACACCGCAGTCGCATCCATCTATCAAGGATGCATTTAGCATAAAACAGGGCTCCTGATGAAAAGAAGAAAAAGAAGCTTGAAGAAAATGTAATAAGACAACGGAAAAAGGAAAAGTGCAGTCGTCACCTTCCCTATCATAGCTCTCTAAATGTATGCAACCTGCAGAAATTATTGCCTACAAGTTGTGCCAACAACTTGGTCCAGAACCACTGCCTTTCATCCCAAACCTGGTCCTTGCCAAGTTTTTGAAAATTATGATTATGCCTCAAGCTTGCAGGGGTTCCTACTTTGGAATCACTCAAAACAACAGCCTAGCCTAGACATAATGCCAGCTAAGGATCACACTAGAACAGTTTGCTGTAAAAGTTATGGAAAAGCACCATTGGGTTTTAAAATCACATTTGGACAAACCTCGCAGGTGGATATTATCCAAAAGTAAACAGCTTTTAGTGGCTGCAGATTTAACATCCTGAACCTGAGACTTTTTGTGGGTCTAAATGGGGCCTTGGAAGTTGCACACAGCTCAGGAAGAATGGGGTATCCACGCCCTCTGAAGACCCGGGATGTGGCACAAAGGCAACACAGTCAGATAATCAATTAAAGTCTCTTTATTAGCTCCAACTTTGCCCCCAATGACCCGGTTACCTTCTGGTGGAGAAAAACTCTCCCAGGAACAGCCTTTGACTGCAGAGAATTAAGTCCAAAACATGATCAACACATGTTACATTAAGTCCAATCAAGCCAAACTGAGGTAATTAGTTTGGCATGGCAGGAGCAAGAATTCCAGATGTGAAGGCACGGCAAAACTCACATGGTTTGAAAGGTGCCAGGAACACAGATAAACAAAAATAATACAGGATAAAGTCACGTTTGCTCCCAGTAGCTGCTGAAGTCAGCATTCAGTTCTTTTAAACTTTCATTCCCAGCTGTGGCTAATGAAGGGAATCAGGGCCCTTTCCTCCCCCATAAGCTACACAACCCACCTTGCTCCCTTCTCCATTCCTCTCTGCGTGCCCTAGGATGAAGATGGGGTGGGCCTGGGTCTTCCTCTGAACTCCCTCTCCCTTGTTCTATCTTTCACTTGCTCTGCCCAGCTGGTCTTTGCCCTTCCCCAGTTTCCTCCACAGCCAATGGAGCCACACTCCCACTCCCTGTAAACTGCTTGGCCTCTCCCTCGGAATCAGACTCTGACAGGGGCATGACACCCCCAACCCTGATATTGACCGTGTATACAAAGCCTAAGAAACATACGTGGATGTAGGAAGTTTTCAGCAAGGATTATTATCCAAATATTCTTAATTTTTGTTTTTGTTTTACTACACGGGGGGGGGGGGGGGGATCAAAACATGCCCACCCATATATTGGAAGAAATCCTCCAATATTGTAGCAAAATAACCCTTGACCACCTAGTGTTATATTGGTCAACTGAATCAATAGTGTTGTGAAAGAGAAAAAAAATACAGTTACCAGGCAGAAAGAGAATGTCTCTTCATTAATTTGCTACGTGGTTTGATATGCTGACATTTCTGTGGACGTATGACTGTTGGCTAAGTAACTTATGAAGATATTGAAGAGTATTGGGCCTAAGATGGAACCTTGGATAATAAACGAAATGTTTCCAAAGAGTACTCATGAGAAGAGTATTCTGCTCCTCCACTCGCAATAAAATACCTTATGCCACCAGGCTTGAAATTTTGGACCTGGACAACCTAGATCTATGCTGCCTACAGTCTGACCTAAGCTTAGTACACAAAATTGTCCGCTACAACATCCTACCTGTCAACGACTACTTCAGCCTCAACCACAATAACACATGGGCAAACCATAGATACAAACTCAAAGTAAACCACTCCAAACTCGATTGCAGAAAATATGACTTCAGCAACAGAAGGGTCAATGCCTGGAACTCACTACCTGACTCTGTTGTAACAGCCTCAAACCCCCAAAACTGTCTACTGGGGATCTCATTCCATTCCTCAGAGGTCTGTAAGGGGGCGTGCATAAATGCACCAGTGTGCCTATCATCCCTGTCCTACTGTTCCCATTTATTCGTACTAATTTACTATATATATATATACTCATACCTGTTTATAGTTATATGTTGATATGTTATGTTCATACCTATGCTTGTTTTCTCATACATGCTTGACAAAGTAAACTAAATAAATAAAAATAAAAAATAAAGAAAAGCCAGAAAGTCCATTTGCCTCTTGAAAAAAACACATTTGGGACAACCATGACCTGGATGATAGAGAATCTCCGTAGATGTCCTGCTTCCAAATATATTAGTCTCATTGCAGCCATGTCAGAGGACTTCAGGAGAACGTGCTAGAACAATTTGATTGCTTCTGTATTAGAGAGAGAATTACCCTTGGAACGATCTATCTATTTAAGAAATAGCTGGCTGCTACACAACACGCACTAAGTTATCCTGTCATGTATTTCCACAATTGTCAAGCTCCACCTGGATCCACGAATGAATATAGCAAGGCACCAAGCCTTTCTGAAATCCTAGTATTTCATCAACCCCTTGCTGATTAAATACTTCTTTCTTGATGTTGTCAAAGTGCTACAAACAAGTTGACAATCCTCTGATGGGCTACAAGAAACACAATGTTTGGTGTTTTTTTTTTCCAGTCGCATATCTGGATTGTTTTCTCCTCAGGTTGTTTTTTGAAAACCGCCCTTTGACAGATTTCACTCCTGGAAGATAAAGATGTTATAATAGAGTTACACAAGGAAGTGATAACAAAGGACAGAGTAGGGAGAAGGGTTATATCTCTCAAGCCCACACTGAAAGTATACGATTCCCTTTACAATGGTTTTGTTTTGGTCCCACACAGGTTGAAATGTTCATTAGTTTTCAAAGAAGAAAATGGGCCTGTGCAGGCCATTGAGACAAATTCAGATGCCTGATTTTAATATTTAGTAGGACAGTTGAAAGAACAAAAGATGCACACCTTTAGAGCTATAGAAATCACTCAGTGCGCCATTTCTTAGGGCAGGATAATTCACTCAAAGTATTGCAAGCCTTTATCCAGACTCCATTGAGAAATCATTTCTCTCTCCTGCTACCCTAGCGAGCTGCCAAATGCATCTCATTCTGTCTCTGGTGGTCAGATCCACACTTAATATTGTTTGGCCACTTAAATCTACTTTGTGGTCTTTTGGTTTAAATCCCCTCCAAGGTAACTGGGGAAAATATCTCACAGAAGCAACATTTAAACAAAACAATGTAGGACATAACTTTTCCATTTACGGTTTCAGTTAGCCAAGCTGTTCCTCTGTCTGTCTGATTGTCTGTCTGTATGTCTGTTTATCTATCTAATCTATCATCTCTCTCTCTCTCTCTCTCTCTCTCTCTCTCTCTCTCTCCATTCATCCATCTATGCATCTATCCATCTACTACCACTACCACTATTACCATTACCATGATGATAGATACATCATCTATCATCTATCTATCTATCTATCTATCTATCTATCTATCTATCTATCTATC
>NW_020769378.1:5162253-5178895 GCF_900518735.1 Pseudonaja textilis
GAGGGAGGGAGGGAGGGAGAGAGACAGAGAGAGAGAGACAGACAGACAGAGAGAGAGACTGACAGAGAGAGAGAGACAGAGAGATAGAGAGAGAGACATGCATTTCAGGATTTCTGAAATGGGTTTTGTGTATTTCTATATAAAATATTGTCCTGTAGGAGTTGTCAAACCTGTTTCCTGCCTCCAACAGTGGCAGTTTGCGAAGCAGAGGTCAGATTTTGTCCCTTCAGCACTTTTGCCTCCCAAGAGATGCTTGCTTTGTACTAAATAATCAGGCGCATAATGAGCAGCCCAGCAGTCCTCTACTCCCAACCTCCTCATGCTGACAAATGAGAACTACAAGGAAATCACCATTAGAGAAGGAGAATCAAACCCATTGCAGTGAAAAAGGACATACATTCAATTTCACAGCTACTAAGATTGTTGGCTGAGCAGGGACAAAAACAGCCAGGAAAATGATTGAAGACTGGGAAACGGGCCCGTCGTCCGTCAACAGGCATGCTGATCTACCACCAGCATATCAGATACTTAGGATCCAAGAGTATGGCAGCATAATGAAACAACAACCAGTGGCTTAATAGCCAGCCACCAATACCCCAATTAACAACTAAAAACCACACACAAACAGGCACCACGTAAATATGACACATGAAACAGCCCATTCTGGAGAGAAAGAATTTCCCTGAGGTTGGGCTCCAGCATGAGTTTCAAAGCTTGGAAGACTTAAAGCCTGGTCCCCGTGTCCAATTCAGATTAGATCTTGCAAAATCACCATGACATAAATTTTTCTTCAGAGGTTTAGAGTCATCCAGAGTACCTCCATTTCTGATGAATATATATACTAGCTGGATACCCGTGCTTCGCAATGAAACTTTGTGATCAGACTGCACAGGATAAATTTGGTTCACCATCCATTAGCTCAGTGGTGGTCGGAGATTGAAACACATAAGGGAATATCGCTCCTGTTGCCTTGAGTCCGGAAGCAGTTTCATAGGTGGAAGGCATAAAACACTTTGGTAAGGTGCTGACATTTAGTACTGTAAGGAGCCCCAGGACACTCCTGAGTGAAGGAGAGGAACACCTGCTGGTTTGAACTGAGGTAACGGAATGTGAGGCAACTGGCAGTTGGAACAGAGTTCTTGTCAGGTGGGGAGGGGGAGTAGAACTCCTTAGCATCAGAGTGTGTTAATTGCTGTATTAAGAAATAGTAATGATCTGATAGTCATTTTGAAAAATCCTTTCTTAGTGAGCACCTAGAAGCCAAGGGGAACATACATGCCAAATTTCAAGTTTGTAAGCTTTATGGTTTGGAGATTTTATGATGAGTGACTGGTACTTGGCTTTTATATATATATAGATGAACTCTAAGCCTGAACAAAAAGGGGACAGCGCTTTCACTGCATAGCAATTGTGGTAAATGAATAAGTAAAAATTATTTACAGTCATAGACTAAAGTTCCATACTACATAGAATGTAACCAAATACAGTACAGTATAAAAATGCCAAACATTTGGTAACTTGGCAGGAGAATAAGGAGCTCTGCCCTACTGATTCCTGGAGCATCCTTAAAGCCAGCAAGCATGGAGTAAATTTTGCAATGATTCAGAAGGTTGAGGGTTTTATTCCATAAATTGGAAGAGCACATGCTTTCCTTATGGTTTCCATTTACACTGTATACGTCAATCTTTGGTCAATTGTGGTCAAGTGTCAGATGCTGAATGATAGAGCAGACTTTGCTTTGCTTTGGCAGGGAGAAAGAAACTTGCGGGCCAATTTCAGTGAAGAAAGGGAATAGCTTGCAGACTCTGATATTAAACTACCGGACAGCATGTCATAAAAGTGCAGCATTGTAAGAATGTGGACAGGAGGCTATCAGGAAATCACTAAAATGGAAGTTAGAGAGAGAAGTCAAAAACAACAGCGATCTTGGGCCAATCACTCTCTCTCAACTGTAAGAAGAAAGTAAAAACAAACTGCTTTGGAAATCTCGCCAAGAAAACCGCCAGGAGCCGCCGGGAGTTAGCACTGACTTGAAAGCACAGAAGAAAAGGAAATAAGAAAAGAAATTCCAGAATTACATGGTTGCATGGAAGGGTCCTTGGTGCTCTCTGAGCTTGGTTGTTTTCCTTTCATTAGTTTATAGTATTAAAAAAAAAACCAAATCATAGGAAAAATATGGGGAGGGAAAAGGGAAAGAAAGAGTGCAGAAAAGAAGGGGAAAGAAATGAAAAGGCATTGATACCCTTTGGTGTAGTACAATAAGATAGTAATATCAAACTTCAGCTTTTTGCTTTTACGTAGTAGTACAAACAAGCCATTTCTATATCAACAGATCTAGCAATGAGCTGGGTTGTTTTCTGGTAGACATTTCCTGACCCAACTAAGTAATATCATCAGTGCTAGAAGGGAGTGGGGTTTGCTCTCTGTTTATGGCTTGCCCTCTCAGCGTTGGTGGGAGTGGCCTTTTTTTTTTTTTTAGGTTGGGCTGTTTACTATTACCTGGTTTGGCAGTTCCTTGATAGGGGTATTATTTACTTCTTGGAGCTAATCTCAATCAACTGAGCAGAGATTTCAAACAAAACCACAATGGTTTTGTTAAATTCTATACACTGATTTTTGCTAATTTTGTCACCCCCAAAATTGGACTTTGCTATTTCAGACCAGTGCTGTGGGGCTTGTTTAGTTTTTTTTAATTAAAAACAAACATGTATTTTTAATGTTCGTTCCTATTGGATTTAAAAAAAAAATGGAGAAAAAAATGAGGAAAAAAATTGTGACAGCACACCCACCATTAAAGCAGGCAGTGAGTGGGCAGGATAAAGTCAAAACTTGCTGTAATTTTGGCACCTACCTTGATAAGAAGTAAAGGTTTAGTTACCATAGCAACCCTCTTAACAAAATGGAGTTTAGGCACTCAAGATAACACCGCTTGGCTGAGGAAAATATATTAAGAGGCTTTGATTAGGAAAGTTCGGTTTCTAGCACATTTGCTTAATACATTTCTTTCACTAGTTATAGCATGTGAAGAAAACTTCGGAGTTTCAGGACATAATTACTCCTTACTAATCCCAATTTTTGAGAATATTTATACTTTTTGTTTCTTATCCAAGAAGCTTCTTCAGCTCTGGAGAAGCTTCTTGGCTGAGAAGCTTCAGAGCTGAAGAAGCTTCTGGGATGAGAAGCGAAACGTCTTCAAGGAAAAATAAAGATCAACTGCCTCTTGAAAAAAGCACCTCTGGGACCACCCTGACTGGATGACTGAGAATCTCCATAAACATCTGTCGAAAAAGTAGGAGAATTTGTCCGTCTTAGATATGAGAGACAAATTGTGGAATCAAGCCAGGAGCTTCTAATAACTGAGAAAAATAAACAGTTGCTTTGTCCCTTTCCTGTTTGCAAAGTTCAAGTAGTTAACTGTGTTGAACTATTCCTATTTAGAAAACAAACTTCAAACACTGTTTGTGCAAATGATTTTTTTTTTTCTGACTTATTCCCTGATAGGTCTTTGTCTATCAGTTACTGTTAGCATTTTCTTTCTCTTGAATATCTGTCCAGGGTTAGTAATTACTGTTTCCTGTTGATTGACAGGAGAAGAAGATGGCCTATAAAGTAAATAAACAATTATATGTGCACATGTAAAATTCTGGGTTTAAAAAGTTAGCAGAAATGAATTGAGAATTTGAGAGCAATTAGGGAAATGAGAAAAATAACAGATATTATTCCAGGATAAATGAACAGGACTGTCCACTGTTCAATTTTTTTTAATTTGATTAGGTACCAGCCTGATTAAATGCAAACACTTGCTTAAATTTAATAATGTCTATATTTCAGTCCATATGCTTTCTAATTAAGTAAATGAACATTAACTTATGCTGCCAGAAAAAAACCCATTCTATTTCATTGCTTGTTAAAACAATATTAAAGTGTAAATGTTGGTCCTTCCTTCCTTCCTTCCTCCCTCCCTCCCTTCCTTCCTTCCTTCCTTCCCTCCTTCCCCACTATTTCAAATACTCCACAACTTCATTCCCTGTTGTGTAGAAATCTGATCCTTCCAGGATCAGATTAAGTGTGAATTACATTTCCTTGGAAAGAGAGAGAGAGAGAGAGAGAGAGAGAGAGAGAGAGAGAGAGAGAGACTATATTATCAACCTGTATTTTCTTCTACATAACTTGTTTACATGGAACAATCATTTTGTATGTCCATACTAGTTACTCATAACTTAATTGCTATATAATCAATATTTTTAATAATGATCTAACAATAATAGAATAAGTGTTTTGAAGTCAGTGACATTGTTTTAAAGAAAGTGAACAGTGAAGATAAAACAAGGACCATACTAAAAATATTTCCCTTTTTAACAACCCTGTAATCCCTTAATTCTGGGTAGTATGCCCATACAAACTTTTCTTTTAAATGAGTAAAGATGATTCAAGCTCCTTTGTTAATGACATAATGGATGCATGCATAAATCTTTCTTGGCAATAATACAGAAAAGCCTGCCTCCTGCCTTCTTCTAAAATCATTCTGGAGTTCCAGGTCTAACCTACTGTCTGAAATGTATGGGCAATCTCCAATCAACCCTTTAGCCCATGCTGTCTTGCTTAGCTTCTGACTCAGATAGACAGACAGACATTTCTGCTAACAGTGGAAGGCTATCTCAGGGAAAGAGGCTAAGAGATGCTCTTTAAGGAGGGAATCCTAACAGATGAACCTCATTCAGGTGTTGTTGTCTGGAATTTTGAAGAAAATAGGCCATGTGCCCTATTTCTGTCCTAGTTGGAAAGTTGTCCATTCTGGAGTTTTGTCTCAAAGAACATGTAAATATATTTTCTTGAAGACATTTCAAATTGTTGTCCCAAGCTTGGGTAGGTTTGTGCATTCCTAAATTAAAAGCACATTATTACTAGTAGGTCCCGAAGGAATTCAACCTTTACTGTCTTTTGGAAAGACAGATGCTGAAGCTCAAATACTTTGGCCCCCAAATGAGAAGAGAGGACTCCTTGGAAAAGACCCTGATGCTGGGAAAGATGGAAGGTGAAAGAAGAAGGGGAGGGCAGAGGAGGAAATAGAATAGAATAGACTTGGAAGGGACGTTGGAGGTCTTCTAGTCCAGCCCCCTGCTCAAACAGGAGAACCTATACCATCTCAGACAAGTGACTGTCCAGTCTCTTCTTAAAAACCTCCAGTAATGGAGTGCCCATGATTTCTGGAGGCAAGCTGTTTCACCAATTAATTGTCCTCACTGTTAGGAAGTCTCTCCTTAATGTCAGGTAGCTTCTCTCTTCAATTAGTTTCCAACCATAGTTTCTTGTCCTGCCTTTTTGTGTCTTGGAGAATAATTTGACTTGCTCTTCTTTGAGGCAGCCCCTCAAATACTGGAACAGCACTATCATGTCCCCCCTAGTCCTTCTTTTCTCTCGACTAGCCAAACCCAAATCCTGCAAACTCTTCTTCGTATGTTTTAGTCTCCAGGCCTTTAATCATCTTAGTTGTTCTTCTCTGCACTTTTTCCGGAGTCCCAACATCTTTTCTGGGGTGTGGTGACCAAAACTGGTTGCAATATAAATGGTTAGATAGGGTCAATGATGCAATGGACATGAATTTTGGAAAACTCCGGGAGACAGTGGTGGTTGGGGGTGAGGGGCTGGTGTGCTATGGTCCATGGGTTGGCAAAGAGTTGGACATGACTTGATGGCTGAACAACAAACAACCACAAAAATGATTAGTATGAGTAACACAGCTGCTTGGTCTTTATCTCCAACCTTCAATGGGTTATGCCACAGATCAAATCTGGGATTCCCAAAGCTATACACCACAGCTTATCCCTTGGAGCTTCTTCTGCCTGTAAAATCCAATTCCTTGGAGCAAGTTGCCAAAAGCCAATGCTGCAGATCCCAAAGGAGGGGTCAAGTATTCCTTTGAATGCCTCTTTGGAGTGAAGCTTTCAGAAGTCACTTTCTGAAGTGGAGCAGGGCTCTTTCCAGTCAGTTTCTTCATTCCTTCCAGGGTGTGTGCACAAGGATGCACAAAACCCACTGCTTGCAAAGCAGATCTCCCAACCTGAGTTAGATGGAGTCATACACATTTTCCACAAAGCATCGCCCGCATCCAACAGACAACGTTATTTCTTAAACTTGAGAAATGTTATTGTTAGGCACAGCAAGCAGACGGAACCCTAAGGAATACAACTCAATAGAATGGGACAGAATACATGAAATGAGATACTGCCACTGCCGGGAGAATCATATAAAACACAGCAGAGAAGGAGCACAAGCTACCTTTCCTTTTGCTCATCCTGCCAAACTGGAGGACAGATCAACTATATGTTTAAAAACGGTTCGGCTGTGTCCCTTTCCTTCCTTCCTTCCTTTCTCAAAGCTGGAGCCAGCTGTCTTACCATGTACAAACAGCCCATGATACATTGCTGGAAAGACATCAAATGATTGGATGCACGACATGCTAAAACAGCTGCCAGGTGAATATATATGACAGTCCGAAGTAAAAATAGGAAGGAAGACATCCCTAGATGGCTTGTGAGTTATGCTGTCTCTTTGTATTATAGACAGAAATCCTTTCATCTTGAAAGAAGCAGCTAGAGAGGGAGGGAGAGGGAGGGAGGGAGGGAGGAGACAGGGAAGGAAGGAAGGAGAGAGGGAGGGAAGAAAGGAAGCAAGGAAGAAGAGGGAAGGAAGGAAGGAAGGAAGGAAGGAAGGAAGGAAGGAAGGAAGGAAGGAGAGAGGGAAGAAAAGGAAGGAGAGAGGGAGGGAAGCAAGGAAAGAACGGAAGGGAAGGGATTGTTCATACAAATGGGTTTATTAAAGTATCCATTAAAGTATTAAAGTATCTCACATGTTTTACGGCTTTACTTATGCTTCCCATAAGCCTTTCTGCATACATAATCATACTGTCCATCAAAGGAAGGTGAGCAATTTTTTTAAAAAATAATGCTTAGGCACATAATGGAATTAACTACAGATCAAACCCTCCTTTCTAAGAATCTCCTGCTGCCAGCAATCTGGAATGTATTATGAGCACACGTGTTTTTGTTAAGAAAATGGGACTTCATTAGAATTATGCCCTGCACTGTCAAATTTTTCTGCCGCTCTGTTCCATGGTTAACATTAATCTACTACTCTAATCCTCCTGAAACTGTTCGCATTTTATTATTTAGTCCATACTGAATGGCATCTCCATAAATAATTGCATCAAAAGAAAGCAGCAAAAAAAAGGAAGTAGGGGAACAATGCCTTTATAAAAATGAGCAGAAGAGCTATTCTGTGGATGTTTCATCCAATTTTGTTAACAAATATTATGTTGATGTTACGTTAGGTAAGGTAAGGTTAGGTTAGGTTACATTACATTATTATAGTATAGTATAGTGTAGTACGATTTAGTATTGTACTGGTATTATATTGTATTGTATTGTATTGCATTGCATTGCATTGCATCAAATGAGTAGCCAATGGTAACCAATGAGTCTATTAATAGCTGCTAAGTAAATACCGAATGATAGCTATTTCTTTACTCTGCATTGCTTCATTTTGACTGTCATACAGCAAGACCTCATGAATATTCAAGCCCTTGGTACCTTCAAGAATTTATTTTGATCTCTGGCTCAGGATATACAATGCATGTATGTGTAAATTAGGCAGATTTATAGACACCTGGATCTCCAAGATATCACTGAGAGCAAACCTGGCACTCATCTTTCTTGTATTATATTCTGTCCAGGGGTGCATGCGTTTGTCACACACACACACAAAATCAATAGTGTAGGACCATGTGAAGAATTTGTTCTGACCCAAACCCTTTTCCAATAAAACAAACACAAACCAAAGGGAACAGAAACCTTTTAATGATTCTTACAAACCCCCAGTTAAAAGGCTGCTGCCAACTAATAAACTTTGATAAGAATGAGCTTCGCCAAAGCTGTGCAAGGCTGCCAAGAATAACAGATAAGGTTACCTAGAAATATTTTACAACACAAGAGTCTTCAAATGCCAACTAAGATACTGCAATGTCCACGAGGCTGGAGTTTCAAAATGTCTTTGCTTCCTGCAAAGAACATCCAATTCACAGCTGCCTTTTATCTTCTTGAAGGAGGGGCCATTACCTTTCAGCCTTACCCCCGAGTTGCCTGTGCTGCTGCAGCTGCTCTTTCCTGCGAGCAATCCTGCGTGCACGTGCACTAGGCACAGGCTCCTCGGGAACCTCCTCATTGCTGCTGCCAGCCCCTACAATCTCTGAAGACAGCAGTTCAGTCCCTAATGGTCCTGGCCCCTCATCTGAGTCCTCGCTCTCCTCAGCCTTCCGCACCTGCTGCCGGCTAACCACAACAGAATTAAAATTACAGGTGGAAAAAAAATGAGAGGAAATCCTCACTTCTTTATTTATTTTTAAATAATAAAAGAAAGAAGTCAGGAGATTTGTCTTTTTTTTTTTTTTACTTTAAAACCTTTTCCACGATGGGATCTTCTGCCAGCTGTCAGCAAAATGCAAAGCACGATGTTCTGTCTTGTGACTCCCACCCGTGGGGTAAAAATATCTCCCTTTTGGCAAGTCATCCTAATCACTTTCTCTCGCTGTCCTGGGTTGGAAAATAGGACTTCTTGGTTTCAGGTCATGGATCTGCATCTCCGAAATTCTTAGGACACCCCCAAACTTTAAACGGTTCAGCCTGCTCCATTTGTGTCAACCGCGAATGTTATTATTTTTTTTACCCCATTCCAGTGGTGGGATTCAAACAATTTTTTACTGGCCATGGTGTGGTTTAGTGGGTGTGACAGGGGAAAATCCCCCTTCCCGTCCCCACCCCACTAACCTGCTTTCCAGCTCTGTTCTCCTGGGCAGGGCAACCAAAGAAGACCCAGCCGATCATCTGGGACTCAATGGGAGGCAGAGAAGAGATGGGGTTGGCGGGGCCAGTCAGAGATGGGATTTATTGGTTCTCCGAACTACTCAAAATTTCCACTACTGGTTGTCCAGAACTGGTCAGAACCTGCTGAATACCCACCTCTGGCTTCAGCCCTCTTGGCTTATGTAATAGTTCTTGCCTATTTTTCTCAAGAGCATCTGATGATTGCAACAGGGTGGAGATAATTTGATGCTAACTTTTTCAAGTTCAGCCTTCAGTCCTTGGACTCTATGGGAGACACCTATTGAAATGTTAACCAGGAAGCATCCTGCTCTTGTTCCCATCCCAAGCAAGGTTCAAAGAATCCAAAGACATGGAAACTTGGCCACATTGATGGACATAGGATCTTCTGGTCATACTCAGCAGAACAGTGTGAAAAATATTGAAGATATCCTTAAATACATTTATTGGGATTGTGCAGGATCAGCTAATTTTTTTAAAAATGGTGGTGCGTTGCAAGGTTGGTAAATTTAATCAATTGGTGTCTAATTATCTTTGGGTATATTTCTTGAAAGCCAAGAGAAGTGGCATTTGCATACCAAGCCCCATGTTATATATTATCTATTTATTTTATTTAGTAATCACATCTATATGGCCATCCATCTCCAAGTAAAGGGATTATTTGGGGGCTTACAGTAGGAAAAAAAACTCAATGTTAAAAACTACAGTTAAAAGACAAGAACCATACAACTAAGAATAGAAGAAGTAGGACTAAGAAGAAACTTCCTTACAGAGAGAGGGAGGGAGGGAGAGAGAGAGAGAATGAGAGACAGAGAGATGGACAGATACAAAGATAACAGCAATAGCATTTAGACTTATATGCTGCTTCACAGTGATTTTACAGCCCTCTCTAAGTAGTTTACAGAGTCAGCCTTTTGCCCCCAACAATCTGGGTCCTCATTTTACCCACCTCAGAAGGATGGAAGGCTGAGTCAACCTTGAGTCTGGTAAGATTCAAACTGCAGGCAGCTGGCAGAAACAGCCTGCAATACTGCATTCTAAACACTACACCACCATGGCTCATAATATAGATGATTTTGGGAGACTGGACGAAGAGATGCAGCCAAGGGATGGATAAGAGACAGCATAGGGTGCAGTTGGATAGTGAGTGAGGCAAGAAGACTTACAACTTTTTTAATCCCTTCATCCATCCATCCTTCCTTCCTTCCTCTTTCCCACTCCCACTTATATCCCACCTTAAAAATCTCCAGAGATGGAGCATCCCACAACTTCTGAAGGCAACTTCTGTTCCACTGGTTAATTGTCCTCACTGCTCAGAAATTTCTCCTTAATTCCAGGTTTCTTCTCTCTTTGATTCGTTTCCATCCATTGTTTCTTGTCCTGCCTTCTGGTGTTTTGGAAAACAAGTTGACACCCTGTGGCAGCCCCTCAAATACTGAGCCCCTACAGAAACTGCAAGTACACCCCTCCCTTTCTCCCTTACAGCTTGAGAAACTAGGGAGAATCTATTCCAAGCCCTTTCACTTACCTCCTGCCCTACTGTCTCTTGTGTAATTGTTCTCTTGGCAGCATCTTTTCCTCCAGTTTCCAAGAACCTTCCCACATACCATTATATCACCTAAGCATAACAGATGGCGAATGCTTCCAATCAGACAAATCCTATTGTTAGGAATAACAAGGTTACCTAACATAGTTTGGGTAAAATAATATATATAAACTATGATAGTAAGTTTAAGTGTGTGTCACTTTAAACTGCAAAGCATGTAATTTTGGGTGCGGTTGTGAACCACCATTAGAGGGAGCAAGAGATCCTGACGATTCCTGACGATTGACTGGTTTGATGGATTGATGGTTTGTTAACTGTGTGTTTCCCCTACTGCTGAGTTGCTGAAGGAAGAGAGGAGTTTTGACTTCTTCATATCTCTACTGCGAGGAGATATATTACTGGACTGATATTTGTAAGTTTACTGACCTCTTTTTCGACACTGGAATTTGCAACTGAATAATCCCCGGACGGACTGAACTAGTGAATGATATATGGACTGTTTGACTATGCTATAACTCTTACTGGAATAAACTATTTAACTAGCACTGTGTATCTGTTTTACTGAGTGTAAGCTACAAAAACGTTTATCTCACATATTTTGCCTGCCTGCCTGACTGCCGTGCAGATTCTGCTAGGGTGTATCCCTAACACCTATACCACATACACAAACCCTACACAGTGTTGTGTTATTCTTATAACTGAATCACCTAATTTTCTCATGCCACAAAGAGGAGATTCGTTTAGCATTTTCCTCCAATGCATTATTCAGGATAAGGCTGGATTCCATATCAACTTTTCATGCTCTTATTTACATGAGAATTCCTTTAAAAAAAAAAATCAACCCTAAAATAGATATTGCTGCAAATCATGTATTTTAAGCTCAATTTATGCATTTCTGTTTTGAGCTGAGGAATGCATCGCACTGCCTCAAAGATATGCGGAGTCTAAAGGATAAATATTCAAAGCCACACATTAATTTGAGAGTTTGAGACCAGGCTAGTTAATATTAAATTCCTCCAAATCAGATTCCCTGTGCTTTCTTATGTCAGGGATGATAGTTATCTCTATAATAAAGCAATCCCAGGATATATATATATATATATATATATATATATTTTAAAAAGATGGTTTTCTATTTTTAGTAGGAATAATTGGCCAAGGAGATTTGATATCTGTGAAAACAACATTTCTCACTTATTCCCCAGCCATTGCAAAAAAAAAAAAAAAAGCCATCAACTACTTGTGTACTGAACAGTATCTAAAGATACACTATATTCCATTTAAAATATATATATATATATAGCCATTAAATAAAAAGACTGGAAAATCTGTTGGTGACTGCCATAGCTCTCTTCCACCCACTCTCCAAGATGTGATAATTGCAGTCTCTTTATAGTTTGATGACTAATTCTGATGGCTGCATCCATCCGGAATTTGCCTCGGTTCCAACACACGTTTAAAACTGCATTAATCCAATGTTAAAATATAGATTAATCAGCATCACTCATTCTGGGGATTTCAAGTCCTTAGTTGGATCAAATGCTCTCTCTAAAAAAAAAAAAAAAAAGTACATTTTTTCTTTTCACCACTTAATTTCATTGGATGGCCAGTGATTCCAATTAGGTAGTCCTTGACATATGTCTGCAGTGGGAACCAGAATTTTCGTTACTAAGCAAGGAGTTGATAAGTGCTGATTTTATGACTTTTGCCATGGTTGCTAAGTGGATCATGCGGTCATTAAGCAAATCAGGCTCCTCCTCCACTGACTTGCTCATTGAAAACCAGCTGGGAAGGACCCAAATGGAGATTACATGACCTTGGGATCCTCCAACCCTCGTAAATATATTGCCAAGCGCCCAAATTTTAACCACCTCTCAGGGACAGTCATGAATGAATGGTTGTAGCTCACTTTTTTCAGTGCCACTGTAACTTTGAATCATCGTTAAACAAAGAGCCATAAATCAAGGACTACCTGAATTAAGAGACACCATAATAGGAAGGTGAGATTTTTTTTTTTTTTTTGTTACCTGTGAATTGAGAGACAGGGTCATCTGACATTTTCAGACAAGAATATATATCATGCAGTCGAAATCAAAGCAATGACATAAATCAACCTTATCTGTCCCATGCAACTTTTCTCTTTCTGTCTGGTGACCCTCAAAGGGGCTGCCACAAAGAAAAGAGAGTCAAATTATTCTCCAAAGCGCCCGAGGGCAGGACAAGAAACAATGGATGGAAACTAATCCAGGAGAGAAGCAACATGGAATTAAGGAGAAACTTCCTAACAGTGAGGACAATTAACCAGCTTGCCTTTCCACTAGTTAATTGTCCTCACTGTTAGGAAGTTGTAGGTACTTCATCACTGGAAGGTTTTAAGAAGAGATTGGACAGCCACTTGTCTGGAATGATAAGCTTGAGCAGGGGGTTGGACTAGCTGACCTTCAAGGGTCTTCTTCCACCTCTGTTATTCTGTATTTCCTTCACCTCATCTCCATCTAGTTTTGTTCCTTGACTTTCCAGAACATTCATCCGATGTCCATCTTATTTTATTTTTATTTTTTGCTGTTGATGCTGAAAAGACTGAAACAGGCACGGAGCCCAGATGGACCCCAAATGTCAGCCCTTCAGGGTAGGCAATTCTGAAAAGCCAACTTCACAAATCTGACTGGAGCTATTCTTTTGTGGCCCAGGCTATGAAAACCAAATCTCGAAAGCCTGACTGACTTCTCCTTTCATCTCTTCTCCTATGGTAAAGTAGGAGGGGGGCGGGGGAAATCTGAGCTTCTTTTTCATATTTTGGCTGCTTCCTGGGCTGAAATTATGTTTTTGCTTATGTCATTCTGCATTTCGGTGGGTCTCCATACCATAAAATAAGATATATTAAGAGCCCTGGTGGCGCAGTGGTTAGAATGCAGTATTGCAGGCAAACTCTGCCCACAGCTCTGGAGTTCGATTCTGATGAGGCTCAAGGTTGACTCAGCCTTCGATTCTTCCAAGGTGGGTAAAATGAGGACCCAGATTGTTGGGGAAAATATGGTGACTAAAACCTTTTAGAGAGGGCTGTAAAGCACTGTGAAGCTGTATATAAGCCCAAGTACTATTGCTATTTTCTTTCCTTCCTTCCTTCCTTCCTTCCTTCCTTCCTTCCTTCCTTCCTTCCTTCCTTCCTTCCTTCCTTCCTTCCCAGTGGTTATAATGCAGCATTGCAGGCTAACTCTGCCCACTGCCAGCAGTTCGATCCTGACTGGCTGAAGGTTGACTCAGTCTTCCATCCTTCCGACGTGGGTAAAATGAGGACCCAGATTGTTTGTGGAGGGAGGGCAATAGGTTGACTCTGTAAACTGCTTAGAGAGGGCTGTAAAAGCACTGAGAAATGGTATGTAAGTCTAAGTGCTGTTGCTGTTGCTATTGACTCAGACTTCCATCCTTCCAAGGTCGATAAAATGAGGACCCAGATTGGTGGGGAGAAATATGCTGACTCTGTAAACTGCTACCACTATTGCTATATCAGAGAATGATAATGTCATAATTTTGGCTTCGTGTCAGCACCTAAACAAAATCCTTCAGAATTTTATGGACTTCTGTGCTATTATACTCCAGTGAATCTAGATATTTTATTTACTTCACAGATAATATTTAGATTTTTTTTTTTAAAAAAAAGAGCTCTTTTGCAAGTTTTCTGGCTTTGCAGGATTTTCTTTCCCTAAGAGCAGTGAGCAAATCTCTACCAAATATTCCAAGTATGATTACACAACAATATTTATATAAAGGCATTACCATTTTTACATATTTATTTTCTGTTTTCTTTCAAAATGAATGTTGCCTTCTTTGGAGCATTTTGTTTGTCTGCTTCTTCTGTTTTCTTTTCTTCTTTGTCTTTGTCTTAAATTAAAACTAAGCAAGCTACTTTGGCAAGGATTTGTTTCTCTTTCGTGGCTTCAAGTTTTCACCTCTTAGCAGTTCATGAGATCTATTTGCATATTTGGCAACAGCTCCCAAAACCAAGCTAGGCAAAAATAAACCCTGCAAAATGCTGAACATTGGGGCTGTAGAGTTTGAGACAACCAAACCACCAAATGCAAAGGTGCCAAACAGATCAGGCTGCCTGAGGCTTTGCACCTGCAGACCCTGTGTGGGAAAACATTTCAGCAGATGTTACTGAACTGGACAGAGCCAGGTTTGATAATAGAAATCTGGATTTACTGGGCATTCTATAGACACATAATTAAACAAGCAAAATATCCCTGGTGACAATATTGCAAAGAGAAATGCAGAGCAATATCAGATATTTGCATTCTCATGAACGCAGCTAAGAGCAAGAGTCAGACTGTTCTCATTCATTCCCACAAAATTGTTGGCAACCAACAAATGGAATTAAACCAGTGGAAAACATCTGCTTATTTTGTGTGATGCTACAATAATAAGTATGTTTGTCTCAGCTCATTCCCATCTCGTTTTACAAATCTATTGGCAACAAGAAAGGAAAAATTGCCATAAGACCTTTTTCATGCTCATTTCTTGAGATTATGTTCTTTCTAGGGTTTTCTTTTCCTTCTGCATTTTTTTTTAATCATGTGAAGTTATAATACTACTTTATAATGCTTTTGTAAGGCCACACTTGAAATACGGCATCTAGCTTTGGCCACCATGATATAAAAAAAATATGTTGAGACTCTATAAAGAGTGCAGAGAAGATAAATGAAGATGATTAGGGGACTGGAGGCTAAAACATACGATGAACGGTTGCAGGAACTGGGCTTGAGTAGTCTAGTGAAGAGAAGGACCAGGGGAGACAGGAGAGCAGTCTTCCAATATTTGAGGGGCTTCCACAGAGAGGAGGAGGGGGTCAAGCTATTGTCCAAGGCACCTGAAGGCCAGACAAGGAATCATGGATGGAAACTGATCTAGGATCCAGCCTGGTAATAAGGAGAAATTTCCTGACAGGGAGAACAATTAATCAGTGGAAGAGCTTCTCTCTGGAAGTTGTGGATGCTCCAACACTGAAGGCTTGAAGAAGAGATTGGACAGTCACTTGTCTGACATGGGATAGGGTCTCCTGCTTGAGCAGTGGGTTGGACTAGAAGACCTCCCAGGTCCCTTCCAACTCTGTTATTCTGTTAATTATGAACTCCATTTTGAAATTGTGAAATTTCACAACCTGAAATTTAGATTTCATTCTGCAAATAGGATCTAAAAGGGCATTCCCAATTCTCGTGCCACCTAACGTAGATGTTCAACCACATCAAAATATGGATGTTCTGAAATTAGTATTCACAGAAAAGAATTTCCCAGGGGTGGGGGGAGGGGAAGGGACAATTATTTCCCATTAGTTTTATCTAACATCTTCCTGAAGGAGCAGATGAAATTGCTCGGCAGAGGAAAATACATACTCTTCCGTTGCTTGGTGAGCTATCACAGTAGAAAAGACATTATGGTATGGAATTTCCCATGCGACCTTACAAGAAAATAGTTAGAAAATTGTCACCTTTGCACTTAAGAAAATGTCATTGCTATTGACTTAGGACTGTCCCTTTTTTTTTTATCTCACAAAAGGAATGCTTCTATTAAAACTTAACTGGATTTCTTTTGTCGTGGCAGACTTGAAGATGGCTTAGCAGTGTCCCTTTCTAATAGGTCAAAAAAAGATTGCATTATTAAAAGCACAGGGGACAATTTTAAAAGTCACCATAAGCTCTTTGAAAAGATTGGTATTGTGCGACAGCTTGGGAATAAGAGAACTGCATTTATCACCTATGATTTGTAGATTTCCTAGCCACTGTAGAGGACATAAATGAGAAAGGATTTGCTTAAGCCCATTCTCCTTGAAAAGTACCGCTTTGTGCTTTTGATCCAGACTCATTCCTATAAAAAGGAAGACACCCAAACAGATGTTTGTGTGTATACGATAGGTTTGTGTGTGAGAGAGAGATAGGAAACAAGGCATGCCGCAATCCTGAAAATGGTTTAGGACCTCACCTCCTACTTGAAATGAATTGCGTTGGCTGTTTTAGCAAGGTGTTTAACTACAAAGGGAAAGGGCATACGTGTTTCTTCATTTCATAGAAAACAACTCCTAATGTCTTTGTTTTCACTATAAACCCCAAAACTGATTTATAGGGGTTTTGACAATTCTCAAAGTTCAGAATCATTTGATCATCTTGACCTCCTCCTCCTCCTCCTCCTCCTCCTCCTCCTCCTCCTCCTCCTCCTCCTCCTCCTC
>NW_020769378.1:5191306-5207949 GCF_900518735.1 Pseudonaja textilis
GAAAGAAAGAAAGAAAGAAAGAAAGAAAGAAAGAAAGAAAGAAAGAATCATTAAGATAGGGAATGGTTACACATTAGTACCCCTTTATAAAGCATTGGCAAGTCCACACTTGGAATACTGGGTGCACTTTTTGGTCATCATGATACAAAAAAGATGTTGAGACTCAGAGCAACAAAGATGGATTGTGGGTGGGCTGAAGGCTAAAACATATAAAGAATGGTTGCTGGAATTGGCTGTGTCTAGTTTAATGAAGAGAAGGACCAAGGTGTCACAATAGCAGGGTTCCAGTATCTAAGGGGTTGCCACAAAGTAAAGGAGGACAACATGTCCTCTAGAAAGCAGGACAAGAAGCAACGGATGGAAACTAATCAAGGAGTGGAGAACCAACCAAGAAATAAGGAGGCATTTCCTGACAGTGAGAACAATTAACCAATGGAATGGCTTGTCTCCAGAAGTTGTGGGTGCTTAATCACTCCATCATTTGCAAGAAGAGATTGGACAATCATTTGTCTGTAATGGAATAGGGTTTCATGCTTGAGCAAGGGGTTGGACTAGAAGACCTCCAAGACCCCTTCTGACTTTGTTTGTTATCATGTAGTTGTAAAAACCCTCCTGAATGAATCTCAAAAAAAGTTTGCAAGCAGAGCAAACGCGCGCGTGCACATACACACACACAAACCCTGATAAACCTCTCCCCAGTGCCTGCCTTTTGGGAAGAAAAATCTCAGAAGAGACCGCCTTGCCTTTACATCAAATGCTTTGTTTCTCTATCCAGCCAAATCATCAAGCTTAGCCTCAAGGAACCGCTCTCATCTCGAGCTATTTCAAATTCAGAAAATGAAGACAGAGTCCAAGTGGGAAAATGTCAGCTGTGCAGAGCAATCCTACCCAAATATGATCAAAGGGTTATTGCCTTTTCTGAAGCCATTTGTCTCTACCCTGAAATCAAAAGATTTCTGCTCTGAATTGGAAAAAAAAAATGGAATGAAAGGAGAGAAAAAGAAAACTGGCAAAAAAATAATAATCCAAGTTTCTAAAAACATTTCAGAATATATTATCGCTTAGGACAACCGTTGCTGGAATTGGGTAGGTCTAGTCTAATGAAGAGAAGAACTAGGGGTGACATGATAACAGTCTTCCAATATTTGGGAGGCTGTCACCAAAAGAAGGGGTTGATTTGTTTTTCCAAAGCACCTGAAGGCAGAACAAGAAGCAACGGATGGAAACTACTCAAGGAGAACGCAAAACTAAAACTAACAAGGAACTTCTTAACTGTGAGAGCAATTAATTGGTGGAATGGCTTGCCTTCAGAGGTTGTGGCTGTTCCATCACTGGAGGTTTTCAAGAAGAGACTGGACAGCTATTTGTCTGGAATGGTGTTAGGGTATCCTGTGAGTTGGACTAGAAGACTTTCAAGGAGAATCTTGAGCAGGGGATGGACTAGAAGACCTCCAAGAAGAAGGAGGAGAAGGAGGAGAAAAAGAAGGACAAGGAGGAGGAGGAGGAGGAGGGGGGGGAGGAGGAGGAGGAGGAGGAGAGGAAGAGGTGAGGGAGGAGGAAAAAGAGGAGAAACCTATTAAGTTTAGCAATTAGATTTAAATTACTCCATCAGCCTCCTTCTATTCTGGGATGGCAGAGGAAAACTTCTACTCTGTTTTGCCGTTCATTTATCTACCTTCACGACAGCCCAAGGAGAAATCCTATTTTTAACTCCTAGCTGTTGGATATCTACTAATATCTTGGGTGATAAATCTAAAAGGCCCAGAATGAAGACTCGGGAAAACCTCTCCCACTTTCTGTGAACTGAAATTGAAATGCAGGATGTTTCTGCTTGAGGATGGCTGCTTCACACGGTCCCTCCAGCTGGAAGATCAAATATAGCATTGTGTGTAATTTCACTTGGATAGGGGAGTTCTGCCTTCTGCCATATTTGAATGGGAGCTATTTCAGCTTTAATACCCTGATGCTGAATGAAGACAGCAGCCTCCCTGATTTGAAACTTTGGTCTCTGACCCGATTTGGCACAGATAGTAGACAAGTGGGACACCTCACTAGAGAGGAAGAATTTCTGTACTTCTCACTGCTAATAACAGGCGGTATGATCTTGGAAGCTAAGCAGGGTTGGCTCTGGTTAGAGTTTGCATGAGGGACCACTTGGAAACCCCAAGATTGTTGTCCAGTCTGGGAAAATTAATAATCCCCTGGAAGAAGAAAAGGGCAAACCATTTTATATAACTTCCAAGAACGCAACTGTGGAATCAGCAAGAGGCACGTTCAACACAAGGCCAATACAGAATAACAAAATAACAGAGTTGGAAGGGACATTGGAGGTCTTCTAGTCTACTCAAGCAGGAGACCCTGTACCATTCCAGACAACAGGCTGTCCAACCTCTTCTTAAGAACCTCCAGTGATGAAGTACCCACAACTCCTAGAGGAAGCCATTCCACTCATTAATTGTTTTCACTATCAATAATTTCCCCTTAATTTTAGGTTGGCTCACTCCTTAATGATCTCCCACCCATTACTTCTTGTCTTTCCCTCAAGACAATGCATTGACTCCCTCTTTTCTGTGATAGCCACTCAAACATTGGAGGACTGCTATCAAGTCACTCCTAGTCTCTCTTTCTTAGCCTACGCAGTTCCTGGAGCCATTTATCATATGCTTTTATTGGCATTTATTTATACAGCTTTCTACCAAAGTATACATTCAAAGTACTAAAAAAGTATTGAAAAGCTAACACATAAAATTAATGCTAAAACTAAATTTAGATTTTCTAAGTAAGCCCATGGAGCACATAAAGTTAGAGGGGTTTGGTGTCACATGGGAACTGAATACCTAGTAAAAAAAAAAATAGAAAAGATTATGGGATTCTGGTGCATTGCAACCATAGAATTGTTAAGAATCTCAGGAATTCAGTGTAAGTCTAGATAAAAAGCATTCCTAATCTTGTCATGATTGTGATTAAAGATTAAGTTGTAGAAATCCTGTTCAGCCCTAATCCCTGGAAAACCACAGTTTTTTAAAAAAAAAAATCAGGAAGAGGGCACTGTTTCTGAGAGAAGGAAGGCTGGGAAGAAGAAACTGACAATCTTGCAAGTACAGCTTTACAAATATTCAGATGAAAATGCGTATCGATCAAAATCTCAAATCAAATCTATTCTCCAAAACAGGCGGCTGATGTAAGCTGTCAATTCAGATACAGCTGAAATGCCTGAAAACTGAATTTGGATGCCTCTTTTCCACGAATGTGCAGGAATGATCTTTTCTGAACCAATGTGGAAATCTCAGTCAAATTGAGATATTTCAGCTCTTCATGTGGGACAGCCAGATGAAATCAATTTTCCAAACTCCGTCCAAGCTGTTGAACTGGATCAGACTGATTTATTAAACTGATCACCTATGTCGGGCTTGGTGTTGTAGGGTATTATTTGCAAGCTGCTCATCATATTTAAAGTGGTCCCTTTGTAATTTTTACATGAGCAGATTGCAACAATATTCCACCGGATTCCTGGCTGCAAAATAAATGGTTCCTTGGCTAGTGGGAACAGCTAAAGCAAATTCAGTTCATCTATTATTAGTTGAAAACTCATAGAATTATTCCTCATGGTGATGGTAGAAAAGCCACTACTGAATTATGGGATTCCCATATCAAAACAACTTTCCTAATATGCGGCCAGAATCTGAAAATAACATTTAATACAGCACAGTACTTAAGCAAAATGGTTTGGTTGAATCAGCATATGTGGGACTGCTTGGGGTAGGTTGTAGGGGTGACTCCGAAATATAATTTTATCATATTTTATTTATCTATATATTAAATTACTGTATTCAGATTTCATTTTAAATTGTATTTTATCCAATTCCATTTTAATTTGTTTTTTATCAGATTTTAATAATAGTTTGTGTCTAGAACTCTGCACTTTGATATGGCCCAAGGACTAGTCAATAAAGTAAACTCAACTCAAACCTACTACTGAATTAATTCACTATCAGATCATGCAATCTAAGTTCACGTCATGAGATAAAGTTTTAACTGAAGAAGTAGAGAAGACCGTAAGAAAGGGATAAGAGGAATCACTAGTTTCAAATCTCAACTTGGCTACTGGAAATTGAGCCAAGATTTTAGTGAAGTTGTCCCTTTAATATGAATAGGATCCTTATGATCTAGTCTCAGGATTCTTGTGCTCTGTGTTTGGAGCACTGTAAAAAGGATTAAAATGCTCTGTGATGTACAAACTCTTTGTAGCGTATAAAACAAAGCCCAATATGCTAAGAAGTTCTTGATTCTTTTTATAACAATGACCACAAACTTATTGTCTTGTAATTCTATTAGATTAGGAGTCAGTTTCTCTAAACCTGGCCAAAAGGAGGAAGAGGGCTTTAAAAACCAGATTGTATGTACAGATCATTTACTTCTTACTTTCTGAGAAGATTTATTTAGTGTAGGTCTTGGTCAAAACCCAACTCCAAGTGTCAACTACTTAGACGAAACTGGAACCAGGAAAACCATTCACCACTCCTTTACACCGATGTGATAAATCAGTGCCTTTTAGTGTCATATTAATTCTTTCTATCATGAGACTGTAGGATCCATTTTAATTAAGGTGAACTTGGGTTACCTCAATCCCCACGCAAAACATCCAGGGGTTCTTCTGGCAATAGAATAACAAGTCTGGAGGTGGGAAAAAGCAAGAATCTACCTTGAGTTGAGTGGGAGTTAGGAAGCATTTACTATTTGAAACCGAGTCAAGGAACAGCCGGGAAGTCCCAAAGGGCAGCATTCAACCCACTAAGCCAATATCAGTCACCTCTTTTTGGTAAGGAACATATGGAGAAGCAACCAATGGGATTCTTCATTCCTCCAACGAAGCAATTAGCCTAAGTGAAAAGGATGGACAAGTAAGCAGCCCTATTTCAATCTAAAGAGTACAAGACTCACTTGCCAATCCAATTAAGGTAAACAAGCTTGTTGGAAAGCAAAAGACAGCCTGTCACTAATACGATAGACCGTGCTAAATCAATCATCTTTTCCATTAACCAGGCTAAACTTGAGGTGGGAGAACATGCTTCACTGCTTGCATTTCACCCCCATTTGCTAATGATTTTCCATCTCCCCAAATCACCCAAGAGCTATAGAATATATGGAAAATTCCCCCAAATCACCATGAAGAAAAGGAAATAGTTGCAGAAGTGAGAACTTCACCTTCACAAATTCCTTTTTATGGAATTTTTGATAGTGCAATCTCTAATCTGCTTTGGATCTGAATATTAGTCAGTCTCTCACACAGAGAAATATATCTACTGTCTGCCTGCCTGCCTGCCTGCCTGCCTACCTACCTACCTACCTATCTATCTATCTATCTATCTATCTATCTATCTATCTATCTATCTATCTATCTATCTATCTATCTATCTACTATTTACCTATTATCTACCTATTATCTGCCTACCTATTGATCTATCCATCCATCAATCATCTGTCTGTCATCTATCACTATCTATTTATCGATCTATCTATCTATCAATATATCATCTACTACCTAGCTACCCATTTTATAGCTAGCTACTATATCCAGCCAGCTAGAAATAAATGTATAAACATTTGTTTCACATTTCAACAAGGGTTGATTAAACAAACAGACACACTCATCTGTTATTATATCCATGATTATAGATGTGTGTCATTCCTTATAATTCATGATTGGTTTAACACATTCCAACTGTGTCCAATTTCATCAGTTTGTTAGACTCTTAATCTTCCTAATTAAAATTAGAGGTGGTGGAACTGAGGTTTTAATGGTGTACATGCTAGTTATATGATGCTCAACCCTGTGAACGTCCAAAAAGCAGGGAGGGAATTATGAAAAGTCTGCTGAGTGATGTAGTGCCATATTTGTTATAGAATTCAGTGAAACTCCATATAACTTCGGATTCTCTTTTTCTCAATTATATACAACTTTGTATTTTCCACCTGAAAGAGAAGATTGATTCTATAATATGCAGCAAGGTAGTTTCTTTTATTCCTCATAAATCATCCTAATATGATGGATTTTTTTAGCAAATCCTGGAAACTTCATGCAACCAACTGTCTTCAACCAACCCACTCACAAGACTACTAGAATAATTAACCACATCATTTAAACCCAAAGGTGCTTTTTTCAGGAGGGCTTTCGGGTTTTTTCTTTGAAGATGTTTCGCTTCTCATCCAAGATACTTCTTCAGCTTTGTCTGGATGGTGGGGGAATGGAAGGATTTATACTCCTTGCAGACAGCTGGTCATTTGCATCCTTTTAGAGGATCATTGAAGTGCTTGGAGGTTTGTGGGAGTGGGAAAGGATTTCCAGAGAAAAACTGCATAAGGGAGAAGAAAGGAGGAGGAGGAGGAGGAGGAGGAGGAGGAGGAGGAGGAGGAGGAGGAGGAGGAGGAGGAGGAAGACTGTGGGGTCCTAGTTGCTGTGTGAGCTTGCTTGTTTTTTGCAGATGTTTTATGACCCAAACTAAGCAACATCATCATGATGATGTTACCTAGTTTGGGTCTTGAAATGTCTTCAAGAAAATAAGGAAGCTTGGAGAGCTCCAAGGACCCCTCATTTCAACCCTGAGCCACAAATATTCTTCTTTTTGAGATGGGTTCATTGCTGTTTTTCCCCCCACCCTTTCATGAAGACAGCAATGCTCAGGAATGGGACTCATTGTCCGTTATTGGAAACTTCCAACATGAATAAAACATCTCCTAGGTTGAAAAACCTGTCTTCTTCTATAGAGTTTTATTTACAATTCTATACCATTTCAATGCTGGCTCTTTCTATTAGTTTAGCGGAGGATTTGCACATTCTCCCCTTTTGCAATCACGGCCCAGAGATCCTTTCCTTCACTATGCCCCTCCTGTACAAATCTATGTGATCATGAAGCGCTGAAAGACTACAGCCAAGAAAAGGGAATTAATCAATATTTCATTCCTCCTGAGTCGTTCATTTGATAGGGCATCTCCGGCAACAGCCAAACTGCTCTACTTACTGGCTGTTAGCTGTCATCTGTGATTTGGAGTCTCTTTTATTTAAAGGTTATTGAAAAATGAATTTGTTTTCTCTTTAGGCTCCCTGGGCTGATTCAAAACTTAATTATGGGGGAGGGGAGGGAGATAAGAAGAACTAAAGCAAGGAGAACCATAATTCACCATTCATGTGACCGGCATGACTAAATGCCTTAATGCTGTTCCCTTCCCACCAAAGGGGTCCCTATTTTCCTACTTGCATTTTTTTACATGCTTTCAAACCGCTAGATTGGCAGAAGCTGGGACAAGGAATGGGAGCTCACTCCGTTATGTGGCGATAGGAATTCAAACCACCGAACTGCTGACCTTTTCTGATCGACAAGCTCAGCGTCTTAGCCACTGAGCTACCACATCCCCTTTTAATTTAGGCAGCTTTTAAAGGAGTTGGAAACAGCTTTGTCATGAAAGTTATGTCATGAAAGCAAGAGAAGAGTCCTTTTGAGACTTTCTAGACCAATCTCCTGCCCAAGGTAAGAGACCTTATAGCATCCCAGTCAAATGGCTGTCCAATATTTTCTTGAAGACCTCCAACAATGGAACACTCACAATTCCATGGAGCAGGCAGTTCCCCTGATTTGTCAGGAAGTTTCTACTTAGTTCTAGGTTGGATCTTCTTCTGACAAGCTTCCAACCATTGCTTCTTGTCCTGCCCTCCAGGGCTATGGAGAATCAATCTATGCTTCTTCCCCATGGTAGCCCTTCAAGTATTGGAAGATGCTATTGTGACTCCCTTAAGCCTTCTATTCATTAGGCTAACTAAACATTCCTCGTTCCTTTAGCCGTTCATACAATTCACCCACCAGACTGCTGGTCATCTTTGTTGCTATTCTCTGCACTCTTTCTAGGGTCTCAGCATCTTATTTTGTATTGTGGTAAGCAGAACTGGACATAGCATTTCAAGTGTGGCCTTAGTAGTGCAGTATAGTCCTATCACTTCTCATGAACTTAGGCTGTCCCCCTGTAAATCATCTTGAAGATATTGTGTTACCTTTGGGTTGTGGCCAGTAGCTATCAGGTAACAGTTGCAAGAGAGAACTTTCCATCTCTTTTCTGTGATCAACCCAGAAGAACCTAGTTGACCAATGTGAAAAAAAAAAAAACTGTTCAGTCCTGGCCTGATCTAAACATTGTTGAATGTGTGAACTGATTGCTTTTGCCATTTTGGTCTGACTTGGATTTTTCTGCTTCCACTGTTTGCTTGGGAATTAGGGAGGGGGTCTGTCTTTGGAGATGGGATGGACTTCTTCCCAACTGGTTTTCACCAGTTTCCAAGGCCGTGGTGCCCTGAGTATGAACTATTATCTGCCTGGCACCTCAGTGTTCTCAAAACATCTTCTCAGCATCACATTGGCTGTCAGTGGACTGGTCAGGGCAATTGGGTTTGGGGAAACAAATATTTTTTGTGCTTTGCACAGAACCTCCAGATTCCACCCGACTTTACTACATCCATTTTCTCTTGGTAAAAGTTCTTTTAATTCAACTCAGTGGATTCAGGAGTCTTGTTTTCCTGACAGGGGCAGGTCTGACCCTCGGGGAGGGGAGGGTTGTGCTCAGAGCCATACTTGTTGTGGTCTTTGATCATTATAAGAATCAACTGAGCATGACTCCTTAACAGATGCCATGCTTCCTAAAAATTACACCCAATAAGTTCTTAGAGAAAAAAAAAAACAACTTTGAGATTGTGAATCAGGAGTCAAGTATTTTTCATACCATGATAAAGTTCTTCCTCATATAATTTAATGGAAAAGGGGTGAGGAGAAGGAGACAGGAAAGCATTGGGAGAGAAGATAAATTGAAAAAGAAGAACGGATGCAATATTTATTTTCAGCCTGAAGCTTAAATCCTTGCCAATATATAAATTCCCATGTAACCAGTGCAGTGTTATCAATAAATGGATTAACTATTTATATTGATGTAAATCATTTATATGCGTGCTGCTTTACATTTTAACAACCCACAGAAGGTCTGTGCTGTGCCCTTGAACCAGAGGTGGTATTCAGCTGGTTCTGACCAGTTCTGGAAAACCAGTAGAGGAGATTTTGAGTAGTTCAGAGAACCAGCAAATGCCCCCCTAATTGGCCCCACCAACGCCATCTCTTCTCTGCCTCCCATTGAGTCCCAGCTGATCGGCTGGGTCTCCTTTGGTTGCCCTGCACAGGAAAACAGAGCTGGAAAGCAGGTTAGTAGGGATAGGGAGGGAAGGGGGAGTTTGCATTCCTTCCCCTGCCATGCCCACCAAGCCATGCCCTTGGAACTGGTAGTAAATTTGAATCCCACCACTGCCTTGAACTACGAGGAGGAGGAGGAGGAGGAGGAGGAGGAGGAGGAATGATGATGATTGATGATGATGATGATGATTGTAGTGATTCTTGCAAAGCACACCCCTGAAACAGCTTTGCAATATGAGATACTTCCTGGCTTCTAAATAATCATGTGGTGCAACCACTTCACTCTCTATATATGATAGAAAAAGAGCTCCACAAACAGAAGTGAAATAGAGTGGAGTAGAGCTGAAGAAGCTTCTTGGATGAGAAGCAAAATGCCTTTAAAGAAAATCCAGAAAATCCAGTGGCCTCTTGAAAGAAAAGCACCTTTGGGACAACTGTGACCTGGAGGATTGAGAAGCTCCATGGACATGAAGTAGAATGGGTTTCCTCTTAATCCAAAGAATCTCACGCTGGTGATTCATCCTTCCCTGGACAATCCGGCCAGTGGTGCACCAATGACTTGACTCAGAAGCCAGTTGTATTGATCATTGTCTTATCAATGAAGACTGATGCCTTCTAGTTATCTTAGTCAACATGATTTCACAGTGATGCAGAAGCTATGGGACTATTATGCAACCATAAGTTGGCCGATTGCATTGTCATCACCATCACCATCACCAACATAATTCCCAGAATTAAGGCAAATATATGTATCTCGGGATAATGTTGCTTTGACCTAGGCTTCCCAAGATCATGAAGCAGGCTCTTCATCCCAATAAAACCCCTTTTATTTAGGATAAACTGAATTCCTCTCCAGCAAATTCATCAGTCTTTCAAGAGATATCACAACTACCAGACCTTTATCAGGCTCGGAGAGTTGCCAGGCCAAACGTCACGCTGTAGCACAATTACTTGGCAAGAAGTCGGAAACAGATCTTCACCCTAATGAATTGAACTAATTGTCTCCTGCAAACACCATTCCCCTTTTGCTCCTCTTTTATTCTATATGGGAGGGGCCATTCACCATCCACCTGAGCCTTTACTCCCAAATCAACCTTTGTTCCTTAACAGTTCCCTTCTCCTGGCAGCTCTGTGCATGTGCACACTAGGAACAGACTCCAGCTGTTCTTCTTCCTCACTGATCTCCGACTCCAAAGGCAGCTGACAATTGCCAGATGGCCCTGGCTCCATCTCTGCCTCTGATGCAGAGCCCTCTTCTGAGCCTTCCCCAGACTCCGGGACTGGCCCACGTTCCTCCCCAATCTCCTCACTGTCTGAGTCTGCTGCCAGCTCTTCTGGCCGACCACAACAAATGTAAACTAAACCTCTGGTCCCGTTGACCCACCACACTGGATTCTGCAACACAGTTCCCATTATAACATTGTTGATAATTACAGGATCGATGGATGCATTGCATGGAACCAGATTTGGCTACCAATTTTCAATCAAATGTCTAACTGGCAAGGAACTTCATCCTGTGTTGTAAGGTTCCTCCACTTTCCCTCTGTAGCCTTTCCTTCAAACTCAAACTCAGAATTATCTAGGAATATGAGGGACCGAGATCCTAAAAGATGCATCTGCTAGGAATGAGGATGGGATTTTTCAAGAGGACATTCTTAAATTTGGAAAGACTTCGTGATAGGAGGTATGAGAAAGGAGCTTGCGAAGTCAACATTTTGTCCTGCAGCCAGGTTGCACAATTGCTACATGTCTTCTCTTTCTCCCATCTGTTCTTCCAGTACTAAGAGCCGTGGTGGTGCAATGGTTAGAATGCAGTACTGCAGGCTACTTCTGCTGACCGCTGGCTGTCGGCAGTTCGACAGTTCAATTCTCACTAGGTCAAGTTGACTCATCCTTCTATCCTTCCGAGGTTGGTAAAATGAGGACCCAGATTGTTGGGGACAATATACTGATTCTGTTAAACAGCTTAGAGTGGGCTGTGAAGCACTGTGAAGCAGTATATAAGTCTAAGTGCTATTCTATTAATATAAATTAAATTTCCATGATCTTGTATGTCGCACCGGTAGCAGTTGCAAAAATAAATGCACTTTCCCATACACACTGAATGGTTCTTTGTTGAACTGGCCATTTATCTTCTAACCTCCCTGTTTCTCTACTGTATCTCTTTAGCCCAGTATTGTTCTTCTTCTTGATCATATAGTAAGTATGTGTGTATGTGTGTAATACATTTATTTATAAAATGGTTGGGCTGTTCTGATTTATATGAGATGTGTGTCAACTAAGAGAACCTGGAAAAAGGCAGGGGCGAACCATTTCTGCCTTGTTGCAAAGGGAGCTAAATGGATGTGTCACCAGGAATCAACCCTGACAAATGACTTTTCATTCCACTTGCAAAACGATGGGATAGATTTTGATTGGGGTGTATTTCTTTCTCCATCAAAGCCAGAATAAAATCTGTAAAAGAAGACTTTAAGGCTTCAATTTGCATACTAAAACTACTGGCAAACGGAAAGGTTATGTCCTGTCAATATTTTCAGACACGCTGAAAAAGAGGCTTCTCATCACTCTTTGTCAAAAAAAAAAAAATGTATTTCTTGTTTAATGGCTCCCCGTTATTCTCAGGCACTTTTACGCCTTACTCATTCTTGGCCCAGTCTAACATGCAATCAAATCTTTATTCCTGATTGGCTGACAATCCACAAAGGTCCAAGAAGCAATTATCTACGTGCGGGTTTGTGCATACTAGAATAGAATAGAATAGAATAGAATAGAATAGAATAGAATAGAATAGAATAGAATAGAATAGCATAATAGAATAGAATAATAGCATAGCATAACATAACATAATAGAATAATAGAATAAAATAATAGCATAACATAGCATAGCACAGCATAACATAGCATAGAGCTGGAAGGGGGTCCTTAGAGGTCTTCTAATCCAGCCCCCTGCTCCCAGAGGATCAATGGGGAAGGAAAGAGGAGTGCCAAGTCCTTCATAGAAAGGAAAACGTTGCTGAATAAAGATTGCCCATTCAGATGCCAAGGTGGCCTCCAACCCATCTTCTAAACAATTTCATCTAGGATAGCAAATCTACCTTATTCAGCCTGATACATTTAAAGAGGTGGAATTGAGAGAGGGAGCAAGGTCTGATATTGCGATCTTTTTTTTTTATTCATTTGTATCCTGCCTTTATTATTTTTGCAATTAACTCAGGATGGAGAACATATCCAACACAACATTACAGAATGGTTTACTGAATAACAAAGTTGGAAGGGACCTTGGAGGTCATCTAGTTCAACCCCCCACCCAAGCAGGAGACCCTATACCATTCTGGTCAAATGGCTGTCCAGTCTTTTCTTGAAAGCCTCCAGTGATGGAGAATTCACAACTTTTGGAGGCAAGCCCTTCCACTGGTTGATAGTTCTCACCATCAGAAAAGTTCTCCTTATTTCTAGGTTGCTTCTCCCCTTGAGAGAGAGCTGAAAGATCTGACAGGAAAATGTGTCCTACTGGGAGGACAGATACCAGCCAGGATGGAGGCTACCAAGACTGGCATTTTGCCAGGTCTGGGGCTGAGATACAACCAAAAACTTCTATTGTTCTGCCAGGAGTCATTGAATGGGCTTCCCTGGTGGGGCTGAGGGTCAGAAGAGGACAATGTCCTGACAGCAAACCTTCTTCTTCCTATTTTCCCCACAAGAAGTAACCCTGTGAAGTGAATTGGGCTGAGAAAGTGGGAATGGCCCAAAGTCAATCCAACCAGCTTTCATGCCTGAAGCAGAACTAGAACTCACAATCTCTTGATGGTTCGGCCAGCAGGCATTCAGGCCAGTAGTGGGATTCAATTTTTTTTACTACTGGTTCTGTGGGTGTGGCTTGATGGGCACGGCAGGGGAAGGATACTGTAAAATCTCCAGTAAGAGGTGATATTTGACGGTTCTCCGAACTATTCAAAATTTTCGCTCCCAGTTCACCAGAACTGGTCAGAACCAGCTGAATACCAACTCTGGTTCAGGTCTAAGATGGGACTAGAACTGTCTCCTGCTTTCTAGTCTGGTCTAGTGGTTAAGACAACAGACTAGAAGCTAGGAGTCTGTGAGCTCTAGTCCCACCTTAGGTCAAACTGGTCCATTGATCTAGCCAAAAAACCTAAAGGAACTTGTAATGTTTTTTTTATATATTATTCCAAAGGGATAAAAATTTACTGCATAAAATGGCAGAGGATTTTTTTTAAGCTGTGCCATTTTTTTTAAAGTAGCCAGTGATTGCACACTAGCTAAGCCTCTATCTCCAAGCGCTCTGAAGCAATGTTGTGAAACACAATCACAAGCACTGAAATGGTCCATTGTCTAATACAACCCCAAAAGCACAGAGCTGCCCACACCCATAACACACCCTTCTATCTTAAAGGGAAAACAAGAAAAAAAAAGCACAGTGTTTTTGAGAGAGTTAAATGATCAAGGAAGAGTGGGGAGAGAAGGAAGGAAGGAAGGAAGGAAGGAAGGAAGGAAGGAAGGAAGGAAGGAAGGAAGGAAGGAAGGAAGGAAGGAAGGAAGGAAGGAGAACTAAAATGAGATGAACCCACCAAAAGAAGGTTAAGTAAAAATGGGTAAGGGGATGATAAAAAAATAAATAAATTGGATGTTTACAAAAGGAAGCACAACAACC
Source organism: Pseudonaja textilis (assembly GCF_900518735.1). The sequence goes on from NW_020769378.1 coordinate 5,205,200, forward strand.
CTGAAACACTTACAAAGAGATGTCTGGGGATATTGAGCTGTGATCGCAGCAAATAGATATCAATTTATCTTTCCTTCCTCCCTGATCCAAAAAGCAGCGATACAGATAAGGGAATGACTCTGATTTGAGAAAAGGATTATATCTAATGCTTTCACTTCTGAGCCTGAGGGAAGGGTCAAACACATCATCAGTCTCGAGTCCATTTGTGCCCAAAAAAGAGTTAAGTCCAACACACCTTGAATTCTGTTGACTCTTATCTGCTGCCTATTTGCTTCTTGCAGATTCTTGTAGAGAGCTCTAGCATACAATGAACCTATATATTCATTTGAACAGCCCGGACTCCTGTTTTCCTGCATTTGACATTACCAGTTCCTGCTGGAACTACCAAGGGAGACTTGCTTCATTCTTGAAAAGAAGATATGGATCTTCCAAATAATTAAGGAGTGTAGGAAAACATGGAGGTCAGATGGCACCCATAGCTTCTGCTTCTTGCCATCGGATCTCCTGTCCCAGCAGCTCCAGATAAACAGGGCAACCATTTCAATCTGCCTAATAATCAGACCTTGTTTTTATTCTGGGGTTATGAAACAAAAACGTCACTCTTGGTCTTATCGACCCAAAGCAGAAGACTCAAGAGCCAACACTACAACCACAATAAAAATGAAGGCGTAAGTAACATGCTGTACCAGATGTGAACTTGCTCCCTGAACCACAATTCCCAAATCACCAGTGGCCATGAATCAAATGTTATAACAAGCTGATTACAACAGCACTCTGTAGCCATGATTAATTAGCCAGAAAAGGAGCTGGAAAAAAGGAGCAAACTCTCTTATTCAACCAGCAATGTGACATCTCAAGGCTAGGAAATGCACAAATTTCCAATGTAGGGCTATGGCGGGGTTGTTACTCAATTGCTCAGGTCTGGGACCAAATGAGGAGGCCTGTCAAGAAAATTAAGCATTTTGTATGACAAAAGGGATGGTGGAAGACCACAGGACACTGGTTAAGCAGCAACATGAGTTATTATCCTTAGATGCTCTACAGCAGGGGTCTCCAACATTGGCAACTAAGACTTGTGGGCTTCAACTCTCAGAGTTCCTCAGCCAGCAAACTCTGGGAGTTGAAGTCCACAAGTTTTAAAGTTGCCAATGTTGGAGACCCCTGCTCTACAGCAATTCCTCTTGCTGAAAGCATTTGGAACAAGTGAATGGGATGAAAGTCCACTGCACTGAGGAAAGCTTTGGATGATCCAAAGGAAAGATTGTTTAACAGGAAAGAAGCCGAGGTGAATTTTTTTCCAGGAATGGATGAAGTTTGACCATCACAGGAACTGGGTATGTTTAGTCTAATGAAGAGAAGGAATAGGGGTGACATGGTAGCTGTCTTCCAATATTTGAGGGGCTGCCACAAAGAAGAGGGGGTCAACCTATTCTCCAAAGCTACCTGAAGGCGGGACAAGAACCAATGGATGGAAACTAATCAAGGAGACAAGCAACTTGGAATTGAGGAGGAATTTACTTACACTGAGAGCAATGAATCAATAGAATAGCTTACTTCCAGAAGTTGTGGGTGCTCCAACACTGGAGGTTTTAAAGAAGAGATTAGGCAGCCATTTGTCCAGAATGGTATAGGGTCTCCTGCTTGAATGGAAGGAGGGATGGACTTCCAAGATCCCTTCCAACTCTGTTGTTCTATATTCTGTGTTCTTATGACATGAAGGTCCCAAAATAGGGAGGCCAAGCTGGATTAGATATTTTGACAGAACGTGCTATTGCGATTCTTTTAAAGCTTCCTGCTTCACAACTGGGAGAATTCTGAAGAGACAATATTAAATTTTAACAAATTAACAAAAATCCTAAAGTTTTTTTTTTTCCTTTTAAGCTTGCTACTTTGCCATGCAATCCTCTCGAGCCAATGGAAATAGGTGTTGGCTAGAGATCTGAGGAGAGGCAGCCAGAAGAAGCAAACAAGCCCAATTCACTACTTCTCCCAAATTTCTCAATGCTGATGTTAATGTTTCTTCATTTGTTGGCTAAGGGAAGAGACAGATGATAGTAAAAAAGGCATAAACAAGAGTTGAGACTGAATACTGACATGGCCTGGAGTTTTGGTAGAGGATTCTTCTCCAAGGATCAGTGGCTTTTGAAGATGAGCTGTCTGTTTGACTATTGCTTCCTCTCTTTCTTCCCATTCTTAAACAAAGCATTTACTGAGCACAGGATATACAATATTGCAACCAATGCCCGCAAGCCATTCTTAAAAACGTCTTTAAAAACATCTCAGAATGTATTATCACTTAGGATAGCAGTTGCTGGAATTGGGCATGGCTAGTCTAGTGAAGAGAAGGACTAGGGGAGACATGACAGCAGTCTTCCAATATCTCAGGGGCTGCCCCAAAGAAGAGGGAGTCAAGCTATTCTCCAAAGCACTTGAGGGTAGGACAAGAAGCAACTGATGGAAAATAATCGAGGAGAGAAGCAACCTAGAACTAAGGAGAAACTTCCTAACTGTGAGAGCCATTAATCAGTGAAATACTTTGTCTTGAGAGGTTGTGGGTCCTCCATCCCTGGAGGTTTTCAAGAAAAGACTCTACAGCTGTTTGCTCAGAATGGTATATTGTCCCCTGCTTGAACAGTGGGTTGGACTGGAAGACCTCCAAGGAGGAGGAGGGGCGGAGAGAGAGAGAAAGAGAGAGAGAGGGAGGGAAGGAAGGAAGGAAGGAAGGAAGGAAGGAAGGAAGGAAGGAAGGA
>NW_020769378.1:5215949-5246689 GCF_900518735.1 Pseudonaja textilis
CCCTCTCTCTTTCTCTCCCTCCCTCTCTCTCTCTCCCTCTCTCCCTCTCCCTCTCTCTTTCTCTCCCTCCCTCTCTCTCTCTCTGCCTCTGTCTCTCCCTCTCTCTCTCTCCCTCTTTCTTTCTCTCTTTCAGATAGATGGGTGGATGGCTAGATGCCCTGACTTCACCTCAAACTAAGGGATTACAGGTTTATAAAAAGGGCCTTGAAAAAAGTGATTTATGACCATTTATCATACTTACAACCGTTGAAGCATCCCCATGGCCATGTGATGAAAATTTGGATGCTTAGTATTTGACTCATATTTATAACAGTTCCAGGGCCCTGGGGTCATGGGATTCCCTTTTGTGACCATCTGGCAAGCACAGTCAACCCGGAAGCCGGACTCACTTATCGAACCACGTTATTAATTTAACAACTGCAGTGATTCACTTAACAAATATGGCAAGAGACGTCGTAAAATGGGGCAAAGCTCACTTAACAAATGTCTCACTCAGCAACAGAAATGTTGGGCTCAGTTGTGGTCAGAAGTTGAGGACTTAATGTTTAGAACTCACCCCCTGAAGTCCAAACATTAAATTTGCCTGGACTTCAATTCCTAGAATTTCCAGAATATTTGGCTGGGAAATTCTGGGAGTTCAGAGGTTCAGATGTCCAAACATTTGAAAATTGCCAAGGCTGAAAAACATTGCCCTAGACTGGGCAGGGGGGTAATTAAGAGAGAAAGAGATAGAAAGAGAGAGAGGAAGAAAGAGAAAAAGAGAAAATGAAAAGAGAGAGAAAGAAAGAGAGAAAGAGAGAGGCACACACAGAGAGACAGAGAAACACAGAGAGAGAGAGAAAGAGAGAGAGAGAAAGAGAGAGAGAGAAAAGAGGGAAAGAGAAAAAGAGAAAGAAAGTGAAAGAAAGAAAGAGGGGGGGGGAGAATCACAGGGATGGGAGGATCTTGGAGATCTTCTAGACCAACTACTCAAAGGAGAAGATCTTATTGCATCCCAGACAAATGGCCATCCAATCTTTTCTGGAAGACCTCCAACGATGGAGCAGCCATCACGACAGGAGGCAGGCTGCTCCATTCATTGTTCTTGCTGTCAGGAATTTTCTCTCTCTGGTCCCTGGTTAGATCTCCCTCTGATGAGTTTCACCCATTGCTTCTTGCCCTGTTCTTTGGTGCTTTGGAGAATCCCCTCTTCTCTGTGACAGGTCCTCAAGTGCTAGAAGACAGCCACCGTGTCACCCTTTTGATAGTCTGGGCATACCCAGTAGCTCTCTTAACCATCCCTCATCTGGTTTGGCCTCCAAACCGTTTGTCATCTTGGTTGCTCTTCTCTGCACTCTTTCCAGAGAGCCATATATAAATACGGGGGATGTGGTGGCTCAGGGGCCAAAATGCTGACCTTGTTGATCAGAAAGATCGGCCGTTTGGTGGTTCGAATCCCCAGCGCCATGTAATGGAGTGAGCTCCCGTTCCTTGTCCCAGCTCCTGCCAACCTAACAGTTCAAAAGCACGTAAAAAATGCAAGTAGAAAAATAGGGACCCCCTTTAACGGGAAGGGAACAGCGTTCCATGTGCCTTTGAATGCATTTAAGTCATGCTGGCCACATGACCACGGAGACGTCTTCGAACAGGGTTGGTTCTTTGACTTTGTAATGGAGGTGAGCACCGCCTCCAAGAGTCAGAAATGACTAGCACGTATGTGTGAGGGGAATCTTTACCTTTATATATAAATATATGCTCCTAGCAAGGGAAGGGACAGGAAACCCTTCCCTCTTCCTTCCTATGTTACTTGAACTAATACAATTGCCAGCAAAATCAGACGGGGAAGAATAAAGTATCAAAAGGAAGGCAAGAGAGAGAGTGGGAGAGAGAGAAAGAGAGGGAGAGGGAGGGAAGGAGAGAGAAAATACTTTTTCAGATGAACAAAAATAACCTCCTCCAGAAATCCTTTCTCCCAAGATAACATTAGTTTTCAATCTTTCCAAGCAGTCAATCCACTGATGATTGTTGGGGTAAGGTTGGGATTGTGAGGGGTAGACTGTCCTCTCCTGTAATTGCAAGAGGGAAGATTAAGTAAAAATTTAATCCAGTATAAGTCAATTTCAAATAATGGACTTAATTAGAATTCAGAGGCATGTACTATCGATGGCGGTAAGAAGCTATTTATAACACCTCCTCAACCCAGTATTGCACGGGGAACTGCAGACTAAAATATTGACTGGGAATGAGACACCGTTAATGAGATGTGCGTGCATGTGCGTGTGTGTTTGTGTGTATGTGTGTGTGACGGTAGGTTGTATACAAGTTGTCACAACAAACAATTAGCTTGGAAGATCGTTTAAGAACAACAGCTTTTCCAAACCGCGGCATGGTTTTTGTGGCAATGGATTTTGTGATCGGCGTTTCTGATCAAAGTTTCCCAATCAGGGGTTGTTGGATCCAACCCTGTTGGATCAGGGTTGTGTGGGATGAGTTTAATCGAACCCCAAATGTTCCTCTCCGGTCACAGGAACCCCCCCAAAAAAGCTCTTTTATACCTTAGAGTCAGATCATTAGACTATCTACTTCATTTTCCTGTGCGCTGACTGGAAACCAAGTCGGGGGAGATCCAGAGACCATTTTTTTGTGGAAAACGTATCTTCTGCCTTGCAGCTAAAACTTGATTTTGTGTGCAGTTATTGTGAAAAGACAGATTTCAGGCCAGGGATCATTAGGAAAAGGACTAAAAATATAACTGACAATGCTGCAATGCATCTACAGCTCATCAGTGTTCTGACCCAGACTTCTCAAGATCATGAAGCCGACTCCTCGTCCAAAGAGGCCCATCTCTATCCACTGTTGGGCCTGGTTCATACCTGGTTAGGAGGAAAACCCCTTTTATTTAGGTTCAAGGGAATTCCTCTCCAGCAAAATCTCGGCAAACAGTCTTTGAAGAGATTTCACAAATATAGACTTTTATCATGCTTGGGGAGTTGCCAGGCTGATATCTTCCAAATGCCACGCTGTAGCAGCAATTACTTGGCAAGAAGTCAGGAACAGATCTTTACTCTAAAGAACTGAAGTAAGTCTAAGCGCTTTTGCTACTGCTATTGACTCAGCCTTCTATCCTTCTGAGATTAGTAAAATTAGGACACAAGCAGAATAGGATGACTCTGTAAACTTCTTAGAGAGGGGCTGTAAAGCAGTAAAGAAGCGCTATATAAGTCTAAGTGTTATTGCTATTAATATGAATTAAAGGTCTATGATCTTATATGTCACACCGGTAGCAGCTGCCAAAAGAAATGCAATTTATAATAGAATTCCAATAAAGCTCCTGCTGTTGCTTAAAGGTAGGAATTTCCAACCGGAAATCCAAAGAATTCCAAAGAAATATGGCAAATATATATGAAGGTTAACAGCCCTTGCAGGGAGTCTCTCTGATGATTGTGAGTTTCTGAATTAGAAGGGAATTATTCCAACTTTCAAATGAGTTTTGCAGTAGATAAAATTAGGCAACGTCTCTACATTGTTTTGATTCAAAAGCGTGCTGAGAAAGTCACGGCTCTAGCGGTCAACTCGTTTTGGTAAGCGTGAGATTGACAAAGCACTTGGCGTAAATGAATGTTGATGTTAACAATCACATCAAAAAAAGGCAATCATTGGGCATTGTGCTTGCTCCGTGAACCAACTGCTTCTTTGTGCTGAGTTCTTTTGTAATGTGTTTGGGGAGGGATAATTACGCTCTCTAGACAGCACATTCCAACCATCGACTCCGTCTCTCCTCCCCTTCCGCTTAAACCATGCTTTCAGATAAAAACAAGATAACCAAAGAGGCCCATCTCTATCCACTGTTGGGCCTGGTTCATACCTGGTTAAGAGGACTATAAATGATAAAGGATTCCCTGTCCAGCTGTGTCCGACTCTTGCATGCGGTGTTCATCTCCATTTCTTGGCCTAAGAAGACAACCTTGTCTGAAGACGCTTCCGTGGTCATGTGGCCAGCATGACTATAAACCAAAGGCGCATAGAACGCTGTTACCTTGCCATCAAAGTGGTACCTAATTACCTACTCACACTTGCATGCTTTCAAACTGTTAGGTGGGCAGGAGCTGGGTCAATGGGAGATCACCCTGTTGCACGGAGTTTGAGTCTTGAACCCGAGCTGACAGCTCAGCATCTTTAAGAATGGAGGTCCAGGAGGGCTATACTAGGCCTACATTTCAGGAGGAAGGTGCGGGGAGCAACTCCAGAAGAAGGCAAAGACAAAGTCAACATTTTTTATCAAAAAAACTATATGTCCATGAAATTACCATATGTGAGCTGTGATTTGAAAGAGAATTTGCCAGACTTTATTTTCCTTTCCTTTGCCCTCCCTCCCTCCTCTCCTTGTCTCCTCTGCTCCCTTCCCTTCTCCTTTCCCTTCTTCTTCCCTCCTCCTCTCGTCTCTCCTCTCTCTCCTTGCTTTCCTCTTCTTCCTTCCCTTCCCTTGCCCTCTCCTCCCCTCCTCTCCTCTCCTTGCTTTCTTCTTCTCCTCCCTTCCTTTCCCTTCATGGTTTTTTTGGTTGGGTTTTTGTATGTGTGTTAACAGAAGGGTTGTAAACCATTTTGCAAGTGATTCAGTCTGTAACAATGGGCAGATAACAATGACTTTGGTACATCAGTAAACCTATTCGATAGATGTTATTTGTTTAGTATATTTCTTTACGGCCCTTCAAGTTAGCAAGGCTAAAACATAAACATTAAAATAAAATGTTACCCAGAATGGTACAAATGAATTGAAAGATTTTAATCTGTTAAAATTAAAATTGTTGGGGGACACATCCACAGCTTCAGCTATAATACCTTTTGATGACTGGTAGCTCGGGAGGCTTAAACAATTTACCGAAAAGAATGCAAATACTGGTGCTGTGCATTTTTATGTTTTAAGCCAAAGAGAATATGTCAGCAATCGGGTGAAGCTAGGCAGAGAAGACAGCTGAGCTGGTTACAAAATGCTTTCCCAAGTCCAAAAATTCACAAAGATGATGACTTCCAGTGAAGAAATGACCGCTTTGGGGGAGAAAAACCATGACTGATCTAGACAAAATATTCAAGTTCAGAGACATCACACTGACAAAAAAAAGCGGGGGGATGCATTGTCAAAATAACTGTTCTCCCCATAGTAACATTTGGCTCTGAAAGCTGGAAAATGGACAAAGAAAGGTGGGAGAGTTTTGTCCTGTGGTGCTTGAGAAAAAAAAACAACAAATATTCAGTGATAAAGGAAAAAAAACCAGGCTGTTCATTGGAAGGATTAATGTTGAAGCTGAAGCTTGTGCATGCACAAAGCAAAGGTGGAAGTCATTGGAGAAGAGTCTGATAACGGCAGGGAAAAGAAGGCCACCGGAATCGAAAGGGAGGTCGGCGTAAACCTAACGCTCTTTTAAGTCTTTAGGCCTCATTTTAGTACAGGGAGTCCTTGACTTATGACCACAGTTGAGGTCAACATTTCTCTTGCTAAGCAAGACAGTTGTTAAATGAGTTTTGCCCCGTTTTACGACCTTTCTTGCCGCCCTGTTGAGTGAAACACTGCAGTTGTTAGGTTTGCAACACTGTTGTGAAGTGAATTAGCCTTCCCCATTGACTTTGCTCTTTGGAAGGTTTCACAAAGGATAACATGACCGCAATGGTCACAAATATGAACTAGTTGCCAAGGGTCTGAATTTTGATCGTGTGTCCATGGGGATGCCACAACGGTTGTGTGAAAAAACAATCAGAAGTCACTTTTTAAAAGTGGTCTCCTGAAGGAAGAAGGATGAGATGGTTAGACGGGGTCATCAGCATGATGGACATGGATTTGGGTGAACTCCAGAAGACAGTGGAGGACAAGGGGGTCTGGGCATGCTGTGGTCCATGGGCAGGGGTGGGATTCAGCCAGTTCAGACCGGTTCAGATGAACCAGATGTTACCTTTACATCTGGATTGCTGAACCAGTAGTTGAACTGACCAGCTGGCCCTGCCAACTCTGCCCCTCCCCTCCCGGAAGTCTCCATGTGGCCGGTTTGGATGCAGGTAAGTGCAGGGTCTGCACAGAAGCTCAGGGAAGGTAAAAAATGACCCTTCTGGAAGTTCTGGAAGTCGGGAAATGGGCCTGTTTCCAGCTTCCAGAGGGCCTCCAGACTCCAGACTCCAGACAGAGGCCAGAGGGAAGCCTCCGGATCCTAGGGAAGTGAAAAATGGCCCTCCTGGAAGTTCTGGTAGGCCACGCCCAGCAGTGGTGGGATTCAAATTTTTTAATACTGGTTCTGTGGGCCTGGCTTGGTGGGCATGGTGTGGCTTGGTGGGTGTGGCAGGAGAAGGATACCGCAAAATCCCCATTCCCTCCCCACCCCACTAACCTGCTTTCCACCTCTGTTCTCCTGGGTAGGGCAACCAAAGGAGACCCAGCCGATCAGCTGGGACTCAATGGGAGGCAGAGAAGAGATGGGGTTGGCGGGGCCAGAGGTGGGATTGGCCAGTTCTCCGAACTACTCAAAATGTCCGCTCCCGGTTCTCCAGAACTGGTCAGAACCTGCCGGATACCACCTCTGATGCCCACCATGTCCATACCCAACTGGGCAATGAACCAGTTGCTGGGATTTTTTAATCCGACCCCTGTCCATGGGGTCACATGAGTTGAATACGACTTTGCTACTGAACCATAACAACAATAAAAAGCCACGCACAGAATCCTGCCCAATTGAAGCACCCAACTATCTGTACCCACCATATACTCTGAGAACTATTAGGGAGGAGTCTTCCTCACCCTCTTTCTCCCACACAAAGTGTCTGAGCTGAGCTGCCTCTTACTCCTCTGCAATGCATCGCCCTCTCTCTTGGGAATCCAGACTACATTCCATCACACCCACACAGATCTTCTCTGCCTGTATTTCAGTTGCTGCCTGGTTAAAAGAAAATTCTTCCCTGTTGTGGCTGTGTGTGTGCAGTGTAAGGAAAGCATCACAGATGGATCCTTGTTGCTTGCTAGGCTGGCAATTTCTTTGGGCTGTACCATTCCACATTGCAAAAGGGGGGTGGGGTGGGGTGGCATTTATCTACCTCCTTCTCTGACTTGTTTTTTGAACCACTTGCCAGACAACAGCATCCCAGCTTTATGGTCTCTGGAATATCTATGCGTTGGGTTAGTATGAGTGGTGCTCTTGGAGCTTGCTTGGTTTTCTTTCAGACATTTCAAACCAGGTATCATCACTAGCGTTGACGATGTTAACCTAGCTTGGGTCATGAAATGTCTGCAAGAAAACCAAGCAAGTTCAGAGAGCACCAAGGACCCCTCATTTCAACCCTGAGCTATAAACATTCTCTTTTATTGGATTAATCCATTAGGTACTTTATATATAGGAGAGCCGTTGGAAACAAATTCATTCTCTGAAAAGGTTTAGCCTGGCTTCTTGTTTGATTGCTGAACCCGAATTTCCAATTCACTTTTCAGTCCTGAAATGCAAGAAACTATCAAATAGCTTTTAATGAAAGCTATTCAAGCAGAAGGGTTAAATTACAAGCCATGACATATGTTTACCTGGCGACCATTCCCTTGGCCAAGAAATGTACTCTTCTACATTCAATATGGCCTCAGCATGGAAGAAGGTGACTGAGGAAAAACAGTCACAATGAAAAAGGCTCCCCCGGAAGGAAGAGTCAAATGATGGAAACCATCATGGCAATTTTCTCGTCCTTTATGATGTACTTACGGGAGTTGTCCAAAGCTATTTGCCTGGATGGCTGAAATTGGGACTGGTAATTTGAAGCTGAAAATCATTTGTAGCATGTCACTTCTAATTTCTCTAAGTGGAAGTGTATTTCCAGTGGCGAAACATTAACAATTCTTTTCACAGTAGCAAAAGAATGAAGGGTGCAAGCTAATTCATGGCCAATTTGCATCGGTGAATACCATCATCAACTAGCCTTCCTGTGATAGATTGTCTCTTAGGACCTATCCTCGAGTGGCTGGACACTTAATTTTCTCCTTAAAGCTCTTCTTTATCCTAGTGTATTTCCGCAGGTGCAAAGTCCACTTTTGGGATCATTGAATGCCACTTTGCATGGTCAGCTGAGTCTACAGGGTGCAGGCCAATGACTTGCATGTCTTTGTTGATGGTTTCTCACCATCTCTGTTTAGGAGATCCATGAGATTACCAGCCATTGACTTGTCATTGGTAGGTAGTCTTGGCCATGGTGGAAAGTTCTGCTCTCTGGGCTTATCCATACCAGGGAAGCCAGCCTTCTCTCATCTTCTCTATAATTGGTGCCACGCCAAAATGTTGTTGAATGGTATCACTTGTGATGTGGTCGAGAAGGGAGGTGCCCGATATCCAATGGAGCATTTGCATTTCCATGGCACGGAGAAAGTTTTCGGTCCCTGTTGCTGCTGCCAAGCATTCAGTGCCCTACAGTGCAACAGGGCAGGTGCCTGTCTTGCAAATCTTAGATTTAAGACGGGTTGGCATACATCTGTCCCATAACACACCGGTGAGTTCTTGCCAATGGATGCAGGCTGCATTCACCCTTGCTCACATCTCGCCATTGGTGTCACCATGGCCTTGGAGATGGGATCCCAGATACTGAAAAATGTCCACCTTCTTTAGGTTTTCTCCATTGATTTGAAGCATTCCAGGGTGGTGACAGTCTTTTAAGTACTCGTTTTTCTTGATGTTGAGACAGAGTCCAAACTGGTTGAGGCCATTGTTCCATGTTTGAACTTGCAGCTGTAGTCTGCCTCTGGTGGTGGAAGCAAGCATAACATTGTCCGCGTAGAGCATAGTCCAGGGAGCGTTCTGCTGCCGGTGACACGTGAAGAGATTGGACAACTATTTGACCCCTGGGCTGGGTCCTTTACTGGGCCATGCCCTGTTCGGAAATGGGGCCCTGCAAGGAGCACACATGTGTAAGAAAACATCCCTTCTCTCGCCTCCATCACTGGTTTGAAGGAAGGTTGGGGACCACTAAGAGAGGGTTTCCTGCTTGAGCAGGGAGTTGGACTAGAAGACCTCCAAGGTCCCTTCCAACTCTTGTTATTCTTTTTGTAGGTATTTTGCAACCTGATCCACCCTTTTCTATTACGTTTCCCCCCGCCCCCTGTCTTTCCAAAACTGAAACAAACTTAGGGGAGTATTATTTGCCTAGCAGAAATTAACTTTCAGCTAGAATTCAGCATACATCCAACCTTGCTCCCAAATCCTTCAGAAGTGTCCCAGAGTCAACAGGCAGCCCTCTTGCTTCCACTCACTCATAACAATGGAGCCATCAGTCCATCAATGGTCACTTCCCAGCGAAGCAATCAAAATATGCAAACATTGGCATGACAGACAAACTTTTCAAATTAAATCCAAATGAGAGGTTAAAAACAAACCAGTTCACATCAAAATGCACTAAGATAAATGGAGCTCCTCAAACATCCTAATACAGCATGAGAAAAGTCCTCAAGCTTCCATTTTAAATATCTTCTCAACCCAGGAGGCTAAATAAAGTGATTTCCAAGGTAGATTATAAACAATCATAGCTGCACTGGTCCACAGGATTTTGCTCAAGAATTTAACTTCCCCAGCGGTAGGATTTAAAATTTTTTTACTACCAGTTCTGTCCACATGGCTTGGTGGGCGTGGCAGGGGAAAGATACTGCAAAATCCATCCCACTAACCTGCTTTCCAGCTCCGTTCTCCTGTGCAGGGCAACCAAAGGAGACCCAGCTGATCAGCTGGGCCTCAATGGGAGGCAGAGAATAGATGAGGTGGTGGGGCCAGTCAGAGGTGGGATTTGCTGGTTCTCCAAATTACTCAAAATTTCTGCTACTGGTTCTCCAGAACTGGTCTGAACCTGCTGAATACCACCTCTGGACTTCCCTCAAAGACTTTCCTGGGCATGTTCCCACAAAGAGCAGGAGATAGTATGTGCAAAATGATTTCTCTGCTATGCTGATGAAATGTTTCTCTGACAAACTCTGGCCCCTGGATATGTCACCCGTATCGAGAAATTTATTCAGAAGCAACAGCCCTTCCATTTTCCAAGGTTGGAAGAAACAGCAACATTTTCTCGGTGCTGAAATGCAAAAATCTGCGTATGAATTTCTCCTAAGACATCCATCTCACCTATAATCTCCATCCTGTGTTTCATGACTGAAACCTTAGGCCTTATTGTGGATTTCCTAAACCCCACTACCCAATCATACTCCAAAATCCAAACAAAATCTACAGCTGATTGAAGACACCTCCAGGTGCAAGCTGGGACTGTGGAGAATTCTAACATTTTGGTCAATCCTTCCCTGTTCTTCATGCTTTCAGCACTTTCCTAAAACCATTCAAGGAGCTATTATTAAAAGTTACATGCACCAAGAGATTATATTTGCTCTGTCAGCACTGCAGCTTTCAAAAAGATGGAGTTTGCCACTTTCCTCATCAAGAGCTTTAATGCTAAAATGTTATGCCATGGGAGTTGTTAACAATAGACGCTGGACTTTGAGGCTGTAATCTGTTGGTCCACGTTAGAGATTGTCAAAAGCCAGTCTTGGTTATACACTACTGCTTTCTAGCAATAGTTGAACTTTATGCTGGCCTAATCTTGAGGAAGGGGACTCAGAATTCAGCAGGTAAATTTGGAGGGTGAGGGAGGAGTCTATGACAATTAGCCACGGCCAACTCATAGCAGCCAATTCACCATGGCCTACTTGCGATGGCCAACTCACCACAGCAACTTGCCACAGCCAACTCACTACAGGACATCATGCTGCAGGACAAGAGTTACACTAATATTAAAGAAATAGTGGAATAGAATCATTGAAGAAAGGGTGCAAAAGGAAGGGCAAAATGAAATGTAAATGGCACAAATTAAAATAATTTTTAAATAGAATGGTTAAACTGACCCTCGGTGAGTTGCCCATGGTGAGTTGGCTGCAGTGAGTTGGCTGTGGTAAGTTGTCCCAGTCCGTGGGGAAAACATGCAGTGAATCTGGTTTGAATTCCACCCAGGTTATACTCAACAAGGTTGCCTGATGCCCATGAAACCCTTCCTTCCTTTGGAAGGTTATCAAGCATGTTAGATGGATCTGTAGGTGCTTGAAGTCTCCCAATAAGTTTGAGCATGCTTGGGAACATCCATGTCCAGAAATCCTCTTCAAAGATCACGTGTCCATAGAGTCAACCCTCCAGGAATTACTGAGCTACAGGATCCAGAATTCTCAACTAATGATGAGTCAGTTTGGTCTTGTGATGAAGACACCAGACTAGAACAGGAAATGGTGAGTTCTAATGCTACCTGAGGCATGAAAGCCAGCTGAGTGACTTTGGACCATCATCAGTGACAATGAGTTTGAATCTCACCTTAGGCATGAAAGCCGACTGAGTCATTTTGTGCCAATCACCAGGAGACAGTGAGTTCTAGTCTCACCTTAGGCATGAAGGTGACTTTGGACCAATCACCAGGTGACAATGAGTTCTAGTTCCACCCGAGGCATGAAAGCCAGCTGGGTGAGTTTAGACCAATCATCAGTGACAATGAGTTTGAATTCCACTTTAGGCATGAAAGCCAATTGGGTGACTTTGAGCCAATCACCAGGAGATAGTGAGTTCTAGTCCCACTGCAGGCAGTGGTGGGATTCAATTTTTTTTTACTATGGGCGTGACTTGGTGGGCGTGGCAGGAGAAGTATACTATAAAATCTCCAGTAAAGGTGGTATTTGCCAGTTCTGTGAACTACTCAAAATTTCTGCTACTGGTTCTCCAGAAGTGGTCAGAACCTGCTGAAAACCACCTTTGACTTCAGGCATGAAAACCCGCTAAGTGACTTTGAATCAGTTACTTTTAGCCAAACTCACCTCAAAAAGGAAAGACAGAGTATTAAGTCTGTTTGCCACCTTGAATTATATCTGAAAATAATAAAGGTGGGATATGTGTGTGTTGTGTGTGTGTGTTTGTGTGTGTAGATTTGGAAGATTTTCAACGTAACTTCTGTTGATGTTGATGCGCAAATTATGAAACTTTGCTTAATTCTAGTTTGGGGGCTTATTGGCTCATTCACCCAAAAGGTATCATAGAAAGGAAGACACATTGGTAAATAAAACTCTGCTTTTCTCAGTTATTTTAACCTATTTGTCGAAGTCTGGCAATTGCATAAGAAAAAGCACAATACTGGGGGAAGGGGATAAAAATCCTTTCTCTGGAGAGACTACATAAAGTGTACATGTAAACGTCTAATGGCTTTTTAATTACTGAGTGGAGGAGGCTGCTTAATTTCCCTAAGCTATCATTTAATGATAGTCAGCAGTATGAATGTGTGTTAATAAGCCACAATTGGGGAAAGAAACTGACCCCTCCGAAATGCTGCTGCTGTATTAAGTTATTCCATCTGGTCTCGCGGGCGTTCCTACCCTACAGACACATTTGTTTTATTATTTGACATCGTGCACAAACTTGCATTTGTTTTTGTTTTTTTTAACCCTGCATGGGAATTACTGAGACGGGGTAGCGGATAGGGAGAAATTGGAGAAATTGAATTTATTTTAACTCTTGCCTTCCCCCCGTTCTGCTGTCGATCTCAGAAGCCTATGCAATCATGGACAGGGGGACAGCATCAAGATGGTATAAGGCAGAGGTGGTATTCTGCAGGTTCCGACCAGTTCTGAAGAACTGGTAGAAGACATTTTTGAGTAGTTCGGAGAACCGGACAATCCCACCTCTGACTGACCCTGCCAACCCCATCTCTTCTCTGCCTCCCATTGAGTCCCAGCTGGTCGGCTGGATCTCCTTTGGTTGCCCTGCACAGGAGAACGGAGCTGGAAAGCAGGTTAGTGGGGTGGGGAAGGAACGGGGATTTTGCAGTATATCCTTCCCCTGCCACGCCCACCAAGCCACGCCCATAGAACCCGGTAGTAAAACCATTTGAATCCCACCACTGATGTAATGCTTTATACTGCATTGGGAAGCCCATACTTGGAATACGGGTACGGTAGTACTCGACTTACAAACATTCATTGAAGTTACGACGTTGCTGAAAAAGAAAGTGACTTATGACCGGGTTTTTTTTTCACACTTGCAACCATTTGCAGCTTCCCCCGTGGTCATGTGATTGGAATTCAGACAACTGACTCATATTCATGATGGTTGCCATGACACGTGATCTCCTTTTGTGACTTTCTGACAAGCGAAGGTGAACGGGGTTAACCAGATTCACTTAAGAACCGCGTGACTAACTTAACAACGGCAGTGAGCCGCATAACGAGTCTGTCAAGAAGGGTCATAAAATGGGGGGGGGGAGAACTCACTTAACAAATGTCTCACTTAGTAACAGAAGTGTTGGGCTCAATTAAGTTGAGGTCTACCTGTACTGCATCCACTTTTAGTCACCATGAAGTTAAAAAGATGTTGAGACTCTAGAAAGAGAGCAGAGAAGAGCGACAAAGATGATGAGGGGACCGGAGGCTCAAACATATAAAGAACTGAAATTGGTTATATATAGTCTAATGAAGAGAAGGACTAGGGGGTGACATGATAACAATGATCCAATATCTCAGGGGTTGCCCCAGAGAAGAGGGGGTCAAATTATTCTCCAAAGTACCAGAAAGCAAGGCCAGAAGCAATGGATGGAAACTAATTAAGGAGAGAAGCAACTTAGAAATAGGGAGAATTTTTCTGACACTAAGAACAGTCGACGAATGACTTGTCTTCAGAAGTTGTAGATGCTCCATCCCTGGAGGTTTTTAAGACAAAAATGGACCTCCACTTGTCTGAAATGCCACAGGGTTTCCTGCTTGAGCAGGGGGTTGGACTAGAAGACCTCCAAGGTCCCTTCCAGCTCTGATGTACTTTCCTTAAAAAAGAAAGAAAAATATGGAAGGAATCCTACAGCATTCTCACTCTATGTAGTCGAATTTGCATACATTCCTTCTCTCTTCTTTCTCCTCCCTCAACAATCAACATTTATCCTGGAAATCCCGCAGAAATCCTAAAAGAATGCCCTGTGCATTCAAGGTGCTATGTACATCATTTAAATATAATTAATCAGCAAAATTCATTTGTCGCTGTCAGCTCACTTGATAGGAAGCTGTCTGAGAAAGATAAATAAGTACGCCTGAGCTCTTTGTGCTAAAATCAGCATGTGTGACAAAAGTCAGTGAGATTTATTTTATGGCTGAAATTTTCAAGCCAGCTTTTCCCTCCGATGCCCCAGGCAACTCACAGTGATAAAATACAAATAAACTAACCATAAAGTTCCAATTAAAACATTAACTCAGATATGAACATACCCAAGGAAATACAACAAATACAGATGTAGAGAAAAATATTAAGGGCATCAATAAAAAAAAGAAATGACAGCACCCATTGGATTAAAACATGCTTCTCCAGCAAGAAAGCTTGGATGCCAATAATCTGTCTAAATAAAAATGACTTGATCTGACAATTAATCAGGTTCTGTTCATAGTGTTACCTTCAAGTAGATGCCTACTAATGCTGGGAGTGATGTTTTAAAACTCAGTCTTCTGCATTCCTTCGTTTTGTTTCCCAGACTCACAACTCACAACTTAGACACACTCCTAAATCCTTTCAACAAATACTTACCCTTGTTTGCCAACTTTCATATGACAAGTTTTGTTATGGCTTAGTAACAATATTCCACCCCTGGAATATTGCATCCAGTTTTGGTCACCACAATGTTAGAAAGTTATTGAAGTACTGGAAAGAGTGCAGAGAAGAATGAAAAAAGATGATTAGGGGCTGGAAGCTAAAACATACCAAGAAGGGTTACAGAAATTGGGTATGTCTAATCTAATGAAAACAAGGACTGGGGAGACACAATAGCATTATTCCAATATTTGCGGGGCTCCAACAGGAAAAGTGTTTTCCAAAGCATCTGAAGGCAGAAGAAGCAGCAGCAATGAATAGAAACTAATCAAGAAGAGATCCAATCTAGAACTAAGGTGAAACTTCCTAATGGTGAGAGAAATCAACCAATGGAATAACATGCCTCCAGAAGTTGTGGCTGCTCCATTGCTTGAGGTTTTTAAGAAGAGACTGGACAACTATTTGTCTGAAATGGTATAGGGTCTCCTGCCTGAGCAGGGGGTTGGACTAGAAGACCTCCAAGGTACCTTCCAACTTTATTATTTTATGTTCCCTGTTTGTTATCCACATAATGCACAAAGCGTGCCACGATTTGAATTCCTTGATGAAACCATTGTTGTTCTTCTATCCATATGTATCTCCAGGTCTATGAAGTCTCCTTTGATAACAGCACGACTCTCTAAAAATGTAGACTTTATAGAGACGTTGTTTTCTCAGCAAAAAATCCTGGCAAAAGTGGTTTGCCAAGAGATTCTTCTGGAATGGTGTTTCAATTTCCCAAGCTAGCTGCTATTCCTGACATAATCATGATGGTCATCTACTCAGGCATTAATCAGGTCTGACCTGATTTAACTTTCTGAGATCAGCCAAGCAGTTGTTACCTGTTGGAGGTATCAGCTGGCCTAACTCCACTTAGGAAAAAATAAAGAGGTGGTTGGCTTGAATATACCAATGTGTTAATATTCCCTAAAATGGCATTATAACTCCATGCAAGATTATAGACATGCTTCATTAAAGGTTTCATTTCAATACTGAATACAAATTTCAATACAAAACTGAACACATTTTTCATGTTTTTCACCTCGGTGTGAGTCAAGGTGAAACCAAAGGAACTACAAACACTGACAAAATTTGTGTATTTCAACCCTACGGTCTACAATCCTCTAGTTGTGGATTCTGCTCCCATTACGGGAAGCAGATACACAGAACCTACTTGGTGTAAAGGAGATTTAATTCTACCAAGATTTCTTCACTGAGAGAAAAAAAAATCCTTTCTAAATTTATCACACTACAGCAGATGGTGCCAACAAGATGATGTATCAAATTGTCATGGCTGTAGGAGCTGCTGTCTGTCATAGAAGATCTCACAGCTGTCATCCCCTTATCCGAAACACGCTGGAAGGAAAGAAGGATGCTCAGATCTAATCCACGTTTTAGCATCCAATCAAAAATAATCATTCGGTGTCTCTTGACAGCTAACATTCTGAGATACAATCATAAATGCCACAATGAATTTGGATGCATTGCTAAGACAACTGCAGGTCTCAATTGTCCCTATTTACCAAGAACAATCTCAGGTTTGCTAGTATATCTTCCTGGGTGATTTCTGCCTGTATTTTGCTTTTCTTTTGGAGAAACTCTGGAGTGTCTCCAAATTGCAAGGGTACTTCAAAAAAACAAGAAGATTTGCATTCTATCAGGGTTGATCCCCACTGAGTTTGACTCAACCAACTTTCTGGCATTTAGTAATTTCTAGTTAGAAAGAAAAGCGTTCAGAAGAACAAACCAAGTTCCCTACTTAAGACAATACCTGGAATACTGCATCCAGTTTTGGTCCCCATATTACAAAAAGGATGTTGAGACACTGGGGGGAAAAGTATAAAAAAGAGCAACTAAGATGATTAAAGCCCTGGTGACTAAAATCTATGCAGGATGGTTGCAGGATTTGGGTTTGACTATTCTATAAAAAAGAAGGACTAGAGGTGACACGATAGCAGTGTTCCAATATTTGAGGGGCTGCCACAAAAACGAGGGGATCAATCTCTTCTCCAAAGCACCCGAAGGCAGGACAAGAAGCAACTAATCAAGAGAGAAGCATCCTAATACTAAGGAGAAACTTCCTAACAGTGAGGACAATTAGCCAGTGGAAGGGCTTGCCTCCAGAAATTGTGGGTGCTCCATGACTGGAGGTGTTCAAGAAGAGCCTGGACAACTACTTGTCTGAAATGGTATATAGGACCTCCTGCTTGATCAGGGGGTTGGATAGAAGACCTCCAATGTCCCTTCTAGTCCAGCTCTCTTTTGATTGATCAGTTGACTTAGGAACCTTGTAAATTAAGTCTCCAGGAGTTACATTTGACTTGCAGATTGTATTCATATTATTAAGGTAATTTAACCATTAAAAGCTTGGTGTTGGAAGAGAGGGATTTTACTTATTCTTCTTTAGCATCAAGAAAGCAGAGGGAGGGATATGCTCCATAGTTTCGGAAGAAGAGGCCATCTTCAAAAACTGTCCTTCCTGCAACTCTTGGTATTTGGATTATTAAACTGTAGCCTTCCAAGGTCAATGCCAAGATTCTTAAATTGGACCCAGGAAGTAATTAGCAACCAGGGCATTGTACCACCATGCAAACACAAGCAGGATTGTTTAGGAAGTAAGGCCACGGTCAGACACCTAGAGTGACACAAAATCACAGGAGTATCTCTTGAGAAGCAGAGGATTAGAAAGAGAGGATTTTCGTTTCTTTCGACACCATTGTCCCCCTGGGAGCAATTCCCACAAAGGGCAACAAATGCCAAGGCTTATTGAATAGAGTTTCCCTTTAAATATATTTCTCGTTCCTAGCACAACCAATTAGAAAGAAACGTGGCTGCACCATAAAAAATTTCCCAAGCTAATGAGAGCAGAGAATTTATCTGCATAAATTAGTAATCAGTTAGTTACCCAGAGCGGCCTCGTAGTTCCTTAAATTCCAGAGAGATTTCCCAGTGTGGGAAAGTGGCAAGACAAAAAGCCACAAATGCAACACAAAACCACAACACGGAGAAGCTCTTACACACCAGATGTGTAACCTTACACATTCCACATATTTCTTGCAGATTATTTTTGGTCTTCAGAAAAGAGAAGAGAAGGATTGGGGAGAGGACACACACACAATAGCTGTCTTCCAGGACTTGAGGGACAGTCACATAGAAGGGGGGATTGTTCTGACTTAAGCTTCCCCAACAGCAAGGAACCACGTCTTCATCCCGATAAAACCCTTTTATTTAATTTACAATGAATTTCCTCTCCAACAAAGTCACAGCCAACAGTCTTTCAAGATAGTTCCCAATTACAAACCTTTATTGGAGAGGGGCCAGGCTGATACCTTTCAGACACCGCAATACTTGGCAAGCATGCAGGAATGAACTAATTCTCTCCTAGAAACCTTCCTCCCCTTTTGCTCCTCTTTTATTCCCTATGGGAGGGGCCATTCGCCATTCATCTGTGCCTTTACTCCCAAGTCAACCCTTGTTTCTCAACTGTTCCCTTCTTCTGGCAACTGTGCGCATGCGCACGTTGGGAACAGGCTCCAGCTATTCTTCTGCCTCACTGATCTCCAACTCCGAAGGCAGCTGGTAACTGTCAGATGTCCCTGGCCCCATCTCTGCCCCTGACGCAGAGCCCTCGTCTGAGCCTTCCCCAGACTCTAGGACTGACCCATCTACCTCCCCAATCTCCTCACTGTCCGAATCTGCTGCCAGCTCTGCTGGCTGCTAGCAGGCCACAACAAGGATTGACTTATTCTCCAAATCACCTGAGGGCAGTAAAAAGAGTAATGGATGGAAGCTGAGAGATCCAACCTGGAACTAATGAGAACAATCAATAGAATAGTTTGCCTCTGGGAATCGCAAGTGCTCCATCACTGGAGTTTTTCAAAAGTAGACTGGACAACCATTTGACCTCTGAGGTTCCTTCCAGCCCTATGTTTCTACATTCTATATTCTATGTAGGTAGGGGCCCTGGTGGCACAGTGGTTAGAATGCAGCATTGCAGGGTAACTCTTCCCACTGCCAAAAATTCGATTCTCACGGGCTGGCTTCTCACAGGTTGACTCAGCCTTCTATCCTGGCGAGGTCGGTAAAATGAGGACCCAGATTGTTGGGGGCAATATGCTGACTCTGTAAACCGCTTAGAGAGGGCTGTATAAAGCACTGTGAAGCAGTATATAAGTTTTGTGCTATTGCTATCTTCCTTCCTCCCTTCCTTCCTTCCTTCCTTCCTTCCTTCCTTCCTTCCTTCCTTCCTTCCTTCCTTCCTTCCTTCCTTCCTTCCTTCCTTTTTCCTTTCCAGTAGTTAGAATGTAGTATTACAGGCTAATTCTGCCAAATGTCAGCAGTTCAATCCTGACAGACTAAAGGTTGACTCAGCTTTCCATTCTTTTGAGGTCAATAAAACAAGGACCCAGATTGTTGGGGGTCATATGCTGATTCTGTAAACCACCTACAGAGTGCTGTAAAGCACTGTAAAGTGGTGTATAAATCTAAGCACTGTTGCTATTGCTAAGTGTTAGACTCCAACCAGCTGGTTGTCATTCATCAGGTTGTGGAATATTCTTACAATTCAGAAAGCAACTTGGAAAGGGACTTATCGGTTCTTAGGCCATTCAGAGAATCAGCGTGAAATTCTATCTATTGGTGTAAGCAAATAATGAACTGGATTTCAGTGATGTGTTTGGCTTACGCCTGATAAAGTGGAAATAGTTGCATCTTTCCTTATGTCATTTTCCTTACTTATTGTGCCTGAAAGACACTTTCTCCTCCTTACACACCTCCAAAAGGTCCTTCTAACTCATAGGAAGGAACCTGGAGGGAATACCTGAAGGGACTCATCCTGTGATGATATTCATCAAGAGCTTCCCCTAAAGCCACTTTTAGCCTATCCCACATTTGGTAATCTGGGTGTGTAGATGTCCCTTTCCAGAGGAATCTAGGTTTCTTATTACCGGGTCTGGGACAATTCCCTAGGGCCAATTCACCATGAGACAATTCAATACTATATTAATTGTTTCATTCAGTTAGTTTTATTACCGGGGGCTGTGTTTTTGTTGAAATTATGGTAACTCTTGTATTTCTGGATTGACTTTCTTATTTTATTATTATTGGCCATGGTTCCGTTAAAATTAATTTTTGTATTTGTTGAATCATCCTGTGATGAGCTGGCTATGGCCAGGGGTGGGCTGCTACCAGTTCTTCCCAGTTCGGGGGAACCAGTTGTTAATTTTACGGCCAGTTCGACAAACCAGCAAATCCCATCCCTGGCTGGCCCTGCCCGGGCAGAGAACCGGTTGCTAAATTTTTTGAAGCCTGCCCCTGGCTACGGCGAGTTGGCTACGGTGAGCTGCCCAATTCCACCTGTTTGGCAAAAATAAAATTTAATTCAAGCAAGGACACCTTTCTCCTGCTTCAGTGTGGGCATTGTTGTTTATTGTAGTTAAAGGTAAAGGTAAAGCTTTCCTTTGCACACATTTGCTAGTTGTTTCCAGCTCTAGGGGGCGATGCTGATCTCCGTTACAAAGCCGAAAAGCCAGCGCTGTCCGAAGACGTCTCCGTGGTCATGTGGCCAGCATGACTAAATGCCTTCGAAAGCACGTGGAATGCTGTTCCCTTCCCACCAAAGGGGTCCCTATTTTCCTACTTGCATTTTTACGTGCTTTCTAATCGCTAGGTTGGCAAAAGCTGGGACAAGTAATGGGAGCTCACTCCATTATGCGGCGCTAGGGATTCGAACCACCAACCTGCTGACCTTTCTGATCAACAAGCTCAGTGTCTTAGCCACGGAACCACTGTGTCCCTATCTGTATATTATTGTAGTTACACATGTGCTAATTTGCAAGCCACCTGGGGAATGCCAGGAAAGGGAAAGATGAGGTGTGAAAGCTAATCACAACCAGACAAAGGTAACCCGTTTCCACTTACTCAGCTCCTGGAAATCTTTCACTTTTTGCAAGCAAAGCATTTGCTCAGCTATAAATTAAGTCCCTTCTCCTCATCAGGGGATCTTATTCAGTCCAATGCCCCCACCCTCAAGCACCCAGAGAGGCAAGAAACTGCATCCCTGCATATATTTTTTTTAACCTTTTCAGATATGTAGTGTGTGCAAAAGAGATACTTTTCTGTGCCCTCAAATTAATAAAACATAACTTTGGGAGGTGGGAGAAATAGCAGCCCAGCTTCGGAAAGACCTAAACTTTTTATCAGTTATTAAGCACAGAAGCGCCACTGAATTATGATTTTTCACTTTAAAACAAAGATGTTCACAAAGATTTGACCCATTTTTCTCTTTCGCCTATGGCAATTAAGGAGATACCTCGGTATTTCTGATTAAGACAATGCCTCGCAGTTTATAAAATAATGTTTAGAACACCCAAGGCTGATTTACTCTGCCTTTTTCTCCCCTGTTGTAAGTAGAACAAAGCATTTATAAAGCTGTTCGGCGAAAACAGGAAATGAGAAGGAGACAGAATCAAATTGGATGAAGAAATTATTCACGCAAACTGCTGAAGGAGGAGAAGGAGGCTGTTAGATCGGTAGATCGGTTCCCACAGAGACACGAGACCAAAGTGTACATTCAGCTCTTTATTTCAGTGTTAAGACCTGTACAAGATCTTGGAGCATGGCAGCCCTTCTTCATATAGGGATTGCTCGTGGCTCGGCGGCCAATGACAGGGCTTTGAATCTCCCGCGATCGGCTCGGCCAATCGTGGTTGATTCTTAGCGCACCAATCACAGCCGTTCAGTTCACCAATCGGGTAGTGGTCCATGTGGGCCAATCGGTATTCAGGATTTGGAGTATGCTGATATAGAACAGAGGCCTCAACCCTCCTCATTACATCTGCAGGCATCTATAACCCTAAGCAGATTCATTTTTTAAAAAATGGAGAAGATAAACTAAAAAACAAAAAAAGATGGACAGGTGAGACAGTGAAGTTGTTATTTTTTTTAGTTTTTCCAAAAGGCCGGTCTGTTTTGCTTTTGGGGAAACATTTTAGATCTTTTTCAGATTTCAGGTTAACAGAGTTGGAAGGGACCTTGTAGGTCATCTAGTCCAACCCCTCTGCCCAACCCTTCCTGCCCAAGCAGGAGACTCTACTCCATTTCTGACCAACGGCAGTCCAATCTCTTCTTGAAAGCTTCCAGTGATAAAGCTCCCACAACTTCCGAAGGCAACTTCTGTTCCATGGGTTGATTGTTCTCCCTGTCAGAAAATTTCTCCTTATTTCTAGATTGAATCTCTCCTTGATCAGTTTCCATCCATTATTCCTTGTCTGGCCTTCTTTGGAAAATAGCTTGGGCCTTACATCTCTGTGGCAGCAGCCCTTCAAATATTGGAAGACTGCTATCCTGCCTCCCCTAATCCTTCTCTTCACTAGACTAGCTATGCCCAGTTCCTGCAACCGTTCTTCCTAAGTTTTAGCCTCCAGTCCCCTAATCATCTTGGTTGCTCTTCTCTGCACTCTTTCCAAAGTCTCAATGTTCTTTTTAATAATGTGATGACCAAAGCTGGATGCAGTATTCTAGATGTGGCCTTATTAAGGCTTTATAGAGTGGTATTAGTACCTCCCTTTATCTTGATGGTATCCCTCTGTTGATGCAACTTAGGTTTGCATTAGGTTTTTTGGCAGCTGCTGCATACTGCTGGCTCATATTTAGCTGGTTGTCCATTAAGACTCCAAGATCCCTCTCCCAGTTCCTGCTATTGAGCCTGGTTTCACCCAGACCATATATGCCATAGAGTCAGAAGCGTGTCAGAGTCTTCCAGATTCTCTTAAACCTTCCTGGGCCATTCTGAAAGCTGTCATTTCAACACATCTGTGTGTGGTGATGGTGAGCTCCAAGGGATGAGATTCTAGGGCTTGAATTGCTTCTTGGTTCTAGATGCATCAACAGAGGAAATGGCCAAACCCATTGCTTCGGTATGTACACATTTTGCCTGTTCTGATTCTAAAGAAGAGCTACACAACACTGTGTCCTAACCATTTGCTGTTAGCACATATAGAGCATAGCACGTCCTGGCTATTTATTACTACTAATAGAGTACATAGCCAATTTGTTTGAACAGTTCCTTTTGGCACAATAAATTAGTTTCCAGACATACAGTATCTGCTCCTGTTTGAATTTTCCTGCACTTCAGTGTACAAGTTATAATACCGTTGATATATAAACTGCGTCCTAATTTCTGCTACTTAAAAAAAATGCAAACAGAATGAAAGCAAACATAAGTCATTGTGACAGTTTTGTTAATATTTCTCCTGTCTCTTAAACAAATGTACTAGCTTTGCGTGTTTTTCATTCCTGGGGCATGTCTTCATTTTTGCCAAGCAATAAAAGAATTAGTGAGACAATAGATAAGAGCCGCAAACAAAACTTTAAAATAAGTAGCAGCATTAAGAGTAACAAGCCTTAAAGATGGTACCACAAATTCATTGTGCCATCCCAAATATCTATGGAATGAGTTGGTGGAAAAAAATGCAGCCAAGGGAGGAGAACAGCTGCACGGAGCATCAGAGGAGAATTAGAGAAAGGGATCACCATTCAGAGGTGGGATTCTGCAGGTTCTGACCAGTTCTGGAGAACCATAGCGGAAATTTTGAGTAGTTCGGAGAAGCAGCCAATCCCATCCCTGACTGGCCCCGCCGACCCCATCTATTCTCCACCTCCCAAGTCCCAGCTGATCATCTGGGTCTTCTTTGGTTGCCCTGCACAGGAGAAGGGAGCTGGAAAGCAGGTTAGTGGGATGGAAAGGAAATGGGGATTTTGCAGTATTCTTCCCCTGCCATGCCCAGCAAGCCATGCCACGCCCATCGAGCCACGCCCACAGAACCAGTAGTATTTTTTTTTTTTTAATCCCACCATTGGCTCCCTTGATAGATTTCCACATGGCCATTTTGATGCAACTAGATGTTCAAATAAGGTTACACGAGGCAAATAAGCTTGAAGGCCCCTTTTTAGAAAGTCCCAGAGTGGCTGACTTTCATTTTAATGGAGCTGTGTTGACCAAAGCAGGGATTTACAGTTGCTTGTTCAACCCCGCACCTTTTAAGAGGAACGTCTTTAATATTTGCCCCAAAGGACGTGCAGATCAAACGTGGAAGAAGAAGAGGGGGGAAAAGCCTCTGTTGTAATGTGAGCTCCATGTCACGAGTGGCTCAAACGCAAAAAGAAACATCGGAATTCTGTGCGCAGAACACCAATTGTGGCATGTTGCCCCATCTGCAATTTGTATAGATGGAGAAACAAAGCATTTCCTCCACCCCCAAAAGGCAGACATTGGTGAGAGGTTTATTGTGTGTGTGTGTGTGTGTGTGTGTGTGTGTGTAGACCCCCAGGCAATGCTCTGTTTGCAAATGTTTTTGAGTTTCATTCATGAGGGTTTTCTGCAACTACTTCCTAACAGAATAACAGAGTTGGAAGGGACCTTGGAGGTTGTTAGGAATATGAGTCACCTGACAGCTATTTGGGTTAGAAATATATAAACCAGAATAAACATTTTTAAACTGTATCTTTAAGAAAATGCAAAACTGTAATTAGGTGTGGTTTCTCAAACAGCCATAAGATGGAGCCAGAAACCTGGGTTGTTTAGTCTTAATCTCAGAAGAGAGTGTGTCTCCGTCTCTGTTTCCTTCTGTTGGAAAGTATTGCTGTTCCTCCATTTCTTCTAATTGACTGATATTACTGGATTTAATGTAAGTCTGTTACTGAACTGTTTTTTGACACTGGGCTTTGATATTTGGATTATCCCTGGATTGAAAACTGACTGATTTACTTGTGAATGACTTTGGATTGCTTATTTTGGACTTTGCTTAAACCTTTCTGGAAATAAAAACCTACATTTACTGTAAAGTGTATCTGTGTGCTCTGTGTGTATTATTCCAACACTACTCTCTATACATCTCCCTAACGGGGAATTACCTCAACAGACCTCTTCTAGTCCAACCCCTTACTTAGGCAGGAAACCCTATACCATTCTAGACAGATGGCTGCTCAATCTCTTCTTAAAAACCTCCAGTGATGGAGCACCCACAATTTCATGTGGCAAGCCATTCTACTCTTTGATTGTACTCACTGTTATGAAGTTTCTCCTTACTTCTGGGTTGCTTCTCTCCTTGATGGGCTTCCATCTGGTGTTTTTTGCCTTCTGGTGCTTTGGAGAATAGCTTTACTCCCTCTTCTCTGGGGCAGCCCCTTAGATATTGGAAGACTCTATCATACCACCCTAGTCCTTCTGTTCATTAAACTAGACACACCCAGTTCCTGCAACTGTTCCTGCTCCAGAAATGCCACTAATTTTCAATTTGTTCATGTTTATGGTGGATGCCGTGTCCTGGGGATCATGTGATCCACATTGAATACCACTTAAAGCCTTTGAAAGGCCACACCTAGAGCACTGAATCCAGTTTTGATCACCACACTATTAAAAAAATGTTGACAGAGAGTGCAGAGAAGAGCAACCAGGATGATTAGGGGACTGGAGACTAAAACATATGAAGAGCAGGTTGCAGGAGCTGGGCACAGCTAGTCTATTGGAGAGAAGGACCAGGGGGAGACAGGAGAGCATCTTCCAATATTTGAGGAGCTGCCCCACAGAGGAGGAAGGGGTCAAGCTATTTTGCAAGGCACCTGAAGGCCAGACAAGGAATAATAGATCGAAACTGATCAAGGAGAGATTCAACCTGGAAATAAGGAGGAACTTTCTGACAGTGAGAACATCAACCCATGGAACAGAAGTTGCCTTTCAAAGTTGGGAAGCTTTGAAGGAGAGACTGGACTGCCATCTGTCAGAAATGGAGTAGGGTCTCCTGTTTGGGCAGGGAGTTGGACTAGATGACCTACAAGGTCCATTCCAACTCTGTTATTCTAAGTTTCTAAGAATAAATGAATTCAATGGTACGGATGGATGGATGAAACAAGCCTTCCTTTTTTTTTCTCCAGCCACTAGGTGGTGACATCCCAGCTACAACTGGTGATGGTTCATTCTAGGCTTTTCAAACTAACTGCGGGTGGAAATCCCGTTTGCAATAAGAAGTATATCCTACGTAATAAAATGGGGAAGATCCCAATAGGGGTAGTAACACAGCTAAAACCTCTATTCATGAGTGTTCATCCTTTATCATTCTTTATCTGATCAATTTGTAACCAGTGCATTGGAATCTCCGATGCTGGCTTGCAGGAACATTATGTAAAGAGCAACACGGTGCCCGTTTTAAGGGTATAATAATAACAATAATGAGATATATTGACATTTTGGGAGTCTAAACATTGTACTTATGAGCATTATTGAATTTCTGTTTCATGAAAAATAATGATGATTGGCTTGTTTTACTCCTGAAAGTCATTAATCTGTTGGTTAAGGAGCTCTGCACAAGTTACTTCTCTAAAAAACAAAAAAACACCATTAATAAGACACCAGGATCTGTGGAAATATACAGAGACCTATGACTTTGGGGAATCAAATCCAGCTCTTAGGAAAGATCCAGATTAATGTCTTAAGAAGGAGCTGTATTATTAAGAATCAAGCAAGGATATTTGACCTCGGAAAGACCAGAGAGAAATATTGTGGGGTCTTATGGTAGACCAGAAGTCATTGTGGACTTTCTATGAGTGAAATACAATCAATAGACTGCTAATAGAGGGTTTTGAAGTTTAATTTAGCTGTTGGTTTTACTGACAGAATACAGAATAACAGAGTTGGAAGGGACCTTGGAGGTCTTCTAGTCCAACCCCCTGCCTAGGCCTCTTTTTAAAACCTCCCAGTGTTGGAACATTCACAATTTCTGGAGGCCACTGATTAATTGTTCTAGCAGGAAGTTTCTCCTTAGCTCTAAGTTCCTTCTCTCCTTGATTAGTTTCCATCCATTGCTTCTTGTCCTGCCTTCAGGTCACTTTGGAGAATAGATTTACCCCCTCTTTTGGGGGGCAGCCCCTGAGATATTGGAAGACTGTTCTCTTGGCACCCCTTGTCCTTCTTTTCATTAGACTACACATACCCAATTCCAGCAACCGTTCTTCATATGTTTTAGCCTCCACTCCACCTGTTAACTATGTTTCCATATAATAGATAGATGCCAAGCTAAGTGGGTTGGATAAATGGTGGTGTGGAAATCTATAAATAGTGTGAAAGGGAGGAGGAATATTTGAAATATTTTAATCAGGATTCCACTAGGGGAGACCATTTACGTACATGCCTGTTTTGGTTTTTGCTCTTTAGGCTCTCTTTTTTGTGTTTTGATTTGTCTAGTTTTGTCCGTTTTGGTATATATATTTCTTTTGGGGTGGGGGGAGGTTGAATTTTAAAGCTTTGAATAAAATGCAAAAATTGAAAGGAAAAAAAAAAGTCGATACCAGAAACCACTCAAAGAGCCAAAGGGTGTGCAAAGAACACCCTTGCCCACTGCACACCGTGGAGGAACACTATATGTTAGGTTTCCTGCCAACACTTCCAACTCTGTCAACCTATATTCTGAGCTGCACTCTGCTTATTCTCAAGGTTCAATGGTGCCTCTGAATTATTCAGCCTGCTGAAACAGCATAATGAGCCAACAGAAGAGAACCAACATCCTGATATTGCTGCAGCTT
Organism: Pseudonaja textilis; assembly: GCF_900518735.1. The sequence continues at coordinate 5,243,126 of NW_020769378.1, forward strand.
AAAGGAATTAGCAAAACTTTCCTGGACCTCCTTCAAATTATAATCAGCTACTGGTGGATTCTCCTTTAACTGAAATTCTCATCCTCTTTTAAAAAAACAAAACGGCTATTGTGTTTGTACTATTGATATGAATATGCAGCCTTTCAATTTCCTCTTCTTTTTGGCTCAATGAACACACATTTCAGTTTGCTCAGGATTTGGCTAATCACGCCGGGAAATTTTGAATACAAAGAGGGGACAGTCCTGTTTAAGGAAGAAGGAAAGTACTTTTTTCACCGAAGGGTGAAGTTGAAAAAGAAAATAAAAACCAGTTCAAACAATGATGAGGACAGCATTCTTAGATACTGTTTAATTTTCCGTGCAATAAGCATAAGAGAATAATTGAGTTGGAAGGGACTTTGGAGATCTTCTAGTCCAATCCTCCTGCTCAAGCAGGACGCCCTGTAACATTCCAGACAAATGGCTGTCCAGTCTCTTCTTAAGAGCCTCCAGTGATGGGGCACCCACAAACACCGATTACCATAAATCTAATAATTATGAATTAAATAGAGGAACATCTCGATCAAATTGATGGAGACTTAATGAAATCATTAGATGCTAATCTGAAATATCATCAAGAGCTTCATCTAGTGATGGAGCACTCACAGCTTTGGAAAACAAGCCATTCCACTGATTAATTGTTCTCATTGTCACGAAATTTCTCCTTATTTCTATGTTGGTTTTATCCTTGATTGGTTTTCTATCCATTGCTTCTTGTTCTGCCTTCAGGTGCTTTGGGAAATAGTTTGACTCTCTCTTCTTTTGGGAGCCCTTCAAATACTGGAAGACCGCTCTCATGTCACCCATTAGTCTTTCTTTTCATTAGTGATTGATTGGTGATTATATAGTCATTGATTAGTGACTGATTGATTGATTGATTGAATAGGAAGAGCATACCATTAATGACATCTTGTTGTATCATATCGATGATATGCTCTTCCTTGCAGGCATGGTAGATTAACTATTTCAGCCAAAGACTGATTGGAAGGGGATTCCTGATCTGGTACTGAAAACCATGTAAAGGTAAAGGTTCCCCACACACATCTATCCTCCTCTAGGGGGTGGTGCTCATCTCTGTTTCTAAGCCAAAGAGCCAGTGCTGTCTGAAGGCATCTCCATGGTCATGTTGCCGGCATGACTCAATGCCTACGAAGGCACACGGAACACTGTTCCCTTCCCACCAAAGGGATCCCTATTTTTCTACTTACATTTTTTTTTCATGTTTTCGAACTAGGTTGGCACAAGCTGGGACAAGTAACGGGAGCTCACTCTGTTATGTGGCACTAGGGATTTGAACTGCCAAACCACCAATCTTTCTGATTGACAAGCTCAGCATCTTGGCCACTGAGCCACCGCGTCCTGAAAACCATGTACAGCAGAGCTATTTAACCAGGGATTCATAGATTTCATAAAAAGAAATAAAATGGGCCAACTATTAAGAAGAGACTGGACAACCAATTATCTGAAATGGTCTAGGGTTTCCTACCAAAGCAGAGGGTTAGGCTAGAAGACCTCCAAGGTCCCTTCCAACTGTGTTATTCTGCTCTGTTCCATTCTGTTCTATTCCATTCCTTTTCGCTAAACTGAAATTCGATAATGCTCATGATAATGAAGTAATTTATAGTCTTTAAAACTTCAAAAATGGTACATTGTGGCGTTATAGATGACAGCCTAAATAGGATACCCTGGAAATTCTGAACTACAAAATATTCACCTATTTCTTTCAATCATAGATGTTCATAGTGTCTATAGCATAAGGAATTAGAAAATTGAAATCCTCTTTGCCCAATCTTGCAACTTCCCCTTAATCTTGTCCTAGTTCTACTTTCATTACACTGTCATTGTCATGATGGGCACGAAAGCTTGAGTGTTGGTGTATTGGGAGTGAACTTTGGATGGGAAATTTTGCAATATGTGTGCACCCAGTAACTCCGAGGAGGAAGTATTAGGGAACTAGAAATCTTATGTTGTACAATTCAAGATAACAACCTGTGATTAATAACTGCAGAAGCATCCGAGTATCTTTAAATGCTGAAGCAAATATCTCCATCAACACAACTCGTTGCAATTAAATTAGATCCGGTAGTTGAGGAAATTGTGTCCTTTTGCAATGTAATCACACCATTACAGGCCCATTAAAACACAGATACCCAGCAAAAGCAATTCGTAAATAATTTAGCCAGCCCAATGTAATTGACGTGGCGATTATGAACTCAGGAGGAATGTCATCACGATAGGCAGATGAATTATTTCATATTTGCTTTCTCCTACTTTTCAGGGAGAGAGAGAGAGATTTATTTTTCCATGCAAAACTGAACGGCGGGACAAGCCATTTATTAACTGAGCGTTTATTGATTGAAACATATCTAATGTCCAGGAAATGGGGTCATTCTGACTGACTATCACTTCTCTGCAAACATTACAGACTCGTAGTCAGGGGTGCGATTGAACCAGTGTAACAACGTATTCAGTGAGCACGCGCGCAGCATTTGAAAACACTGCTTTTTTAGCTCTAAAACTTACCGCTATGCCACACCAAACAGCTGAGCTGAAAACCCAGGAAATAAAGGACAGAATAGGGCAGGGACAGGTAGGTGGGGCCAAATTACCGCCATAACTACTGGTTCGCCTGAACCAGTCCAGACCGGTAGAATCCCACCCCTGCTAAACCTGCGAGAACAACAGCTTTAATCCAGCTAATACTAAAAAAAGAGAAAACATAGAAAAAGAAAAGTTGATTGTCCAGAAACTCTCAAAGTAGATTTATTTTATTAAAATAGAACTCCATATGCCTACAGTAGCTCATGCCATTTTCTTAAGCATTGGCTGAACCATTTCCCTTTCAAACTTCACTTTGATTTATTAGGCCAAGGATCTTCAAACTTGGCAACTTTAAGACTTGTGGACTTCAACTGCCAGAATTCCTGAGCTAACATGACTGGAGGAGGAATTCTGGAGGTTGAAGTCCACAAGTCTTAAAGCTGTCAAGTTGGAAGACCCCTGCATTAGGCAAAGGTGGTCAGGAGCAAAAGATCAAGTCCACACATGAAGGTCCAATTACACCGATGCCTACGCAAGGAATCTTCTCAACTGACAATTAGTACTTGCTTGAAGTTAGGCGAAGGGTTGACGGAATTCAATGGAGGTTGGACTTACTTAGCTGGTGGCTACATAGAGATTCTAGACAAATCCCTCTCTTGACTCCACCCCCAGGTTCTGCCCCTCCTCCTCCCACAAACACTCTAGAAAAGGTATCTTTAAAATATTATTTCACTGATGGAAGAAACTGAGAGTCAGTGAAGAACTCGACTAGGCTATAGATTGAGCCAAACTCACGAATCAACATGGCCACCTATGTGCAGTTGTGAAGAACCAATAAAAGTTTGGGCAGATGGTACAGAGAATAGAGCATTGAAGCAGCAGTTGCATACAGGTTGCCCTCATTTAATGATTGGTCACATTGATGGTTTGAACTTACCACAGCCCTACCATGAGTTACTTACAGCCTGGTTCCAAAGTTCTGAT
>NW_020769378.1:5246699-5286032 GCF_900518735.1 Pseudonaja textilis
ACATTGATGGTTTGAACTTAACACAGCCCTACCATGAGTTACTTACAACCTGGTTCCAAAGTTCTGATGACTGCACCTTCCATAGTCATGTGCTTAGCAACCATCATGCATTTATGACTGTTTAGAGGATCCCACCATCACATAACCACGATTCTTGGTGTTGTTTTACCAGTTTCCAGTGTTTGCTTCTGGTTTCTAGAAAAGAAACATCCATTGGGTACAACAGTTTCATTTAACAACCCTTGCATTCACTTAGCAATGACCACATTTGCTTAAGAACTATGGTATTCCTTTAACGATGTGTTGTTCATTTAATAATGGCTACAAGAAAGGTCATGAAATCAGTCACATGGTCATCCCTTTAATGACCACAACTCACGGCAATAAATCCAGGCTCAATTAAGGTTATACATCGAGTATGCATTTTGTAGCATAAGCAGAGGGTGACAAATGTGCAAAATCTCACCCCAAAGAATGTGTGGTTCTGGCAAATCAGCTTGCCGCTGCATTTCTGCAAATGTCACACGAGAAAGTCAGCATACAGAGAGAAGGTAACTTCATAAAGCACTTCCCATGGTTACAGTTACTAGGGAAACCACTTCCTTGAGATCTAAATATTCGCTGGCTGGCTTACTCACTCAGTCTGCATTTCAGCACCCAAGGTAGAGAGTGGGAATAAGTATATAATGGAAACAAACTGGTTTTGCTGTTCAGCCATTTGAATTTGAACAGAAAAATGCTATTCGAAGGACATATCGGCACATATGTAGCAACTGTCCTGAACACTTTAAAGCAGCCGTCTCTTTTTCCTGAGCTTGTGCTGCGATGTGTGATACCAGGCAAAGTTGCATTTAATTTAAGGTGTCTTTGGGAGGTGCTAAAATGTATACATCCCACAAACCTTGACTCAGGTTTTGGCCTTTTCTAGATCCAGACTTCTTCAACCTACTAGATACTGGCTAATATCACAAAGAAAAGATCTCTTAGTTATTTCACCATCTCACAAGCAATGCATCTATCAGTTCTTCAAGCTTATTTGTACTAAGTGTATCTTTGGGAGAAATGAAGGGAACGGAAAGGAATGGAAAGAAAGGAAGGGAAGGAAAGGAAACGAAAGGAAACTGAAGGGAAGGAAAGAAAAGGGAAGGAAAAGGAAAGGAGTTGAAAGAAAGGGAAGGGAAAGAAAGGAAAAGAATGGAAAATGAAGGGAAGGGAAGGGATTTTCATTCATTTCCAAAACAGAATTCTAACCATCAGTGCAAAAATCCCCGAGAGTCCCATGAAACCCTGGAAAATCCCATAAAAGAATTCTCACACCATCTTGACTGTATTTTTAAGTTCCTTTCTATTTTTAGGCTGTCCTAAAAATTAGTACCCAATCTTATCACTGCAGCCATTAACAAAGAGAAACCAAATCATGCAAATGAACCGAGAGGCTTGAATGCAGCAAGAGAGCCAAGCAGTCTCTTTCAAGAAACCGGCGCTGCTCTTGTGATGAAGAAAATGAAACAAAACTTCAGAATTTCCCCCATTTGAATCATTAAGTAGCAATGGTTTCATGCATTGGCCTAAGAGAAGGCCTTCCCTTTTTCAGATTCAGATCCTTGCATTACAGGTAGTCCCCAGCTTACAACAGTTCATTCAGTGACTGTTTGAAGTACTTGGTACAATGGACCTGGTATATGCAGTACAATGCATTGATCCAGGTGCAGTTCTGTCCATTGGGGAAACAAAACAACCACTTTGTAAGAAACATAGGAGCCCAAGCCCATCTGGACTAGATTCAGCAGTCCACCTACATTTAAAAGACAAAGGTCGCTCCTTTGAAGACAACAAGGTCCACATTTTGGACAGAGAGGACCACTGGTTTGAAAGAGGGGTCAAAGAGGCCATCTATGTCAAAATTGAATAGCTGTCTCTCAACAGAGAGGGAGGAATATGACATCATCTATCTCCAGTCTGCAACACAGTCCTAAGAAGGCTCCATACCCAATTGCACCACTCAGGTGACCCCGATGACACAGATAAACATCCAGGTGACCTTAACAACTCTCTAAAAGGATGCAAGTGACAAGCTGTCTGCAAGGAGTATCAATCCTTCCATTCCCCACCATCCAGTCAGAGCCAAAGGACCTCCTTGGATTAGAAGTAAAACTTCTTCAAAGAAAAACAAAATCCAGTTTCCGCTTGGAGAAAAAAAAAAAAGAACCGCTGGGTTCAACTTTTAAGATATACATGTTTTAAATCAACAGCGCAATGTTTTTTCTTTAAACACAAATTTTGAAAATAATTTAAAAAACAGTAAGTTAAGGACAACAATCCAAAGGAACGACGGTGCAAAACAGGGAAGGTTTACCCACATGCCTCGCACAGCGATAAAATATTGGCAGAAACACTATATGAAAATCAAAGCTGGTTGATGGTGTGTATTGCAATCATTCAGCCAGTAGATGATAGTGTTTCATTTTGCATCTATGATTCTGTTTGTTCTGAGGACGGTTTTCTTCTTTCCTGTTAACAGTTAAACAGTTGTGCAGTAAAGCACATGGTGACTGTACATTTTATTTGCTCTGTGATGCTGTATGTAAATAGAATTTCTAACACAAACTCAATGGGGAAGCCAGATTCATTTAACAACCTGTGTTGCTAACTTAACAACTGCAATGATTCACTTAACACCTGTGGCAAGAAAGGTCACAAAATAGGGCAAAACTCATTTAATACTGTCTCACTTGTTTTGTGATGGTTGGAAGTATTTTATGGACAGTAAACAAATGACTGGTCAAGGACTACCCATACATAATATGAGAACACTGATAAGAATCAATAAAAAACTAATAATATCACACAACTGAAGGTTCCTGAGTTCATAATTCAAAGGAAAGTGTTCCTACAGTTTGGAAAAACCTGACTTACAACAAATGACAAACGGGATTTTTTTTTTTTAAAAAAAGAAAAGTATCAGACTAATTTGTTTCATCAGCAACTTCCCATTTATTAAAATTAGCACTTTTTCATTTAAATAGCAGCAATTTTTTTTCCATTTCCTAAAACACAATTCTGGGTCACTCCCCTCAGGAAACCACAGCAGACTGATTCTGTAATTTGCTTTATTGAGAAAGATCAGATCAGTGAAAAGGACAAACTATGTCTCCCATGTCGGTCTTGTTCTCCTGTTAAATTACCCCATTTATTTGTTTTGCTCTTATATTTACATCAGGGGTGGTTGAAGAGTTGCAGTGTTAAATAGAATAGAGCTGGAAGGGACCTTGAAAGTCTTCTAGTCCGTCCCCCAGCTCAAGCAGGAGAACCTATACCATTTCAGACAAGTCTGTTTAGTATCTTCTTAGAAACCTCCAGTGATGAAGCACCCATGATTTCTGAAGGCAACTTCTATTCCACTGGTTAATAGTCCTCACTCTTAGGAAGTTTCTCCTTAATTCCAGATTGTTTCTCTCCTTGATTAGTTTCCATCCATTGCTTCTTGTCTTGCCCTCTGGTGCTTTGGGGGATAATTTGACCCCCTCTCCTTTGTGGCAGCCCCTCAAGTACTGGAATACTGCTATCATGTATTATTCTTTTTCTTCTTCCCCTAATTCTTCTTTTCTTTAGACTAGCCAAACCATTATCTCGCAGCCGTTCTTCATATGTTTTGGTCTCCAAGTCTTTGATCATCTTAGCTGCTCTTCTCTGAACTTTTTCCAAAGTTTCAATATTTTGGGGGTAGTGTGGTGACCAAAATTGGTTGCAGTATTCCAGGTGTGCTCTTACTAGGGTTTTATAAAGTGGTACTAATACTTCACGTGAATTTGATTCTATGCCTCTGCTTATACAACCCTGGATTGTATTGGCTTTTTTGGCTGCTGCTGCAAATGACTGGCTCATATTCAAGTGATCATACACTAGGATTCCAAGGCAGAAGGTGTTATTCAGCAGGTTCTGACCAGTTCTGAAGAACCAGTAGCAGAAATTTTGAGTAGTTCAGAGAATTGGACAATACCACCTCTGACTGGAGATCTTAAAGTGTCCTTCCCCTGCCACGCCCCACCAAGCCACGCCCACAGAACCGGTAGTAAAAAAAAAATTGAATCCCACCACTGCTCCAAGGTCCTTCTCACAGTTACTGTTTTTGAGCCAGGTCTCACCTAATCTGTACTTGTGCCTTTGGTTTTTCTTGCCTAAATCTAAAACTTTGCTAATTTGCTACTCCCTTTGTTTTAAAGGAGACGGTGACCAAATTGATGTCAAAAAGAACAGAGTGAAATAGCTCCAAGTCCACCTGCTGGAAAGGTCTGGATGGCAGAACCATTGTATGATGCTACTCTAAAGAAATGTAAAGTAAGTTATATATTAGTCATCTTTTGCGGGGAGGGAGGGTATTATATTTTCAAGGATTTGATTTGATATTGTGGCAGGTGGAAATTCCACTTTCAGCATGCATAAGTGTCACACCTGCACCTAAGCAAATTAGTAGATAAATAATATGAATACGAATTGAAATTGTGATGACAATAATGATGATGATATATCACAAAGCTTGAGGTTCCAAACAGTTATTTTCTCGTTTTCAAATTCAGCAAAATTGCGAGGGATATCCAGGCTGATAATGTGAACTACGGCACACACACACACACAAAAATGGATTTAAATTCAAGTCAAGAAACTTTGTGGATTTGAATGGCCTTTCATACAAAAATAGTAATCTTGCTAGTGATACGCAGGTTTGTTTGCTGTAGGAAGTTGGACAGAAAAGTACATGGCACAGAGATACCTCGATCACGAAGGATTTAAGGATTTAACCTTTCCTGCTGTGTCTATTCATGCGTGACTGAGCTTCCCCGCAATAAATAATTACGTGATAGCATTTACATCTGAAGATGCTAGACCAATTCCTTCCAGTAACACTGCAGCATTAGCATGTACATTGGAGACTGAGTTAACAGAATAACAGAATTGGAAGGGGTCTTGGAGATCTTCTAGTCCAACCCCCTGCTTAGGCAGGAAAGTCTATTGTCATTTCAGACAATGGGTTGACCAATCTTTTCTTAAAAACCTCCAGTGTTGGAGCATTCACAACTTCTGGAGGCAAGTTGTTCCACTGGTTAATTGTCCTCACTGTCAGAAAATGTCTCCTTAGTTCTAAGTTGCTTCTCTCCTTGATTAGTTTCCATTTGTTGCTTCTTGTCCTGTCCTCTGGTGCTTTGGAGAATAGCTTGACCCTGCCCTCTTCTTTGTGGCAGCCTCTCAAATAGTGCTGAGATATTGGAAGATTGCTATCATGTCACCCGTGGTCCCTCTTTTCATTAAACTAGATATAATCAGTTCCTGCATCCAATTCTTCATATGTTTTATCCTCTTTTTAGAGTCTCAAAGTTGTCCAGCTCTTGGGCAAGTAATTGGATTCCACCAATTTATCTCTCTCCAAATTCACGATATAGTTGTGGTCTTTTTTTTTTTTTAAATAATCTTAAATTTTCCTTCAAAAACACTTGAAACATAACTGATTTTTATTTTTGATTTACAAAAGTTTTTTTTTCCTTACCGCAATAGCATCCTTGAGCAAAAAAAATAAAAAAAAAATAGAACCTTTGGTGAGTTAAAAAAAGAAAGAAAGAACAGTTCGGTTTCTTTTCCAGGTAATTAAACTTTACCATTGCTAATTTAAACAGCCTTCTAATCAACTAAAATTGGTAGTAAATCAGCAAAAGTAATTAAAATGTATCCAGTAGCTGTAATTGCAAATGTTTGCTGAATTATCAGCATGTGATGCACCCAAATGGAGGAGAAGCTACAAAAATAAAAGAGATAAAGTTGTAGTGGGACCAAAAAAAATAAGATTATTAAGTGAGATGTATTGTAGGGACTGATACAGTTGAGATAGCAGAAGCTATTTTAAGTCTGAAACATCCCACCAACATGTCTATGGAGGTTCTCGGTCATGGTTGCCCCATAGTGATTTTTCAAGAGGCAACTGGACATTCTTGTTTTTCTTTGAAGATGTTTCTTTTCTCATCCAAGAACTGAAGGAGCTTCTTGGATGAAAAGTGAATTTTTTTCAAGGAAAAACAAAGTCCAGTTGTCTTTTGAAAAAACACCTTTAGTATATATATCTCACCAGTAGTTGCATCGATTTTAAGCAAGGTTAAAATCACTTTCAAAAAATATTTTAACCACACAGTTTTGTTTTGTTTTTCCAAAGGGGCATTTTAAAACTTTGGAAAACTGCTTATAAAACTGCCTATAAATTTCCTTTCTTCCAGGTGAGGTAAACCAACCCTCTGTATCTTCTAAGCCTTTAATCAAACTTCTTGCTTTTCTACAACTTGTTCTTCTTCAAAATAAGACATAATATCTGAAAGACACCAAGCCAAGATCAAAGAGTAACTCAAGTCTTGGAGGCCAAATTATTTTTCAGTATATGTTTGTTTCTTTCTAGTTGAAGTCTGTAAGCATCAGTAATTTTGTCTAACTCCCATTTCTTGCTATTTCGAGTCAATTTTGAGTGAGAACAACCAACCAGTGGAACAGAAGCTGTCTTCAGAAGTTGTGAAAGCTTCATCATTGGAGGCTTTTAAGAAGAGACTGGACTGCCACTTGTCAGAAATGGTGTAGGGTCTCCTGCCTGGGCAGAGGGTTGGACTAGATGACCTACAAGGTCCCTTCCAACTCTGTTAATCTATATATGTTGCTGAGACTGCTGCAGGAAATTCCTGCTTCAATATTTTCATCCATAGATGGATTCACAATTGGCTGAACAACCAAACTCTGTGTGGCCCTCAATGGAACTACATCTAAATGGAGGGTAATATACATTGAGGTTCAGTCTTGTGCCCAGTACCCTTCAACCTCTTCATAAATGATCTAGACAAGGGGATAGAAGGGGAACTCATCAAATTTGCAGAAGATGCCAAGCTAATACTTTGGAAAACAAGCTCAAGATCCAGAAGGATCTTGATAAGTCTTGACCATTGGACTCTTTCCAACAAGATGCAATTCAGTGGTGAGAAAAATTAAGGTCCTGCACTTTACAGGGAAAACTGAGTCTAGCACAAGTATAGAATGCTACTGATTCAACAGTCATCACTGTGAGAGGGATCTTGGAGTCCTAGTGGAAGACCACTTAAGTATGAGCCAGCAGTGTCCTGCAGCTGCCAAAAAAAAACAAAAAGCCAAAGCAGTCCTAGGCTGCATCAACAGAGGGATAGCATCAAGACTGTGAGAAGTGATAGTACCACTTTATACCACGTTGGTGAGATCATACTTGGAATCCATTTCTGGTCATGAGTCCAAAAAAACATTTCAAGAGCCAGGAAAGTGGGCAGAGAAGATCAACAAAGATGAAGCTAAATTGTACAATAAATGATGAGGGACCCAAGAAGAGAAGTCTATTCAAGAGAAGGTTCAGAACTATCTTCCAGTACCTGAGGAATTGACACAGAAAAGAAGAGATTGGCTTATTCTCTAAGGCAACAGAGGCAGGACAAGAATTAATTAACCTTGTCAAAGAAAGGCCCAACCTAGAAGTAAGGAGAAATTTCCTGACCTTGGGAACTATTAATCAGTGGAACAACTTGCCTCCTGGAGTTATGATGAGTCTATGACAACTAGCCACAGCCAACTCGCCATGGCCAACTCATTGTGGAACAACTTGCCACAGGGCAAGAGCTACACTAATATCAAAGAAATACTGGAACAGAATCATTAATGAAAGGATACCAAAGGAGTGAAAATGAACTACGAATGACAAAAATTTAAAGTATTTGTTTAACCTTTTTGAATAATTAAATTGAATTGTCCCACAGCGAGTTGTCTTGCTGTGAGTTGGCCATGGTCGGTTATCCCATCGCAAGTTGCCCATGGTATGTTGACCACAGTGAATTGTTTGTGGTGAGTTGACCATGGAGAGTTGGCTGCGTTGAGTTGTCGCATTCCAAGTTATAGGTGCTTCTCCATCAAGAAGAGATTGGACAACCATTTGGTTGGGATGCTGTAAGGTCTCCTGCCTTGAGCAGGGGTTGGCCTAGAAGGCCTCCTTGACCTCTCCCACTGCTATGATTCTAGGATTTTACTTAGCTAGAAAAAGAAAAAGAAAGAACTAGCAGGCAAATGTTGAGTCATCTCAGAACCCAGAAAGTGTGAAGCCCAAAGATCATCTCAGCCACAAGTTGCATCACATGACCTCTACGTAGTGGAAATCTGGTGGCGTCGTGGTTTCCTGACTCCCAGGAAAAGCCCACATGACAACCGAAGTATACACAAAAACATCACTGTGATTCCTACATAGAGCAGTAGTCGAATCGCAGCTAAAAACTAAAAGATCTGGTTTGAAAAAATCAGGAATTCTCTATTGGGATTGCTGAAGGCTTAAGTCCCAGGTAAGGATTTATTATAAATTGTAAATCTCATCTTTCTTTTTTACTCCTGAGCACGGAGCATGAATATAATTCACAATGAGGATTATCAATCTGAAACCATTTCAGCTATCAGGACCAACCGAGGAAATCAGGAAAGTAGTTTAAGCAAGTTGCAAAGGAGGTGATTTTTTCAAAGAGAAAAGTTAGTTTCAGCACAAACTCTAGCTGGGATCTTCAAGGTAGCAATTTAAAAAGTGAGTTACCTAGCTATAATATAAGTTATCAATAATGCATCAAAATAATGGTAGAAGAAGGCAAATGGACAGAAAACATTCTGTTTGCATTTTCAGAATGATCTTTATGTATGTTCATTGTTATTCATATTGCTTTATGATTCATTATTTTTACCATTGTTTTTCAACCATGTGCTTGAGTCTGAAATCCTGAAATGTAGATCAAATACAGGGAAGACAAACTGGGGGCCAAATGACCACAGAAATCCCAAATTCAGTTTGGTTTGTAAAAAAAAATCAGTGGTACTTTTATTGTCTTTTATTGAATATGAATGCAACTTTTCTAAATCGGTATAAACCCAGTTTTGATTTGGCAATGTAGAAACAGAGTCTAATAAGTTAAGACTACAAATAAAGAAATCCACTTTAAACAATTTTTAATTCTGTAGATTAAAATTGACTGGCAATGTATCACAATTGCCTCTTATTTAGTGGTTAATATTAAAAGTGATTGCTGGTTTACCAATAGCTTTTTCAAACCTATTATTTCTATAGTTCTTTCTTCTTGTTGATAATTGGTTGTGTATTGCTTTACAGATTCTCTTATATACTATATATTCATCACTTACATTTATTCTACGGCAACTTTTTAATTTTCTAGGCAATTACTCGCAGGGACATATTTGAAACCAAGCAAATGTATTTGGATTTAAAATGCCCGTCCTGTAGAAGCCAAGCTAACATATTCAAGCAGTCCTAACTTCTTAGAAAAGTGTGAACTTTGGCTGATTGCAAATTTTGCTGAGGCTGTTTGTAGTTATGATTTGCACCAATGGCACAATTCAGTCAGTTGGAACAGAGGATTATTTTTTTAAAACAGAATATAAATTGATGATTAGCAGAGAGTAACTCCACCATTGTAGTTCGTGCAATGGATTTCCATCTGAGGGTAGGCACTGTGCTTTCAAGTGAATAGATGCATTGTGAGAGACAACACATGGCAAGATGTTGTGCTACCCCTGCATTTTGTTCTATGAGAGATAGAGGAAATGAAAAAAAGAAGCAGTGGTTGGAACATAAAATTTAATCCCAAAGGAATTCAGCTACATTTGCAAATATGGAACAAAAGTGTTGCTGTTGGTCGTCATAATAATAATTACAGGTAATCCTTGACTTAAGACCATTGCTTAGCATTCAAAGCTATGACAGATCTCCCAAAAGGTACTTATGGTCTGGTGTCAATGATCTGATGCCCACCCTCTCCCACATATCCCCACGACTGCAATCAGCAACAACTGACAGCTGTTTGCAGCATCCTGTGGCCACACAAATGAAATCTATGTTTTTTGCAAAAACTGGAATATACTTCCGTTTTTTTGTCGAAAATACCCCCCTAGCAAATAATGGGTTCGCTTAACAACTGCAGTGTTTTCTTCTTAAAGGCTGAGTTATTCACTTAATGACCACTGCAAAAAATAGATTGTAAAATCAGGTTGTTGTTCACATGATGGTGCAACTTATGACCAGTACAACTTGTGACACCATTACGGTCATATTCAAGGATTACCTGCACTGCTCTTAAACGTACAAGTAACCTTGTTGGAAAGTATCATGTCTGATGTATTTATATGCCTGGAGTAGCAGAGGTTGAGCCTCTAAAGAGGCAGGAATTCAGAACTGTTGCCTTCTCTTTTATGAGGGATCTAGCAATAGCCCTTAGACTTATCTCCGCTTCACAGTTCTTTATAGCCCTCTCTGAGAGGTTTACAAAGTCCACCTATTGCCCGCTAACAATCTAACTCCTCATTTTACTGACTTCGGAAGGATGGAAGGCTAAGTGAACCTTGAGCCGGTCAGGGTTGACCTCATAGCAGTGAGCAGAATCTGCCTGCAATACCGCATTCTAACCACTGTGCCAGCCCATTTCTTTGAGCAGAGCATGCTTTGAGTGAATGAATGTAGAAGCAGAGTCAAGCAGAGGAATTCTGAGGGTATTTTTCCTTTGTAATTTGTGTTTCGTCACAACAGGGTAATTCCAAGTCCTTACCAAGACTCAGCCTTGCAATCAAGTTTCTGTGCTAGGCTTAACTCTTTGGAACTTAGAAGAAAATGTTAGGCAATAAAAGAGTCAGTTTTGTCTCCCTAGACAGCAGGTTAGATATGAGGAGATTTGTGAGTTCAAGCCCTGACTTAGCCGTGAAAAGCATCTGGATGACTTTGCACCAATCCCCAGGAGACGATGAGTTCTAGTCCTGCCTTAGTCAGGAAAGCCAGCTGGATGACTTTGCAATGATCACCAGGAGACGATGAGTTCTAGTCCTGCCTTAGCCATGAAAGCCAATTGGGTGACTTTGGGCCAGTCACTCTCTGTCAACCCACCCACCCCTCACAGGGTTGTTGTTGTGAGAAAAACAGGAGGAGAAAGATGTGTTGCATATGTCTGCCCAGTGGTGGGATTCAATTTTTTTTTACTACCGGTTCTGTGGTTGTGGTATGGTGGGTGAGGCTTGGTGGGCGTTTCAGGGGAAGGATACTGCAAAATCTCCATTCCCTCCCCACCCCACTAACCTGCTTTCCAGCTTCCTTCTCCTGTGCAGGGCAACCAAAAAAGACCCAACTGATCAGCTGGGACTCAATGGGAGCAGAGGATAGATGGAGGTGGGGCCAGTCAGAAGTGGTGTTTGCCGGTTCTCCAAACTACTCAAAATTTCTGCTACCGGTTCTCCAGAACCGGTCAGAACTTCCTGAGTGCCACCTCTGTGTCTGCTGCTTTGAGTCATTTGTAAAAAGGATAAAGGCAGGCTATAACTACACTTATAAATAATAACCTCTTCTGGGACTCTATATTCCATCCTGACATCCTTAGTATGAAAAAGTTTTCCATTGCAGTGAAGTCAGCTCCCATAGTCCCCTTCTTAGAAATTAAATAATGAGAGCCAAGTCGCTATCCTTCTCCCTCCCAAACTCTAAAAGTGGTAGATATCTGTTCAGTTCTTTAACATTAAAAATGTTAAATGCCATTGGCTTACTCATTAAGAGCCATGGTGGCACAGTGGTTAGAGTGCAGTATTGCAGGCAAACTCTGCCCACAGTTCTGGAGTTCTATCCTGACTGGCTCAAGGTTGACTCAGCCTTCTGTCCTTCTGAGGTAGGTAAAACGAGAACCTGGACTGTTGGGGGAAAGAGGCTGACTCTGTAAACCACTTAGAGAGGGCTGTAAAGCACTGTGAAGTGGTATATAAGTGCTATTCTGATTGCTACGGACTAAACCTTCCATCCTTCCAAGATGGGTAAAATGAGGACCCAGAATGTCAGGAGTCAATGTTGACTCTGTAAACCACTTAGAGAAGGTTGCATAGCACTGTGAGGAGGTATATAAGTCTAAGTCTAAGTGCTATTGCCATTGCTTTTGCTTTGATGCATGAAGGGTTAGGGTTAAACTGGGATCGATCGAAAACTTGTGGTCATTGCAAACAGAATCTGTTCAGGGGATCCATATCGCCCAGCACTGCAAATATTTCAGAGTTTGCATTAGGGAGATTTTAGCTGCCACTACACACACACACACACACACACACACACACACACACACACACACATATACGGTATTCAGCTTTGTTCGGGTATTTTCCCACATCATTATAGTTGTGCTTTTAAAGTTGTAGCAACGTTTCAGCAGAATCTCATCTGCCATCATCAGGCTTTGTATTGTGTTCATCTGTGAGTCAGACTTTTACAGTTGTTTCAGTTTAAAATTGTTTCAGCCATAGAGATTGAAAAAAGACCTGAAAGCATGAATAGAAGAGATGATTCCACCAGACTGTCAATTATTTGGAAGCCTGCACTCACAAACAAAAAAATCTCCACACCACTAGCCAGGCAAACACCTGGGCACAAACAGATCCCCACTGATACCTCCAGCTCAAACACACCCCAACCAGGCACCCAGATGAAACCTAGCTTCCTAACAAATGATAGCTGTCCATTTACTCAGAGCCAAGCTGCACTAAAAGCCTCCAATACAGGAACACAATGTTGCCAGCCAATCAAGACACACAAAAAAGCCACAAAACAGACAGAAGATATTAGAAACACCAATCAAGCAGAACACAGTTAACTCCAAGACCAATAAACACAGACCAAGACTCCCAACCAATCAGGATGAAGAAAAAACCATTCTGGCACAGCAGTAGGCTAGCCCCAAATTTAAAACTGAAACAATTGTAAAAGTCTGACTCACAGATGAACACAATACAGAAGCCTGATGATGGCAGATGAGATTCTGCCAAAACGTTGCTGCAACTTTAAAAGCACAACTATAATGACGTGGGAAAATACCCGAAGCTGAATACCATACATGTAAGTACCCGCAAAAACTTAAGAAAACAAATACACACACACACACACACACACACACACACACACACACACACATATATATTGCATTTTATTACCAAAAATAAAGAGGAGGAGGAGCGAAATGACATAGAGGAACTAAATACATACCAGTTTCCCGTGATGCCGCACCAAGCAGGTTTTGTTAGATATGACTGAGTAGGTGTGGGAGCCTGATGGGTGTGTGAAGTCGTGCATCACATAACCAAGCTGAGCCAACCGATTGATGAGGGAGAGGAATAAATAAAAGGGACTTGCAAGATTGTCTGTGGTTTCAGATTATGACTGCTTCAGCTTATCCCCACAGTTAGTTCAGCTGCTGACTGTCCTGGAGTTTGGACCTCAGACTGCCACTCCTTATCAGGGATTGTAAATGCACTCTGCATTTAAAGAAAATTCTGGCATGCGATTGGATCAATTGGCAGTGTTTTGGGATGCATAGGTGCAAATTGGCGGTACTGATCATATCACGAAAGAAGAAGAATTAGCTAGCTCATTTCAATAGAAATTCTGGATGTTTCCCCATTGGGGATTTCTACTGTGATTTTTTTTTCCCCGAGGCTGTGGACCCTGATAAAGAGGAAGTTCTGGAAACAGGGTTGTAGGAAGAGTTTATTCCAGGAACTCAGAGCCTTTTCTTTGTTTGCTTTCAGTCCCAAAGAAATTCTACTAAGTACTGCTGACTTGTACCTAAACAAATGTCCTTCATCTTGGTTGGGTGACCCAAAAGTATTGTTTTTAATCTTGCAAAAGAGGAGACCAAAATTCTTCCTGGAATGTAGAATGGGTAGCTAAAACATATCCAAAAGCTGAATGGAAGATGGTAAGCAGACAGGCAGGTAGGTAATAAATAGATAGATTGCATTGCACTCGTGTTGGAGGTACCAAGGAGCTTCTGGGTTGAAAGCTGGTGACGCTTTCACCCCTGGTTGCCCAGGGGACACCAAATCAGGGGCTGCTTTCATGTCCCTGTCAGGAGCTGGAGCAAAAGACAGGCACTCACCCCACTCCATGACAGGACTGAGAACTCAAATGTGAGTTTTCTGCTTGTCAACCCAACATCCTAAACATGTGAGCCGTTCTGCTACGATAGATAGATTCATAGATAGATAGATAGATAGATAGATAGATAGATAGATAGATAGATAGATAGATAGATGACAGACAGATAAGAGAGAGAGAGAGAGATAGAGAGAGAGAGAGAGAGAGAGGGAGGGAGGGAGAGACAGACAGACAGACAGACAGACAAAATATACAGATCCATAATTACCAATGCAGCAATGATGATAAAATAATTCCCAGTGCTCATTGCTAGCATCTACACTACAGGAAACTTTCTCAGAGTGGCCCATGGTGATAAAGAGCCATGGAAATTGAAGGTGGGTCATTTTTTGTCCCTGAAATCCTGACCTGAACTACTTCAAAGGCTACCGGCCGCCTCCCATCTTCAAGGATTTTCCTGGGGGAGTTTAGTCAGGTCAGTCAGAGGTCAAATAGCAACTTCAGCCTCTGCTCTATTCAGTGAAGCAAAGAAACCAGGCCGGTCACCTCGGAAGTCCAACAGATAACTTTATTTGCTTACCAAGCACCTTGCCAAACCGTAGCTCCTCTTGAAAGCTTGGGTGATCACCAGGAAAGGCCAGTCAAAGCCTTGTAACCAGGGAAACAACATAGCTATGTCCTTGTAGTCACGGGGAGGTTAAGCTGGACACAAAACAGTCCTTAACTTAATTTATCTTTTTTTTAAAAAAAAGAAAATCAGCATACCATTCCTATATTCACAGGCTGTGCTGCGCTGTGTTAGAACATTTAAAGCGATTGAAAATTGCTTTATTTTTAAAGTGCTCACACTGCGCCCAAAGTCTTTTAAGAGGCTTCTTTGAGCAATGCCTTTTCATTTGGGCAAGCTATTCCTTCCAAAGACCTCTCTTCCTTCCCTGTTCCCATGACAGCAGGCTTATATTTCAGGCATATTTGGTATCTCTCTTCTGCATTGGGCTCACTGGTAAACACTTTTGCCTCTTGACCCGTCACACTTCAGAAGACCAAACTTTCAGCACTGTCACCAATTAGATTTTCCTTTGCTGCTATATGATGAGAGAAGAGAAGAGAGGAGAGGAGAGGAGAGGAGAGGAGAGGAGAGAAGAGAAGAGAAGAGAAGAGAAGAGAAGAGAAGAGAAGAGAAGAGAAGAGAAGAGAAGAGAAGAGAAGAGAAGAGAAGAGAAGAGAAGAGAAGAGAAGAGAAGAATGGAATAAAGAGTAGAATAAGGATGGGATGGGATGGGATAGGGTAGGGTAGGGTAGGGTAGGGTAGGGTAGAATAGAATAGAATAGAATAGAATAGAATAGAATAGAATAGGGAATGACATGGCATGGCATAGCACAGCATAGCATAGAACAGAACAGAACAGAATTCCTTCAGTATCCTTCAGACACCACATGTAGAAAACAACACTTGGCAAGAATGAAGATCTGTTTGATCTTCACCCAAATGAATTAATTATTTTCTGTAAAACCCCACTCCCCTTTCACTCCTCTTTTATTCCTTATGAAAAGGGCCATTCACCGTCCACCTGTGGCTTTAATCCCAAGTTGAACCTTGTTCTTTAGTTATTCCCTTCTTTTGGCAGCTCTGCACATGCGCACACTGGGAACAGGCTCCAGCTGTTCTTCTGCCCCACTGATCTCTGACTCTGAAGGCAGCTGATAACTGTCAGACAGCCCTTGGCCCCATCTCTGCCTCTGACACAGAGCCCCCCTCAGAGCCTTCCCCAGACTCCAGGACTGGCCCACGTTCCTCCCCAACCTCTTCACTGTCCGAGTCTGTTGCCAGCTCCACTGGCTGCTGGCAGGCCACAACAGTAAAGAGAAATTTTCTGGCACCAAGAACAATTCATCAGTGGAACATCTTGTCTCCTGAAGTAGTGGGTGCTCCATCACTGAAAGTTTTCAGAGTTTGGCTGGACAACTATTGGATATAGATGGTATAAGGTCTACTTCTTGGGCATGGAGTTGGACTAAAAGACACCCAAGTCTCTTTCAGCCCTAGGATTCTCTGCTCTCTGGCTTCCCAATATATAGTATGGAACACAAAGGAAGAAAATAGGCAGATACGCCTCCAAAGGATTTTTTTCGGCTTAATGCAGAGCTAGAAACATGAAGAAGCTATGGCCACACTTTAGGTTTGATCTGTGACTACACGTCAGTCAACCTTAGGGTTTATTTTTGAGCAAAACTACTCAGGTTTCTCCAAAATAAGTGCCAGGGAATGAATACTAAGCTGGCAGTTTTCAAAAGCTCCAGGAACTTACCTTTTGCCATTGGCAGCCTGAGGTGGCATTGTTGATATTGCTAGGCAACCTCAACATCACCATGGAAACTACAAACAACAAGGAATATGAAGCAGCGAGACACGTCCTTTTCCAGAATCATCACCGATTCTCTATTCCCCCCCCCTCGCTTTTTTTTGTGTGTGGAAAGGACGCATTTCCACCACAGCTTCCTTCCAAGAAATGCAGGGCCCCATCCCATCAGCTACCTCCCTTAGCTTCCAAACTCCCTTGTAAGGTAGGTTAGCCAGGCAACTAGCCCGCTTTCCAAGGTTTTGAGGCAAAAGGAATGCAAATGAGAATTCAGATCAGGAGCCAGGCGCCTTAGCAAATCACAGCGTAAGAGGAAAATATTTCCTTGCTCTATATTCATTTATGTCCAGTGTGTGTATGTATATTTTGCCATTAGAAGGTTGAAGGGATGAGCTAACTCAATACACATCTGATTACTATCAGATTCCAGTGATTGCCCTAAATGAATCATGAGCCTCGAGCCAAGCTTCAAAAGAAACTGTGATGACCCAGGGTGGGATACAAAAGCAACAAAGTCACAAAAACAGGTGAAGTCCCTTCAATTCCTTCAACTTGGCTTTAAAGGTCTAATTATCATTGACTGGAGAAAAAACTCCCACACAAACAGTCGCAAAAAAGGAAGAACTGTTCGAACTCAAAATACATATAAATTATAAATAAAAACAACAACACAAACCACACTGAAGCAATTAGGGAGACAAGGCAGGATAAGGGCTTGAAGACGTCCACAGATATCGAAATACACACACTGGGAAGGATGCCAGAACTCAGATAAGAACTGAAAGACTAGAAATATTTTCACGCTTTGCTTCCAGCACTGGCCCATGCACAGTTTGTCCTTTTAAACAGTCCTCACAGCTGCAGCCCATGAAGGGGATCAAGGCCCTTTCCTCCCCCATAGACCACACCATTCACATTTCTCCCTCATCCGCTTCTCTAGGATGAAGAAGGGATGGGCCTGGGTCTTCCTCTGAATGTCCAGCTGGCTTGTGCCCTTTCCCAGTTTCCTCCACAACCTCTGGAGCCACACTCCCACGCCCTGTTGGTTGTTCCTCCTCTCCCTCAGAGTCAGATTCTAACAGGATTTTCACGGACAGAAGATCCAGTAGCTTAGCAACAATCTTTGTAAGAGAAGTGTTGGAATGTACTTCTGATTTTAAACTGCCACACTGCTCCTTCAGATTTCCTCCCCTCCCCTTGTTTATGGCAACTCTATAACAGGCATAGGAATGCTTTACAAGTTGACATTTACTCTCGTGCATAATGCTGAGCTGATTTGCTTAACTGTGTTCCCTCAAAGAAATCATAGAGTAAGCTGAAGAACTCCTACTCGGCTCCGTTTTGTACAACATAACCATCACAGAAACCCACAAACCAACCCGGGGTTGAATGTAGTTTGCCAACTTAGATGGAGAGCTCCAAAAGAAAAGAGGATAAAAGCAAAACGCTTGGAGAAAGAGATGGGTGTTTTAATCTTAAGGTAGCTACGATGCATCGAATAACACAAACATAAGCAGGGTTCCAAGTGCAAAACATAAAATATATCTTGACACCAAACATAATAGCAAGACGTTCTTGCCTAGGGTGGGGATGGCACAACAGAGAATGTGGTGCCAGCTGAACATTGGCCCAATTGTAGCTTTTGCCTGCTAAACGGAATGAGAGGAACTGTCGATTCACAAAATCCCTTCTTCCTATCCTATCCCTTCCTTTTAATCCCATTTCACCACAACTGCGAGGTCATTTTAGCTCAGAGTGACCGGCTCAGGGTCACCCAGGGTGTTTGCATACTTCAACACTTAACAAAATAACAGAAGGGACCTTGGAGGACTTCTAGTCCAACCCCCTCCTCAACCTGGAGACCTTATACCATTCCAGACTGAGGGTTGTCCAATCTCTTCTTAAAATCCTCCACTGTTGTAGCACTCAGCGCTTCTGAAGTTTTATTGTTTATTGCTCTCATTGTTAGAAAATTTCTCCTTGGTTCAAGGTTGCTTCTCTTCTTAGTTTCCAATTGTTGTTTCTTGCCTTGCCTTTCAGGTGCTTTGGAAAATAGTTTGATCCCCTCTTCTTTGTAGGAGCCCCTCAAATATTTTGAATAGAAGCATTATTATTGACTCTTGATGAATGTATCTGTTCTTTTATGTTCCGTGAGAGCCTGTGCACCAAAGACAAATTCCTTGTGTGTCCAATCACACTTGGCCAATAAGGAATTCTATCAATATTGAAGAATGGGTGTAATTCTAATGTATCTTCAGCAGGTGGCCCCATCTAACTGACCACTGCTGAT
This sequence comes from Pseudonaja textilis, assembly GCF_900518735.1. The sequence continues at coordinate 5,265,334 of NW_020769378.1, forward strand.
CTCAGAAAAACTTGGCAGAAAATCTCAGATGAGGCTAGAACTTGAATGAGAGACCACTAAGCAGCTTTCAGAATCGCGAGTTAGATCAGGAACTTGAAAAACAATAACATCTGGTAGGAGACAATCACGTACCTCCTCCATTCTGTCGCCAAGCAAAGAATAGGGGTAAAGTAAGCTTGATTCAAGGGAGATATTACAGAAGTCCTTAACTGGCAACCATTTGTTCAGTCATCGTTCAAAGTTACAACAGCACTGAAAAAAGTGACATGACCATTTTTCACATCTATGACCACTGCAGCACCTCTAAGTCAAGGACCACATGTACTTTTCTAGCTCAAGAGCTAGAGATCTGAGTCCATTGTATCCAGAGTCTCAAGGACCTTCTTCTTAGCTGTGCCTTAACCAAAGCCATCTCAATGTAGGGTACTTCATTTTTTAAAAGAGGGAGTGAGGAACATCAGGCGCAGAACGTCTATTTAATCTGGTGCATTTAGGGTAAGATGAAGTCTTTGCACAGTTTGAAATTCTGGAATAAAATAAGACCAGCTTTAAAAAAAAGCACTTCTGGATACCCAGACGTTTTGCCGTTCTTCAGGTCTCTGTGAAAATTAAGTGACCCAGGGTGTAGTGAAGTGCTAAGGGCTTCCAAGAGCTGCTTCCCAACTGTATTAGCAATTCCAGTTCAAATAATTGCAAGTAGAATAAGACTCTGAGTTAAGTGGCTATAAGTGCTACTTCGTGGTTCTTTGCCCTTCCAATGTCCATTAGCACCGCTGAAAGCACAAAATGAGCTATCCATAGAAGTCAGAACGTTCCCATTTCCTTCTTAGGTTGGTGGGACTCCTGGCTAAAAGGTCAGCAATGAAGAATAGATTATCGCTTTCCCACGTAGCTTCCAGAAATCAATCTGACATGAACAGAGAGTGTTGTGCAGCATCTGAGACAAGACAGATTTAGGTGATGTGTTTTGTTTTTCACACTTGCACCTGTGTGCCTTTTCCAGTCAGGTTTAACTTGCTTAGTGTCTACGTTGCCATGCATTGATTGGTCACTTTTTCGGGGCAGAGATGTATGTGATAGGGAGGTGTGTCGATCAACAACCTGGTTCATCAGACTTAGCCAAACCTTTCAGAATTTTATGCGATTTGAATGTTTGAATTGGAAAGCTGAAGCGAGCTGACTGGGAGTTATGTCAACAACAACAAAAAATGAAAACTTGCTCTTGTCACTGTGTAGGTCAGATGTGGAGCAAGCTAGCCACCAGATGGCAAGAATACAAGCGAGCGGTCAGACAAGAAGACCCAAACTCATTGGTAGTCTCACATTGCAAAAAACAAGGACATACATTCAATTTTGCAACTAATTAGATTGTTAGCCAAGCAGGGACAAAAACAGCGAGGGAAATGGTTGAAGCCAAGGAAATGGGTTGTCAGTCAACCCAGAAGGCTGATTTACCATCAGCTTAACAAATGCTTAGGAACTGAGGACTTGGCAGCACAAGGAATAACAGCCCATCATTGGCCATCAACGCAACAATCAATAAGAAGCCACACCCAACCAGGCACCACATAAATATGACCCGTAGAAGAGCCCTTCTGCTGAAGATGGACTCCATCACACACATCCAAAAGCTCAGAAGATAAAACCTCTGGTCTTGGTGAACGACCCAGATTGGATCCTTCAACATTATCCTGGGACACGTTATATTTGCTTTCATTCGTAATGAAAACTGGGTTGTGCACATAAGACAAGCCACTTGAATTGATTCAGAGCCACACCACGCAATTTTGGAAAGTTGCTTTGGATTGATCAGATTCATTCGAATTGGTCCCCAAAGCTTCACACAGGACTTCTAGTCAAGACTGTGCATATTAACTATGATTGATTTAACCCTAAGGCACACTAGGGAAGGAATTGAGCCCTCGAGGAGCAATTTGTAACAATACCAGATCTTTTTATAACAATTTTAGGCATTGGGATTCCTTGCTACCTCAAGCAGGAATCTTAAAAGACTAAAAATAAAGAAGCAAACAAATAATCCAATCTAGCTCATGGGATCAAAATCTGTGAGCAGAGAGTACATATACCTAGGAGAACTCCATAAGATTTCTGGAGGAAAAATCCAAGGACGTAGGTGGTGGCAGTATTTTTTCTACTATGTTAACCTGAGGCCTTTTTTCCTTTCTAATACGAACCCCCAAATACAGACCGTATACAAATAATGTATTCAAATATATTAATATTACAGACATCTCCTTCCCATTCATGTTAGCCTCGCAATTCCACTGCATAGAATCTTAACTACCAGTTTGCATGAACAGGTGGGAATCGGCAGTAGCCCACCTCTGCCTTCATCCATGGAGCTGCAGAGATCCGATGTTTTCTCCGGCTGATTGTTTTAAGCATTATTTTCCTTCCCAGATTCTTGGATAGACAAGAAACTTTGCCTTTCCCATTTTTTAATGGAGATGCTAATACAAAAGGCAACCTTCCTGAATCCACAAGCATGACTTGCAAGGAGAGAGTTAAGGAACAAAGCAGACAATTTCATGGCAACTGATTCGGCTGAAGGAAAAGAGTATGCAAAATGTTGAGCCACAGAGTGAAAAGCTAAGGAGCATGCAGATTGCAGGGCTGCCGCCCAAACTCAGTAAAAGCTAAGCCATTTCCAAGGCTGAAGGGATTCTTTTCTCATTGGTGACTCCGGATCTCTGTCCCCAGGCCAGCCAGATAAAGCTGATAGAGCCGGGGACGATAGAGCCAGGGAATGATAGAGCCGGAGATGATGGAGCCAAGGGTGATAGAGCCGGAGACGATAGAGCCAGAGGCGATGGAGCTGTGGATGATAGAGCTGGAGATGATGGAGCCGGGGACGATAGAGCCAAGGATGATAGAGCCGGAGGCGATAGAGCCAAGGATGATGGAGCCAGGGGACGATAGAGCCAGGGGATGATAGAGCCAAGGACGATAGAGCCAGGGGATGATAGAGCCAAGGACGATAGAGCCGGAGGCGATAGAGCCAAGGATGATGGAGCCAGGGACGATAGAGCCAGGGGACGATAGAGCCAGGGGACGATAGAGCTGGAGATGATAGAGCAGGGACGATGGAGCAGGGACGATAGAGCCAGGGATGATAGAGCCAGAGGCGATAGAGCCAAGGATGATAGAGCCGGAGATGGTGGAGCCAAGGATGGTGGAGCCAAGGATGGTGGAGCCAAGGGTGATAGGTCTACAAACTGCAGATAAGTTAGGCAGATGCCATATACTAGATGCCATCCAGTATGTGTAATGGGTAGTGCTGCCTTCAAAACTTTCCTGCTTATGTTGGATTTTTTTTTAATTGGGATTAGATACTTAGCTGAGGTGTCACTTTATTATTTATTTATTTATTTATTTGTCAATTGCTTACAAGATAATAGGAATAAGTATAAATATGAGTAAGAATACAGAAAATAGGTACAAATAAATAGGGACAATAGGACTGGGATGGTAGGCACGATGGTGCACTTATGCACGCCCCTTACAGACCTCTTAGGTAGTTTCTTTAGGTGGTTGATAAGGCAGAAACAGACCAATAATTAAGAAAAATCTATGGACTGATTTGAAGAAGTGATTTTGGCCATATCAAAAGCTCTAACACAATACCTCAGTATATGGTTATAGTGTCAGGATCCCAGCAGTTACCCCAGTTAAATCATGAAGTCTCGAGCCAAACTTCCAAAACTTAAAAAGGATTTATTGGGAGTAAACATATCCGGCACTGCCTGGGTGAAGCCGATCCTGAGACCCATCATTCATTGTCACCCTTGACCCTGGTTTTCCCCCACCCCCTGGGTCTATCGTAATTCATATTCTCCAAAGGGACACATCCATAGCCAAGAGTCATTAATCAAAATTCAATCCAATTAGAATTTTGAAAGACAGAAATGTCAGTCACCTAGTTACTATCTTTGAAAAACTATTTATGGAATGTATTTTCGATTTCCAAGCTGCTGCACTGCTCTTTCAAACCCCTTTCCCCCCTCCCTTTCTGTTGGCAACTCTAGAAAGGCCATAGAAATATTTTATGAGTTGACAAATAGTGCAATTAGAGAGTCTGAACTATTTCCACCTGATAGAGAATAGATTCTTAAAGAAGAATCACAGGCAGCAGAAACCGTAAATGGGGAACATGGAGATTTCCCTGCCTTCTCTAAATAATATGCTCAACATTAAAAAATACAGCAACATCATCTATAGATAACCATATTTCAAGATAGTGCCTGAAAGATAACCATGAAATGATTGTGTGTATCCGGTATTTGGACCAGTGGAACAACCCATGTGATGTGGAAAGGGCTGGAATTGAGAACAGGAAGATGGTGGAGATTGATTGTAGCTGTAGAAAGGATGCAGCTGGATAAGATTTCCTTCAGCTTTTTATCTCAGCTCTGCCCCAAGAGTCATCTTCTTCACTCATTACCACTTTTGATTTCCATGGCTCTTTATCGCTGAGGGCCACTCAGAGTAGGTTTCCTGCAGATGCTAGCAATGACTTCTGGGAATTATTTGGTCATCATTGCTGCATTGGTAATTATGGATCTGGATATCTCTATATCTGTCTATCTGTCCATCCATCCATCCATCCATCCATCCATCCATCCAGATATTATCTATCCATCTATATTTATTTATCATCTATATCATCTATCAATCATCATCATCTATCTGTCATCTATATCATCTATCTATATCATTAATCTAGCTAGCTATCTAGCCATCTTACCTATTATTTAACTATCTAGATATCTATAATCTCTCTTTATATCATCATCATCATCTATCTATCTATCTATCTATCAGTTATATCAGAGGTCTCCAACCTTGGCAACTTTAAGACTTGTGGACTTCAATTCCCAGAGTTCCCAGAGCTCTGGGAATTGAAGTCCACAAGTCTTAAAGTTGCCAAGGTTGGAGACCCCTGATCTATATCATCTAACTATATCATTAATCTAGCTAGCTAGGTAGCTATCATCCATCACCTATCATATCTATCTACCTATCTTTATTAGCTATCTAGCTATTATCTAACTATCTAGCTATCTATAATCTCTCTCTCTCTCTCTCTCTCTCTCTCTCTCTCTCTCTCTCTCTCAATGTTTATCTAATCTAGCTATCCTCATATCTCTCTTTCTCTCTTGTCTTCCTCCTTCAATGTCCCTTTAGTCTCTACCTGCCATCTCTCTATTCAAGGAGAACCATTAGTTTCATAAATCATAGTAATAACTAAATAAATAACACTAGCCATCAGCCATTATTTGCAAACTGGGAATGCTAAAACGATTCTTTGCATGCCCAGAATAAACAGTATTAAGGTTACCAAGTCACTTCAAGCCTTGACAATCTCATCAGATAAATCACAGTCCTCTTTCAAACTGATCTTTTCCCCTGAAATTTCAACGTTTGTTTCTGTAAACATTGTTGGAGGTTGAAGAATTTTGAACTGAATGAGGGAAGCCAGGCTGGTTATTAAGATAAAATGAATTGTTCTCAGCCTACATATATTTTATTCACTCTGTTTATTAGTTATTCATTTGAGGCAGACCCATGAACATTTTTTAAATTCTCAGCTTTAGCAGAAGGTGGAACAGGTTGGCGGTTAAAGCATTCCATGCAGGTAGTGGGAGAGTTTATGAGGGCAAGAACCTAACCAAAGCAGTTATTATAAATATATATTTTTAATTCTCAAATACCTCTTGAGCATTACTCTGCTTGCAAGGAATGGCAGTCCCTCCTCTCCAAGTGCAGGGCAACTTATCCTTGACTCTCTGAGAAAGAATGTTGTTATGTCTAGTCTTCTATGAAATCCCCCCTCCCAAATTCCCAAGCACTGGATGTAGCAGCCTCGAAGCTTCCAAGTGAAAAATGGCTTCCAAGGCTGACAGGTAGATCATGGGGTTTCCTTGGAAGACCAAGGTGAGAAGGACCTTAGAGATAACAAACTTTAACCTAATGACGCTGCATTTAACTCCAGAACAATTTATGGACTTGTCTGAGGTTTTGCTGGGTCACACTTGCAAGCAACATATGCTGAAGCTGGGCTGTAGGTTAGGCGAGAGACCAACTGGATGACAACCTGTGTTGAAATTAGCTAGAGTGTTTCTACTTTGCGCTACCGTACCACACCCAAAGAACCAGACTGGAAGCGATACTAGCAACCCAACTCATAAAAGTATGCCGATTAAAATATTTCAAGAATGTTCTTTTTAGGGCCATGTTTCGCTGTTATGTAAGCGAGATATTCAGTACAATGCAACACCCTTAGATGATTGAACTAGGGTTCAATTCAAATCTGAAATAGAGTGTTGTAGTGGACAGCATTAAAAGAGGATGTAAGCAAAGGTGTTCCCCATTTTTAAAATTCAAATGAGTGCAAAAAATTATTTTTAAAGAAGAAATCTTACCTAATACTAACCCCACACTCTGAAAAAAGTTTAGTAGGATCTAGCTTCTACTTCTCCATAGCATTCAGTTTTCCAGCATGGCCAAGCTTTAGAGATAGATACATACATACATCTGTCTGTCTACATACCTATCTAGTCAGTCTGTCTGTCTGTCTATCCTATCTGTTATCTACCTATCTACCTACATACCTAGTCAGTCAGTCAGTCAGTCAGTCTATTCATCTATCTATCTATCTATCTATCTATCTATCTATCTATCTATCTATCTATCTATCTATCTATCTATCTATCTATCTTAGTCCATGTCCATGGGCACCCAAGACAAGAGATGACCCATGGATCATGATGACATGATGCAAATGATCTAACTTACTTACATCGGAAGTTGTGATGCAGGTATGAAGATGTGCTCTTAGCATGAGGTTGTCAGCCTTTGTCACCATATGTCATCATTTCAGTGTCATTTAACTTTGTTACAGGTGCTGTTTTCTGTGTTTGTAAGAGGATGTGAGAATGACTTTGGGGGACGAGGGAAGAGTCACAGCCAGGGGAAGGATCAGTTAAGAGGCAGCTTAGCTGCAGAAGGAATAGGGATATGGTGAATTAGTCAGAATTTCTTCGGCTCTAAAGGTGACAGGATATGATCAGACTTGCAAGGACTTGCTAATGTAACTTTCAACAAAGTAGAATAAGTTCATCTGAGTCTGTGCTACCTCTCTGGATTACATTGCAAAGTTTATTTCTAGGCTGAATCCTTCCATGATCGGTTTCCATCTATGGTTCCTTGACTGGCCTTTGGGTGCTTTGGAGACTAGCTTGTCCTCCTTCCTCTCTGTGGCAGGCCCTTAAATACTAGTAGACTTCTATCCTGTCTCCTGTGGTCCTTCTCTTCACTAGACTGGCCAGGCCCAATTCCCACAACCGTTCATCATAAGTTTTAGCCTCCAGTCCCCTCATCATCTTGGTTGCTCTTCTCTGCCCTCTTTCTAGAGTCTCAACGTCCTTTTTATAGTGTGGTGACCAAAACTGGATGCAGCACTCCAGGTGTGGTCTTACTAAGGATTTAGAGAGTGGTATTAGTACCTCCCTTGATCTCGATTGTATCCCTCTGTTAATGCAATTTAGGATTGCGTTGGCTTTTTTGGCTGCCCCCGCACACTGCTGGCTCATATTTAATTGGTTGCTTGGAAGTCTTCCTTTGAGGTTCTTAATCATTATTATTCCTACAGTGATTAAAAGATAAAAATCCGTACTTGGATGTGTAACATCTGTCTCAATGAAACCTCCCTCTCAAATAAATAAATATACATATATGCAAACACACTTACATACATATATACAGTACATATGTAGTCCTCGATTTACCACCAACTTGAGCCCATTTTTTGTTGCTAAGCAAGACAGTTGTTAAGTGAGCCTTGCCCAGTTTTACTACCTTTCTTGCCACAGTTGTTAAGTGAACCACTGCAGCTGTTCAATTAGTAACATGGTTGTTATGTGAATCTGGCTCCTGCATGGTGTCAACTCATAAAATATTCCTGTGGTCTTTTTAGAGTTGCCAACAGAAAGGGAAGGGGAGCAGTGCGGCAGTTGGAAACCGAAAGTGCATTCCATAAATAGGTTTTCAAAGATAGTAACTACGTGACTGAACTTTCTGCTGCGCAAAATTCTAACTGGAGAGCCTGATTGATGACTCTTGGCTATGGATGTGTCCCATTGGAGAATAGGAATTGCGATACACCCAGGGGGTGGGGAAAAACCAGGGTCAAGGGAGACAGTGAATGATGTGTCTCAGAGTCAGCTACACCCAGGCAGTGCTGGCGTCTTAACTCCCAATAAATCCTTTTGAAGTTTTGGAAGTTTGGCTTGAGACTCATGATTTAATTGGGGGTAACTGCCAGAATCCTGACACGTGGACTTCGCTTTTCAGAAGGTCCCAAAAGGGGATTGTGTGACTCCAGGATGATGCAACCGTCATAAGTACGTGTCAGTTGCCAAGTGCCTGAATTTCAATCACATTTAATGACCACGGGGACACTGCCAGAGTCATAAGTGTGAAAACGGTCATATGTCGCTTTTTTCAGTGCTCTTGTAACTTCAAATGGCCACTAAACAACTGTTTAGTTGAGGACTACCTGTGTATGTTTGTGTGTGTGCATGAATATATGTATGAATATAATTGTAAATTGAGAGAGAGAAAGAGAGAGAGAGAGAGAGAGAGAGAGAGAAACTTAAAAAGATGGGTATTCAAATGTATCTTCCTGAAAAATACCCCTTTGAAGGTGAATCTTCAGCCCCAATTTAATTCCTGTTTTGGATTGCTAAGAACCACAACATCCGATAAACAGCAAAAGTTTCTATCTTGCCAAGGATTAGCTTGAGCATCAGCTCCAGGCAGGCTTCGCATCCTGTGAAAACAAAACAAGTCTAAAAATTGTCCTGTGGATTTATTAAAAGGAGGTAAATGGCATATGTCAGAGTTATTTCCTTTGTAATTAAGAAAGCAGCCGAGGTTGGAAGAATGTAAATGGAGGCTGTTGTAATTACTTGTTACGCTTTGATAGGAAATCAGGCATGCAATTTATCCAAATACCTTTAAGTAAATTGCATGAAGCACACTGTAATTCAACCTCCAATTTATATTTGACTTCCAGCAATTATCTTAGTTCATCTTTTCCTATTTGACTTAAAAAGAAAATCATTATAGAACAGAAGTAAGAACACTTACAAAATGTGCATACTATTTTTGTTGTTGTTGTTGTTAGTTAGTTAGCTACCATTAGTTGTGTGGGGTATACATCTATATATAGGGTTGTGTGTGTATTTTTGTGCAACTAGGTGCACGTTTGTGGAGGAATGAAATCTACTTCATGTAAATCTGTACCACAATTTCTATGACTATGGAGATTCTCAATCCTATGGGTCAAAAGTGTTTTGTTTTTGTTTTTTTCAAAAGGCAACTGGAGTTGCTTGGATTTTTCCTTGAAATCACAGAGTTGGAAGGGACCTTGGAGGTCTTCTAGTCCAACCCACTGCTCAAGCAGAACATCCTATCCCATTTCAGACAAATGGTTGTCCAGTCTCTTCTTAAAAATCTTCAGTGCTGGTGGCCAGCTGTTCCACCGATCAATTGTTCTCACTGTTTCTCCTTATTTGCAGGTTGAATCTCTCCTTGATTAGTTTCCATCCGTTATTCCTTGTCTGGCCTTGGAAAATAGCTTGACTTCCTCTTCTTTGGGCAGCCCCTCAAATATTGGAAGATGCTATCCTGTCTCCTGTGGTCTTCTCTTCACTAGACTGGCCAGGCCCAATTCCTGCAACTGTTCCTTGTATGTTTTAGCCTCCAGTCCCCCAATCATCTTTGTGGCTCTTCTCTGCACTCTTTCCAGAGTCTCAACATCTTTTTTTTATATCGTGGCAGCCAAAACTGGATGCAATCATTTCACTTCTTATCCAGGAAACTTCTTTAGTTCAAGTCTTCTTCAGTTCTGAACTGAAGAAGCTTCTTGGATGAGAAGCAAAACATTGTTAAGGAAAAAAAAAAAAACCCAAGAAAGTCCGGTTGTCTTTTGAAAAGCACTTTGAGATAATTTCTACGCCTGCTTTTTTTTTTTTTTTTAAATGTTCCCCTGTTTGCTCAGTGGAATGTACTTGTCAGAAAGTGCTTATGGAACTGTGCAAATTGCACATTACAAATAAATGGGCTTGGTGTTTGTTTGTTTTTTTAAAAAACAAGCACATCTTTACAATCCAAAGGAACAATATCGCCTTAAATTCAGACTTAACGCTAGACGCCAATTCGCTGGTTCCGAGCTTTGCATGCTATTTGTAACCAAGAAACCTGTTCGCCAGCTACACAATCCACAAAGCTGAAACAAAGCACTGTTGACCTCTCCTACGCTTAAAAAAAAAAAAGTGTCTCAGAAAAAAAGCAGGGCCGTGCAATGCGTGGTTTACTACTCTGTGTAGGTAATTGCAGCCAATCGTGGCTCGTTCTGCAAAGCACAGGTCGGCATGAAACTGGGAAGCCAGCCGTAACTGCCAAGTACTTTTAGCTGTTGTTAAAACATCACATGATTGGCATTTAACAGTAGAAATACTGTACTAAATGGCTCGAGTATTAGTCATGGGTTGTCAAACTAAACAGAGAGTGGCTTGGAAAGGGAGCACTATGCAACCAAAGGTGCATTAAGTAAAAGAGAGGGGGAAAAACATTGGCATGGAACCAAAGCCAAACAACAGTGACTCACCAAGCCAGTTCTTCCTGCTTACACCCTGTTCTTGCTATGTTCTTGACTGCCTCTCTATTTGGATAGTTTGGGTCAAGGAATCCATTAAGAGAGCTATCAAATTCTTCTTCAAGGCGGCTCATCTTTCCACAACAACAAAAACAATTGCTCATCTGGTTCCAGTGTTTACACTGAAAGTAGCTTTCTTTTGAATCCAGACGAGCTCCTACAATGGGTGTAACTCTGTAGTTTCCTCAAATGCAGTTAGGAAATAGATGGCGACCATGTTTTTCCAGATTGTTTTTGGTTTTGAGCTTGGGATTTCCTAGTGGTCTGCTATCCAGTATTAGATTTTTGAGATCAGCTAAAGGAAGGTAGATTTTACGGCACGCGTCCCGATGACGTAGCAGGAAATCAAAGACTCGGATCAAGATAGTAAGAGAACTGGAGCATAGTCAGGGGTGGGCTTCAAAAATTTAGCAACTGGCTCTCTGCCTGGTTGCTGGGTGGGCGTGGCCAGTTCGCTGAACCAGCCATAAAATTAGCTACTGGTTAGCTACTGGTTCATCCGAACTGGGGAGAACCGGTCGGAGCCCACTCCTAAAGACAAGGTAGATTTTACTATATGCATCCCGATGACGTAGCAGGAAATCAAAGACTCGGGTCAAGATAGTAAGAGAACTGGAGCAAAGTGTCATTTGAACTAGGCTTAGATGTCTGTTGATGCTACAGGTGTGCTTGAAATATATTAACTTGCATAACTAGCCCACAATTGAATCCTTGGATCATGTTACATTCTTTGTCTTCCTCGTTTATTTCACAATATCACAACCTGTCCTTCTTTAAGTAAGCCTTGGAGACCTGGCACTTCTACAAGTCCGGAGATGAAGAGACTTTGGGGGAGGTGTTATTAAATTAATTAGTTCATGCAGATCATATTGTTAGGGTGTTTTTTTTTTAAATGGTTGTTTTTATTGTAAGCCATCCAGAGTTGAGAGATTTGATCAGCTCTATCAATTTAAATTAAACAAATCAATAAGTAATTTGTCCCAAATAATAAGCTCCCAACCCAAATCAATAACAACTTCAACTTCAACTTCAACAACTTCTTCTTCTTCTTCTTCTTCTTCTTCTTCTTCTTCTTCTTCTTCTTCCTCTTCCTCCTCCTCCTCCTCCTCCTCCTCCTCTTCTTCTTCTTCCTTTTCCTCTTCCTCCTCCTCCTCCTCCTCCCCCACCCCTTCCCTCCTCCTCCCCCTTCTTCTTCTTCATCTTCTTCTCTCTTCCTCCTTCTCTTCCTCTCCCTCTCCTTCTCTTTCCCTCCCTCTTGCTTTCCCTAAGTCGTGTATATATTTGTTCATTTTATTACAGGACTATTCAAGCCGAATAGCTTGGTTATGAGCTAGGTCAGAAATGCTCCAATTTAATCTCTAGTCTTTTCCAAGGAGAACTGAGAAAAGCATCTAGGGAGTTATGTTTCCAAATCAGTATTACCAGTACTAATAATGGGCTCAAATAATCCTCCCGAGTTTCCAAGCCAGTGGGGGTGGGGGTGGGTTTGGACTAGATTACCTATAAGGTCTCTTTCAACTCTGTTAATCTGAATAAGGGTCTATTGCATCCTGGACGAACAGCTTCACAATAAGGCAGGCAGGTAGAAAAACGACATGGCGAGAACCCCAGGGTAGAAAGTGCAATTTTTGGCCAACTGATTTCAAGCAGCAAGCCAAGGACATAAACAATATTGTGAGGAAAAAATGGCCTTTGTTCTCCTTTACCATCTCACTTGAAAATCCTGCCTCTTATCAATCCACAAAGTTAAGAAAATCCCCTTGTAGGTGGAATTACAAACCCTAGCCTTTATTTTATTTTATTTTCCAGAGGAAAGCACAACAGGCAGCGGTGTCCTTCTCCAACCAGGAACATCTAAGATGAAAAAAATTAATCATATGTGATCCTTCCCTCCCCCTGCAAGTTTCCCGTAGAACAAGTAGAAAAGTCCTTTACTTTCCGAGTTATGGGTCTTTATCAGATTTACCCAAAGCACGCCAAGAATTCAAGCAATGAGGGTGTCTAATTACGTTTGAATAGGCAAGTTTTTTAGAAGCAAACCTCCCCGACAAAGTGAATGTCACCAAGGCACAGCAAACAACCAACAATTTTGACCTGAGTTTAAAATCAAAATGTGACTAAATAGTGATTGCCAAATACCAATGGCTCCATCTATCTTTCAGCAGCATTTCACACCTGCCCTATTTCAAATCCGCAAGTTTGGGTGTAAATATTTGGAGAAACTTCCAGCATATCTGAGTCACTCACTAGGCCTTCCCCTCCTGCGCTACATTTCCCTGGGTATAAACGCCTGGAACCTAGTCCTCATTTCAGTCCAGAGGTGGGATTCAGCCGGTTCTGACTGGTTCTGCAGAACCGGTAGCGGAAAATTTGAGTAGTTTGGAGACCTGGCCAATCCCACCTCTGACTGGTCCCACCAACCCCCTCTATTCTCTGCCTCCCATTGAGTCCCAGCTCATCGGTTGGGTCTTCTTTGGTTGCCCTGCACAGGAGAACGGAGCTGGAAAGCAGGCTAGTGGGGTGGGGATTTTGCAGTATCCTTCCCCCGCCACACCAAGCCACGCCCGCCAAGCCACACCACGTCCACCAAGCCATGCCCACAGAACTTTTTTGAATCCCATCACGGTTTCAAGCCCCCTGAAAAATGAGTGGCGTGGGACTTAAAAAATGAATAATTTTAGAGCTGCCCAAGGACCCCTTGATGGGGAAGCTTGAATGAATGTGGCGGCCTCTTAAAATGGGTGCCTTGAAATGCAATTTTGTCCCATCATGAAATGAACAGGTGATAACCTACGGAGTGGGATGGATGAGTAAGGGAGGAGGACAGGAGATTGGAAGGCTTTTGTCGCTTACATTGTATTTTACTTTTCCCAAGATGATCAAAGGCCTGGAGACTAAATGGCTGCAGGTTTTGGGTTTGGTTAGTCTAAAGGGAAAAAAAAGGAATTAGGGGTGACATGATAGCAGTCTTCCAGTATTTTGAGGGTCTGCCACCAAGAAGAGGGAGTCAAGCTATCCTCCAAGGCACTAGAAGGAAGGACAAGAAACAACAGATGGAAACTGATCAAGGAAAAACAACAACTGAGAATTAAGGGAAATTTCCTAACAGTGAGGACAATTAATCAGTGGAATAGCTTTCCTTCATAAATCATCAGTGCTCTATCACTGGATGTTTTTAAGAAGCGTCTAGAACAATCACTTATCTGAAATGGTGTAGGGTCTCCTGCTTGAGCAGGGGGTTGGACTAGTAGACCTTCAAGGTCCCTTCCAGCTCCATTCTATTCTATCTATTTATGTTTCAGCATGCTCCATAATCCTCATTTCTTAGAGGAGAACTACAGTTAGTTTGTTTTTTAATTCTCCTGGATTCAAAAGTTAGAACATCATTGAATGGGACACTACCAGATAATCCTATCAATGTTAATTGCAGGAATTGGGTATGTCTAATCTAGTGAAAAGAAGGACCAGGGGTGACGTGATAGCAGTCTTCCGATATCTCAGGAGTTGCCACTAAGAAGAGGGAGTCAGATTATTCTCCAAAGCACCAGAAGGCAGGACAAGGAGCAATGGCTAGAAACTTATCAAGGAGAGAAGCAACTTAGAACTAAGGAGGAATTTCCTGACCATGAGAGCAATTAACCAGTGGAACAATTTGCCACCAGAAATTGTGGGTGCTCCAGCACTGAAGGTTTTTAAGAACAGACTGGACAGCCACTCGTCTGAAATAGTATAGGTTCTCCTTCTTGAGCAGTGGGTTGTGCTAGAAGACCTCAAAGGTCCCTTCCAAATCTGTTACAGGTAGTCCTCAACCTACTTCACTTAGGGACCATTCAAAGTTACAATGGCACTGAAAAAGAAGATCAGCTTTTGCGACCTTTTTAAAATATTTTTATTGGTTTTCTCTTTCCATACAATAAGCGCTTAATGAACAGCATACTGTCTGAGGCCATTTGTGTGCATAGCAATACTTCTTAAGTTCCTAATTTCTACCCCTGTTGTCGTCCAACCATTTATAAAAACCATTCTTGCTGCTGTTAAAACACGGAATATCAAATACGCAACCCTCCTTTGTCATATTTGTTATGCCTCACCAAAAAATTAGTTCTGGCTTAAAATCTGTAGGAAAATCAGCTTGGCTCCAGCTTTTGCAACCTCCAGGCAACCCAAATCATTGGAGAAGCCATATTCTCTTAGCAACTACATAGTTTCAATGATTCCTTTAGCAACAGTGGCCCCCATCCCCCCCCAAAAAAAAGAAGTCGCAAAACGGGGTGAAATTCACTTCACCAATGTTCCGCTTAGCAACACCTACATGTCGGGCTCATGTAAGACGAGGAGTAGCTGTATTTTCTGTCGTTGTAACTTCCAGCCAACCGGGTCCTCTTTTTTTTTTTTTTTTAATCCCCTTGCCATCCTGTCCTGGTCTTTCTGAGCTAGCAAAAAGTCAAGGAAAGACACAATGAGCAAGAGTGACCCGTGTCTTTCTAAAAAGAAGAGGTTGAGAAGGGCTCTTTTTTTAAAAAAAATAAAAATAAATTCCAAGGCTGGCACAAAAGACAGATGCGGTCAGCCAGCCCTCCTTTTGAATCCGACATGCCTCTGGCTCAGCCAACAGAGGGTTGAGGCAGCTGCTGACGTCAGAGCCAGTCTGGAAATGGGATGCTTGCAAGCTTTGTTATTTCAGATCTGAGCTGGCGGGAAGAGTTGCCGGACGGAGGGAGCTGCTCTCTCGCTCTCTCTCATTCCCTCTCCTCTTAGGCTGAAACTACAATGCTGTAGGCTAACAGCGGGTTATACCGGGCAGAAAACCTATGTACATATTCCAGAAAGCCATGAGGGTAAGAAAGATTTTGTTGTTGTTTTTCCTCTTTCCTCTTGCTTTTTTCTTCCTTCCTTCCTTCCTTCCTTCCTTCTTTTTTGCTCCCTTTCCAAGGGTAAGCCGGTCAATATTTGAAACTCAAAGAAAAGTTGAATGGAAGAACAAAAGAAAGCAAAATTTGATGGATCTGCCGTCTATACTCTAGGCAAGCTGTTGAAAGTCAGGTGTAGGGATATTCTTAGCTGTCCCGGCTCCCATGGGAAAATGTAGTAACTTAAATGTTAAAGAGAGTTGAAGGGTTTTTTTTAACTCTTTCTATTGTTGTCCAGCGAGGCTGATTCGTTCCTGCTTCAAACTGCCCTTTCTGGTTTGGCTTCGGCAGTTTGGCTGCCGTTGGGTAAATAAACGTAATAACAGGAGCCTTTGGAGGCAGCGTTGGAGGGAAGAAAAACAAGCCCACATGCCTTTGAACGGTTTTATTTAGAAATAGGAGGGCTTCAGCAGCTGCATTCTTGGGTCTCTCTTGACAGCAAAGATAGACATAACAAGTGCAGGGGACTTGCAAGAGCCTCCCTACGGGAAGGTGTGCGATTGGTTTTGTTTTTGACTCAAAGGATTCTTAGCGTGCCAGAGGTTCTTTCATGCGAACGCTCACCAACTTCTAACTGGAGGCTGTGTTTGTGTGTGTTTTGCTCCGCTTCCTGAAAAAAAAAAAAATAGCTGGCCTACCACGGCAGATGGATGTTGTTCATTTGGGCACTTTTCCAACATTCGCTGCTTCGTTTGGGGAGGCATTACAAGGCGATATTTGCCACCCTTTCCTGTAGTGGAATCGGCCGATGGAAAGGAAGCCAGCCAGTCCACTCTTCTCAACTTTTCAGTCTAAGGTTGTCTTCTCCCAAATGTGAAGGACCGATTGAGAGATCCTCGGGACAACCAAAGAGGTCTTGGTTCATTAACCCGGACGTCAAAAAATGAAAAGTGCAGCTCAATTTTTCTGGGAAGGTTTGAAGCCACTAACTTCCTGCCCGTGGCTCAAAAGGAACTCAGGAGCTTCCCAGTGAACTGAGAATGAACATTTCAAAACAATTTCCATATTCAAATAAACAGAAGAACAGAGCAGGAAGGGACCTTGGAGGTCTTTTAGTCCAACCCTCTGCTCAGGAGGAAACCCTACATCATTCTGGACCAATGGCTGTCCAGTCTCTTCTTGAAAACCTCCAGTGATGAAGCACCCCACAACTTTCTGGTGGCTAGCTGTTCCACTGATCAATTGTGCCCACCATTTCTCTTTAGTTCTCGGTTGCTTCTCTCCTTTATTAGTTTCCATCCATTGCTTCATGTTCTGCCTTCAGGGGCTAAGGAAAATAGGTTGACCCCATCCTCTCTATGCTACCACTGGTTGATTGTTCTCACTATGAGAAAGTTTCTCCTTAGTTCCAGGTTGCTTCTCTCCTTGCTTAGTTTCCCTCCATTTCTTCTTCTCCTGACTTCTGGTGTTTCAGTGAATAGGTTGGTCCCCCTCTTCTTTGGGGCAGCCTCTTAGCCGTTGGAAGCCTGCGTTGCCAGACCCATCTAATCAGAAATTGTCCCTGTGGTTTGCCTTACACTGAAAATGGAAAGAGCTGCTAATCAGCTAGATTCCTGCCTGGGAGAGCATGCTCAGAACAAACCACAGGTGGCCGTTTCCTAGTCACAAGGACCCAAGTTGGCACATTGGATGGTAAACGACACTGAGCAACCTGTGCCCGTTTCATCCCAGGGGACGTTGTCAAAGAAAACCTTGGACGCTTCCCAAAGATTAAACAATGGGTGGCACAAGTACTTTCTTTTCTTTTGAGATCCTCTGTGGAAGGGAGACAACAGAAGTGGAACCTGTGTAGGAAGCGAATTAATCTTTGCTCATTCGAAGTGGCTGAGCGGAATCCTTCATTTATTAACATGTTTATGTCCTTCATCTCACCAATAACAGCAGCTCTGTGCGGCTTACAAAAAGGTGATACAAAGCGATTAAAATTCAAAGGGTTAAATCAAAAGCATAAGCATCACAAGGATAGGTCCTTTCTCCTTGACACAAAATAGGGAGAGCATTAAGAATGATCTTGGGATGTTGGCAAGATATTTTGTAGAGAGTAGTTTCGTTATTTATTTGGGTTTCTGTCACATTCTGCCAACTGTCAGGAATTCGATCCTGACCGTCTCAAGGTGGACTCAGGCTTCCATCCTTTTAAGGTCGGTAAAATGAGGACCCAGATTATTGGGGGCAAGAGGCTGACTATGTAAACCACTTTGAAAAGCATTGCGAAGTGGTATATAAGTCTAAATGCTATTGCTATCTATTATCTATCTAAGATAGCTAGATAATATCTATCTATCATCTATCTATATACCTGTATCTATGTGTCTGTCTGTCTGTCTATTATCTGTTATTTAGAACTGTAGTGGCTAATTTTGCTGACTGTCACCAGTTTGATCCTTACCAACTCAAAGTTGACTCATCCTTCCATCCTTCTGAGGTGGGTAAAATGAGGACCCAGATTGCCAGGGGCAAGAGTAAACTACTTAGAGAGGGCTGTAAAGCACTGGGAAGTAGTACACAAGTCTAAGTGCTAAGTCTAAGTGCTTATTGCCATTGCTATCTTGATATGTACCTGTTGGAGCAGAACCAAGATCCATTTTGCTTTCTCTTTTCAAACATAGCCAGTCAGGTAATTGCATGTCTGGGATTTTTTCCTGTGTGGTCTGTCTGACATCAGCCTCTTCTATAGGAGAGCTGTTGCCCTGAGCTTTCAGAGCTTAGAGCCTCTTAAAGACTCATCTTTGTCAGAGGCCAATGTGACTCCGCAGGTAGCTAAAACCTTGCAGCTGTCAAACCTGGTTTGACAAGAACAGGAAAAGTTCAACAAAGTTCAAAGCAAAATGACGATTGGTTGGAGAGTCAATATATTGTTGGTGGGAGGGATCAACATTCTCCACTCGGTTAAAAACAGTCCATTCCAAGGCCCAGGAAGTCAAGAATCAATAGGGATGTGGAATGGAGAAATGCATACAAGAGGCAGAACGTAGAATGATAGGGCTGGAAGGGTCCTCGGAGATCTTCTAGTCTAGCCCACCCACCTCCACCCCCGCTCAAGAATTGAGCTCTGGACATGGATATTGTAAACATGTGTATTACCCTGACACTTATACTGTAATTCTATCTGAGAAATAATTACGATTGAGACCAGGAAGTGCTATTCTCAACATGGACATACACAGAGTTCACGATCAAACAGGTCACCCAGTAAGGGTTGTACACTTTCGACACTTTTTTCAGCTACTTGGTTTGATCCGTATTTCAAATGTTGAACTTGACTTCCTTTTTCACTCGCATAATTCAGCGAATTACCTACGGTATTCTGCTTTGAATGATATTCAGGGGTTGCTACATTTGTCGAGTTCCATATAGCATGTTTTTGTCGCTTTGGGTGAATTAGAATGGTTTTACAAAGCCGTATTTTCAGAATCAGCATAGAGCTGGAAGGGACCTTGGAGGTCTTCTAGTCCAGCCCCCTGCTCAATCAGGAGGCCTTGTACCATCCCAGTCAAAATGGCTGCCCAATCGCTTCTTGAAAATCTCCCATGATGGGGCATCCACAACTCCAGGAAGGAAGCTATTCCATTGATTGATTATTGGTTCTCGCTGTCAGAAAATTTCTCCTGAGTTCTAGCTTGAATTTCTCTTTAATGATCTTTCCACCTGTTACTTCTGGTCCTGCCCTTAGGCCCTTTGGAGAAGAAGTCAATCACTTCTCTGTGACAGCCCCTCCTTTTACTGGGAGACTGCTACCATATTGTGTGAAACTGTGTGGCAAGATCAGGATTGATAAAAGGGCTCCTTTGTAGAAGTATGTGAAGGTGGACAATGTAGAAAGTAACATTCTAGGCTGGACACTTTTTGCATTGTCCATCTTCACATGCTCCTATGAAGAAAGGTCCTTGGTGCTCTCTGAGCTTGGCGGTTTTCTTGAAGACGTTTCTTTACCAAACTAGGTACTATCATCAGGTCCTTGGTGTTCTCTGAGCTTGATTGTTTCCTTGAAGACATTTCATGCCTTAAACTAGGTACCATCATCAATGCTAAGACTGATGAGGTTACCTAGTTGGGTCATGAAATGTCAGCAAGAAAACCACCAAGCTCAGAGAGCATCAAGGACCTCTCAATTCAACCCTGAACACAGTTTCACATGCATGTCATCCGTACCAGGACAGAGATGGAAGGAAAATAAGGTCTCCCTCCATCCCAAAAAATTTATAATATGCATCCAGATTTGCAGCCCACCAGGAATTTTATCCCTGAAATGGACAAAGTGAAGTCCCAAGCAAAGTCAAGCCATCTTCTAGCTGATTCCCAATTGTCAAACTATCCTGTGCTCCCCAAACACAATGCCTTTTGACTAAAGTTATGAAATGCCACTGAAAAACTACCGCAGAAGAAGCCCTTTGGCATACAATCACCCCGTCTCATTCCTCAATTAGATTTTATTTAGCTGCTGTACATTCTGTCTTCAAATTCCAGTTCTCGTGACTCACTCCCAACATTTGAATGGCAAACTTTGGACTGAACTGCGGGAAGAATGCTCCTGTTTACTATTAGGAACATTTCTTGTCCTAATTTGTAAATAGCCATGCAGAATGTGTTGGACAAGATGTACAAGATCTATTTTTAACCGTTTTGAGGAGAAACAGTTGAAAAACTGTTCAACTGTTTGTTTCCTTTTTAAAAAAAAATGCCGTCTCTTAGCATCAGCACTGAGGGTTGAGTGAACAGAGACAAATTCTCAAATTGTTAGATAAATATTAAGGGTGATTTTGGAAGAAGCTGCCTTAAAAGGAAAGAGAAGCTTGGAATTACCACTTTACACAGCAAAGTATCTCCAGCACCTGTTTTAATTCTGTGCTCATTCCACATTCTACGTGTAGTATTTCTGCTTTGAGTTTGCCTTTTTTTTTTCTTCTTCTCCATAAGTGAATACAGGCAGGACAAGACAGGACAGGACAGGACAGGACAGGACAGGACAGGAAAGGAAAGGAAAGGAAAGGAAAGGAAAGGAAAGGAAAGGAAAGGAAAGGAAAGGAAAGGAAAGGAAAGGAAAGGAA
>NW_020769378.1:5293570-5326070 GCF_900518735.1 Pseudonaja textilis
GAAGGAAGGCAAAGAAAGAGAGAAAGAAAGGGGGAAAAGAAAGAAAAGGAAGGAAGGAAGGAAGACAAAAAAGAAAGGGAGGAAGGAAAGAAGGAAAAAAGAAAGAGGGAGGGCGGAAAAGAAAGAAGGAAAAGGAATGCAGGAAGGAAGGAGGGAAGGAAGGAAGGAAGGCAAAGAAATAAAGAGGGAGGGAGGAAGGAAGGAAAGAAGGAAAAGAAAGAAGGAAGAAAGGAAGGAAGGGAAGGGAGGAAAAATAAAGGAGGGAGGGGGAGGGAGGGAAAGAGAAAGAAGGAGGGAGAAAGGGAGGAAAAGGAAGAAGGAAGGAAGGCAAAGAAAGAGGAAAAGAAAGAAAAAGAAAGAAGAAAAAAGAAGAAAAGGAAGGAAGGAGGAAGGGACAGAAGAAAAAGAAAGAAAGAAAGAAAGAAAGAAAGAAAGAAAGAAAGACATTTTCACTCGGGGTGCCCTTTTTTCCCTTCTGCCATGCTGGGGGTGGTGGGGGGTGGGGAACCCTGCAGGCACTCCAGGAAAGCCCATTTGGCAACAAGAGCTTCTTTGGCACCCAGGGAAATGTGGGTGGGTGTCTCCCCCCCACCAGAGGACAATGAAGGCTCCATGTCTGGAATTTGAGAATGGAATGTCCTTTAAGGCCAACAACTCCTTGGTGCAGCCTGACCGTTGCAAGCTTCTCTTTCTCCAAACGCTCCGACAAATGGTTCCAGATTCAATAGCAGAATAAACAGAGGGGCACAATACGCTGGGTTGGGGTTTTTTTTTTTTAAATTCCCCCTCCCCTTCCTCTTCCCCAGAAGGTATTTCTACATTCTTGCTCCTTAACTAGCAGTTGCTATTTTAGTCTCTCTTCTCCTCGTTCTTTCAGTCTCTCCCTCCTTCCTCCTTTGATTTATCATGTCTCTTAGCAACAAGTTTCGGCACTAGAGGAATTCGCCTTCCATGCTTTCCGATTTTCCAGTCTTCTTTTGTTCCACTTCCAGCTCATTCCAAGGGATTCTCTTTTGTTGTTTTGCTTTATGTTTTCCTTTGGCCCCCAAATTTGTGTCGTCTTCTGACAACTACACAGGGCTCAGTCTGGGAGTTCAAGGTTTTCCTTTATAACTTATCTTACCCCAGAAAGATACCTGGATCAAGAGGCTGTGTGAAGTCCCAAATCTTGGCTCCTTTTTAAAATTGCAACCGATATGCCGCGTTGCCAGAGTTGGACCAGTGAGGGTGCCCTTCTTTGTGGATGTAGAATATAGAATGACAGAGTTGGAAGGGACCTTGGAGGTCATCTAGTCCAACCTCCCACCTCCCCAGCCCAAGCAGGAGACCCTACTACACCATTTCTGACCGATGGTAGCCCGGTTTCTTCTTGAAAGCTTCCAGGGATGAAGCTCCCACAACTTCTGAAGGCAACTTCTGTTCCACTGAATATAGAACAACAGAGTTGGAAGGGATCTTGAAGGTCATCTAGTCCAGCCCACTTCCCCAGGAGACCCTAGTACACCATGATTGCCCCTGGGTTTAGAGAAGGTCACTGTTTGAGGCATGTGGGGCTTAAATCAAAAGAATGGAAGATACGGTCAATGTTATTGGGTGAAGCTTCTAAAGAAAATCAACCTGGAGTGTCCTTTGGAAAGGCAGATCCTAGAAGGTGGAAACTCAAATAGTTTGCCCAACAAATGAGAAGGGAGTTCTCCTAGGAGTAGACCCTGGGAAAGATGGAAGGCAAAAGGAGAAGGGGGCAGCAGAAAGATGAGATGGTTAGATGGTGTCACTGACATGATGGACGTGGGTTTAGGTGGACAATCACCAGGAGACGGTGAGTTCTAGCCCCAACTTAGACATGAAAGCCGCCTGGTGACTTTGGGACAATGACTTTCTCCCTCTTTCAGCCCAGCTCACCTCACAGGGTGGTGGTTACGGGAAAAAGAGGACGAGGAAGGTGCACTGGGATAGCTGCGCTGCCTTGCGGTATTTTTAAGAATAATAAAGACAGGGTACACATAGATAAATAAAAAGTCAGAGGTGATTGGCCTGCTGTGCTGAAACAAGGGATGAAAAGACGTTTTGTTTCCTTTCTCATTGCAAGATGTTTAGGAACATTGTCTGTAGAACTGGAACGTGTACGGAGGAAAAACTTGTTGACCTGGGACATTTTTTCAGGCCATGGGTGTTTGGAATTCAGACCTGTTTTTCTGTTCAGCTTCCCAACTTGAGCAAGCTCTCTACATTTCTCGGACTTTATAGACTTGTCTCTTGAAATATTTAAAGTGATCTTGTTACAGGAGCGTGTGAGACATCAGCTATTCAGATTCCACATCCAATCCATCAGAATAGAACTGGAAGGGACCTTGGAGGTCTTCTAGTCCAACCCCCTGCTCAAGCAGGAGACCCTATACCCATGATGGTGAACCTATATCACGTGTGCCACAGGTGGCACGCAGAGCCATTTATGCTGGCAAGAGAGCCACAGGTAAACTTACCTCACTGCGCATGCGCACATCTCACAGCTGATTTTTTTGGCTGGTTTGAGGCCTTTTTCAGTCTCCCAGAGGCTTGAAAAAAGCCTCTGCAGGCTTTGCAGGCCAAATAATAGGCCCATTTTGTAACTTCCTGTAATTCTGTAAGTGACAAAAAGAGCCTATTATTCTGTCTGCAAAGCCTGCAGAGGCTTTTTTTTTCATCCTCTGGGAGGCCAAAAAAGGCCTCAAACCATCCAAAAATCAGCTGTGAGGCACAATGCAGGTAAGGGGGATGTTGCACACACATGCACAGGGGGCGTGGGGTGCTGGCACACAAGTGCGCACGCGCAAGCACACACACGATTTTTGGCCCAGGAGCCCACAAAGGTTAGCCACCACTGCCCTATACCGTTCCAGAGAAATGGCTGTCCAGTTCTCTTCTTAAAAACCTCCAGTGATGAAGCACCCATAATTTCGGTAGGGAAGCGATTCCATCTTTGCTTGTTGGAGATACCGGATGTGTTCATTTTGTCCACTTAATCTCATCTGCTTCTCAAAGAGGGGTTCTCAAACATGGGCAACTTTAAGAGGTGAAGACCAGGAGGAGTTGATTTTCTATGTGCTTCTATTCATCCACTATGTACAGTAAGTGGAACAACTTGCCTCCAGAAGTTGTGTATGCCCCAAGTTTTTAAGAAGAGATTGGGCAACTGTTTGCCTGAAATGGGATAGGGTTTCCTGCTGGAGCAGGGGGTTGGACTAGAAGACCTCCAAGGTCCCTTTCCAACTCTTTATGATTTTTTTCTTCTGCTATGTAATAGGGAGGAAAAGAAACCAGCTTGAGCTCTAGCTTTAGAAGGGAAGATTGTTGAGGAAACACCAGGTAACTCTGTTGGGTTGGGTTTATCCCCACGTAGACCAGTTAGCCAGCAAAGGAAGGGAGGAGGGAAAAGAAATGAGCCCATTGTCATTTCTGAACAATTTCTGCTTGGTTGTCCTCAACTTGCGACCTACATCAATAATCTGTCACATCATGTCAGCTATCTCCGTGCAAGCAGACAGGTTCAGGGGAGGGGCTAGGTTTCCCTTCCTGTCTCCGGCCGAAGGTCGGTCCTTATTTTCATTGCGTTAAACAGCCAGAATTAATTTCAAGACTTCCTCCGTGGAGGGCTGCTTATCTGCTCCCCACTCACCCAAGCCATACATGGTGTGTGTTTGTGTGTCTGTCTGTCTGTCTCTCTGTGTGTGTGTTTAAACAGTCTTAACAGCCTCTGTCCCCTTGTAGAGATGGAGGTTTTTTTTCCAAACATGTGCAAACAAAATTAGAAGTATTTGCTTGATTTCCTTGGAACCTTTTCAACAGTTATATCCTGCGCCAGTGGTGCGATTCAACTTTTTTTTTTTTTTTACTAGCAGTTCTGTGGGCGGTTTGGTGGGAGTGGTGTGGCTTGGTGGGCGTGGCAGGGGAAGGATACTGCAAAATCTCCATTCCCTCCCCACCCCACTAACCTGCTTTCCAGCTCTGTTCTTCTGTGCAGGGCAACCAAAGGAGACCCAGGCTATCAGCTGGATCTCAACAGGAGGCAGAGAATAGATGGGGTTGGCGGGACCAGTCAGAGGTGGGATTTGCCAGTTCTCTGAACTACTCAAAATTTCAACTACCGGTTCTGTAGAACCGGTCGGAACCGGCTGGATCCCACTTCTGATCCTGCGCCCAGATTTGCAGATGGAATCATTCTAGTTTTTAAGATAGCCTTTAACGTACCACAGTTCGCTTAGTGAACATTGGAAGTTAGGACAGCAGTGAAAAAAGTGACTTATCATGACCATTTTTTTCACACTTATGACCGTTGCAGCATCTCCATGGACCCTTGATCAAAAATTCAGATGCTCGGTAACGGGCTCCTGTTTATGACGGTCATAGAGTCCCGGGGCGGGGCACATGATCGCTTTTTGTGACCTCCTGACAACAAAGTCAAGGGGAGGGAGCCATATTTACTTAACAACCTCATTTCTAAGGTAATAAGCACAGCGATTCAATTAACAACGGCGGCAAGGAAGGATGTAAAATGAAGCAAAATTCATTTAACAAATATGTCGCTTAACAACAAAACCAGTGTAGGTGTAAGTTGAGGACTACCTATGTAGCATTTTGAAGCCTATCCACCTTTTCGAAATTTGGCAAGCTTGGGGGACAAGCCATAAGAAGATAAAAAGAAATAAAATAGTATTTGAGGGGCTGCCACAAAGAAAAGGGTCAATTTATTTTCCAAACCTCTTGAAGGCAGGACAAGAAACAATGGATGGAAGCTAACCAGGGAAAGAAGCAACCTAGAATTAAGGAGAACATTCTTAAGAGCAAGGACAATTAATCAGAGCAGCAGCTTGCTTTCAGAAATTGTAGGGTCTCCATCACTGGAGGTTTTTAAGAAGAGACTGGACAGCCAATTGTCTGAAATAGTATAGGGTTTCCTTTTTGATCAGGGGGCTGGACTAGAAGACCTCCAAGGTCTCTTCTAACTCTGTTATTCTGTTCATCTGGTCTGCTTAGTTTGTGCCCTACTATTTGCAATTTGCAGAGCATGCAAAAGTCCAGCAATGAAATAATCCCATCTGACTTTCTTTGCGATACCTTCCAAATGAAAAATGGAAGCGTTGAAAGAAGGCGTTCGTTCGGATTCGTGCAAAAGATATCAGCGGACTTATTGTTATTTTATGCATTTGTTTTTATTTATTTATTTGTCAAAAGCTTACAATAGAACAGAAACAAGAATAAACATAAATTGAAGTACAAGAAATAGGAACTAATAATTGGGGACAATAGGACCGGGACGGTAGGCAGGATTGTGCAAGTTAGGCACACTGAAATTTAAACTTAAATCGGAATTTGGAGCTCTGAGGAAAAGCCTTTTTTTCTTTTGCTTTCGAGAGCTAACTAGGAGCTCCTTGAAACAAGATTCATTGCAACTGGTGGGTGGAGGCTAAATCAAAAAAGGACTCCAGACAGATGCAACCTAAGTCTGCTTTGGTTTGGAAGAGAGCCGCAGAAGCTTCCCTGAGACAGAAAACTTTAAAGAATCAAAGCCAGAAAAGAAACAAGAGCTGGAGTGGGGGTGAAAAAAAAAGCTCGGTGCCCTATTTGGGCGTCTTTGACAGCAGCTGCTCAGAGCTGCTCAGGGTGTTCAAAAGGCCCGTTTCTCAAAAAAATAAAATAAAAAAAAATGGACCCGCACAAACAAAACCCGTAGCGATGGAAGCGTCAGGCTGGTTCCCATCTTTTGCAAGATTTGCTCAGCTGTCGAAAAACGTCCCCGGGTGCCTGCGGGTTTGTGCACGCACACAATGGCCCCGCTTCGGAAGGGTCGGCCAGGGAGGCAAATCAGCTGTTCCCTGTGGCACATATGTGCGTGTGTGTGCGTGCATGTGTGTGTGTGTGTATAAATAACAGGGCCTTCTTTCAAGCAGCCTCCCGAGCCTTGTTTTATTATTGTGGGAAGAACTATCTATCTGGCTCACTTCCATGCCAGGAGAAAAGTCGTTGGAAACACGCAGGCTGATTGGGAAGATGGTTTATTGATGAAGCAGAACCACATGGATCCTAGGCAGCTGACCACATGCAGTGGAGAATGAGGGGTATTTATACCTTCTCTTGGGCTTTGCACTTGAGCTTCCTGTTCCTGTGCAGGAACATGTGTTCTATTGGCTGTTGGTTGTCAGAGCTTCCAGGTTTGGTTGAAGTTTGGACTGCTGATGCAATGAAGGGGTGCTGGGCAATTCCTATTGTGGTGGAGGGCTAATCCTACTTTGTTCAGACTATGCTGCAGGGAATTTTTGCCTATGAATAGAGTTACCTAGATCAGGGGTCTTCAAACTTGACAGCTTGAAGACTTGTGGACTTCAACTCCCAGAATTCCTCCTCCAGTCATGTTAGCTCAGGAATTCTGGGAGTTGGAAGCCCACAAATCTTAAACTTGCCATGTTTGAAGACTGCTTGTCTTCTTTCAATCAGCTCTTTAGTGCTGGCATCTGCTGAGGGCTATTAAGAAAAGGTGGGGGCTGTTTTCTCCCTCTAAAAAAACCATGTTTCTCCATTTCTCATCCAGGGAAATAAAATATTCTGCCTTTTAAAAAAATATTTCTCAAAATGTTTCATTCTTCTAGGAGAGGGGTGGGTACTAACTTCCTACATTGTCAAAAGAGGAAAGACTTCATTTGCAGTATCATCCTCATGAAAGGGAAGACTAGTAAGCGAATTGTTAAGCGAATTTCTCTCCCTTGTTGACTTGGTTTGTCAGAAAGTTGCAAAGGGGCTGATGTGACCCCTGGACACCACAAACGTTCATAAACGTGAGTCAGTGGCCAAGTGTCTGAATTTTGATCGGGTGTCCATGGGGATGTCATAAAATGTGAAAAACAGTCATAAGTCACTTTTTTCAGCCACTGTCGCTTAGAACAGTCATTTAATGAAGGGCTATAAATTGAGGACTATCTGTACTGGATAGCCAAAACCTTTGAGTCAATTCAGTTCACTTTATTAGAGTCATAGACTAGAGACCAGAACAAATAAAAATGCTCAGTAAATATACAATTAAAAATTCTAGAATGAAATAATAAATAACAGATCAAATCTATTATAAAATCCAGTCTGTCAATTTTGCGTGGTCTGACTATACTAAAATTACAATTGCACTTTTTTTTAATTAGAAGGAATGAAATAGAATGGAATAGAATGGAATAGAATAGAATAGAATAGAATAGAATAGAATAGAATAACAAAATTGGAAGGGACCTTGGAGATCATCTAGTCCAACCCCCTCCTCAAGCAGAAGGCCCTACATCATTTCAGATAAGTGATGGTCCAGTCCCTCTTTAAAAGCCTTCAGTGATGAAGCACCTACAACTTCTGGTGGCAAGCTGTTCCACTGGTTAATTGTTCTCACTGTCAGGAAGTTTCTCCTTAGTTCTAGGTTGCTTTTTTCCTTGATTAGTTTCCACCCATTACTTCTTGTCTTGCCCTCCGGTGCTTTGGAGAATAGCTTGACCCCTTTCTCCTCTCTGTGGAAGCCCCTCAAATACTGGAAGACTGCTATCATGTCTCCCCTGGTCCTTCTTTTCTCTACCCAATTCCAGCAACCATTCTTCATCTGCTTTAGCCTGGAGGTTTGTTAAGCCTCCTTGTTACGGAGTATATGGGATCATCCCGTGGCTAGCTCGGAGACTATGTTTTTTTTCAACTCCAAGAGATTCTTGCCTTTAGTAGGTATCTGGGAAGCTCAGCAAAGATCTACCTTAATGAGCTGCTTCACCTTGACAGAGCATTGATTTGACACTTTCTAGCAGAGCTTTGATGTGATCCTTTCTGGGGATGCTTTGATAGGGTTTGGAGTTGTGTTGTCTGCATTTCTTTGTTATTTGATAGGGGAGGGGAGTGTTTGTCCTCCCTGACTGGTGTTAATTCTGATATTTACAGTTTTGTTCCATAAGCCACTGGGCAAGATAAGATAGCTCAAAGACAACACAAATTGTGTTTGATCACCAATTTTCTAGTGTCCAAACCTCCTTCAGGGCAAGCTTGATATCTTCCATGGGGTTTCCTTGGCATGTCTTCAACTAATCTTTAGAAGTCTCTCATCAGATTTTATATATCTTCATCCTCTTCCTTTTCTTTTTCTTTTTTTCTTTCTCTCTCTCTTCCTTCTTTCTTCTATCTTCTATATTATTATTTTATTTGTATATATAAAAACGGGCGTGGGTGTTTGCATGTTCTAGCATAACTCTGGAATGCCTTGAGCAATTTCAACCAAACTTGGTAAACAGATGACACCCTCTGGAAACAAATACTGCGGGGTAAGACACCCTTAACACCCCTCAGGGGGATGTGTACCTTAAAATGGCTTCTACTGTACAGCACCATGGACTTGCTCTGGTAACAGCTGCAGAATACTCCACGAGGGGGCTCCCTCTCAGCCCTCCAAGGAAACGTCAGACGATTGGCCAATGAAACACCAGCATAGACAAGAAACTCCTGAGAGAAAGGAATAGAAGACTTTCAATGCTACACGAGAGACAGTACAACAGCGCGAGTCCCAACTACAGGATTTTTGTGTGTGTGTGTGTGTGTGTCTGTCTGTCTGTCTGTGTGTGTGTGTGTGTATTTCTGGGGGAAATCAGAAAATATATTTCAGTGAGAAATCAATTTTAAAGTTCCTTTCTGTTTCGTTCTGTCTTTTCGATACAGAGGACATACATTTTCACCTTCCTTCTGAGCTCCCGTGTCTTCATTCATCCTCATGAGCTCTTGGCTAAAGTTGGGCACCTCTGCCTGAAGCAGAAACAGCAGCTGGAGACCGGGGTTGAAGCAGAAAAGGTAAAGTGAGCGATGAGGTCGTTCCGTTGATTTTAGCTTGGTATTTTCTCTCCTTCCCATCTACATCACTAATGGACAAGCAGGTCCTGGAGTTGAGGATCCCTGCCCTAAGGGATTACAGTAGGTGCAGTGGTTAGAAGGCAGTATCGCAGGCTAATTCTGCCGACTGCCAGCAGTTTGATCCTCAAGATTGACTCTGCCTTCCATCCTTCCCAGGTCGGTAAAATGAGAAGCCAGATTGTTGCTCTGTAAACTGACATAGAGAGGCTGACACTGTAAACCACTTAGACAGGGCTGTAAAACACTGTGAAGCAGTATATAAGTCTAAGTGCTATTGATATTGCTAATAAATAGACCAGTGTTGCTCCTTCAATGAAAAAGTCAAATTTGTAAGCTGGGAAAGAAATAGTTGTGTATCCTGTCCTTGAATGCCCAGAAAGACTACGAAATGAACTCTGGTTTAATGCATGTTTATAATAAATTGAAACTGAACCCTTTTAAGTTTCACCTTAAAAAGCTAAGAAAGATGGGCTCTATTTAGTAAGTCAATGGGACACCACTGTGTCTTCCTTGGTCTGTTAAGTTGGACTGGGAAGTTTTGAAAACCCGTTATTGGAAGCCATAACAAAACCTTTCCCATATTTATGCTGGCACCTCCACACAATCACAACGTCTCCTGCGCCACTCAAAGGAGATTAACATTTCAACTAGACTCAGTTGCAATACTTGAAGGGCTTGTCAAATCTACTCTCCCAAGCACCCTGAGGGCAGGACAAGAAGTAACAGGTGGAAAATCATTAGGGAGAAATGCAACCTGGAACGAAGGAGAAATTTCCTCACAGCCAGGACAATTAATCAATGGAACAGCTTGCTTCCAGACATTGTGGGTGATCCATCACTAGAGGCTTTTCAGAAGAGATTGGACAGCCACTTGTCTGAAATGGGATAGGATCTCCTGCTTCAGCAGGGGGTGGGACTAGAAGACCTCCCAGGTCCCTTCCAGCCATATTGTTCTATGTTCAGTGCTCAGTCAACCTGAACTGAGTTCTATTGGAGCAATGTTTTCACTTCCATTTGGATATGCTTTCTAAGAGGGGATTAGAAAAAGAGAAGTTGTGCAAAGTCTAAGCAAGAAGAGATTTGGAGGATAAGACTTCATTAACTTGAGAGAGTGGGGGGGGAAAAACCTATTTGCAAAGCTTAACAGAGGCATCCGGCGTCTCTAGCTATTGAGAATTTGAATGTTCCTGCTGTAATGGAGTATAGAAACATGTCTTGTGTCAGCGTTCGAATGAAACTCCCCAAGGCTGACATCTTGCATTTCTCTCAGCTCCTCCAGTTGATAAATAGAAAAGTTCAACTTTTAAATGTCTGTGGGGATTCTCAGTCATCCAGGTCATGGTTGTCCCAAAGATACTTTTTCAGGTGACCCCGAGGACACAAAAGGCCTCAACGACTCACTAAAAGGATGCAAATGACCCGCTGTCTGCAAGGAGTATCAATCCTTCCATTCCCCACCATCCAGTCAGAGCTGAAGAAACTTCTTGGATGAGAAGCAAAACGTCTTCAAAGAAAAACAAAGAAAGTCCATTTGCCTCTTGGGAAAAATATGTATATATATATACATGTTTTCATCAACAGCGCAATGATTTTTCTTTAAACCCAAACTTTGAAAATAATAATTCTTAAAAAACCCAGTAAATTAAGGATAACAATCCAAAGGAACTACGGCCCAAAGCAGGGAAGGTTTGCCCACACACCTCACACAGCGATAAAACATTGGCAAGAAGCACTGGCATGAAAATCAAAGCTGCTCGACGGTGTGTAAGTAGTAACATTGGCAGGACAACCCCGTGTTGTGGTTCTGTTGCTAAGCTATGTTGTCATTCCCACGTGAGCGCCACCAGCGACGAGCCACATCTCAAAAGAAAACTGTTCCAAATCATAAACTGGTAGATTAAAAGGAAACTTTAGCGCTGCTCAGATCAACTTGGGAGGTTTGACATGACAAGTCGAGATCTCAATTTCTCCCACTTTATTACACATTCATAATGGGTTGTGCACCCTGCCAACTAAGGATGGCTAAGCAGAAAAACAAAGGGAAATCCATCTGAGGTTCAGAAAGCAATCCTAATATAACAGTAAGGTAGAAGTGACATGGTTGCTGAAAAAGTGCATTACAACATACATGACTACAGTAAGTCGTACATATACGACATACAACAGTTCGTTTAGTGACCATCTGAAGTTACGGCAGCATTGAAACAAAAGTTGACTTAAGGCCATTTTTCATACTTATGACCACTGCAATCACATGATGGTCCTGTGATCAGAAGTTGAACACAACTGGTATGTATTTATGAGAGTTACAAAGTCCTGGGATCATATGTGTGATGAGTGGGATACAAAAGCAACAAAGTCACAAAAACAGATGATGTTCTTTTAATTCCTTCAACTTGGTTTTAAAGGTCCAAATATCATTGACTGGAGAAAAACCTCCTACATAAACAGTTGTGAAAAGGAAGAACTTCTGTTCAAATTCAAAATACATATAAATTATAAATAGAAAAAACAACACAACACAAACCACTGAAGCAATTAAGGAGACAAGGCAGGATAAGGGCTTGAAGACGTCCACAGATATCGAAATACGCACACTGGGAAGGATGCCAGAACTCAGATAAGAACAGAAAGACTAGAATTATTTCACACTTGGCTTCCACCAGTGACCCATGCAGAGTTTGTCCTTTTAAACAGTCCTCACAGCTGCAGCCCAAGAAGGGGATCAAGTCCCTTTCCTCCCCCATAGACCACACCATTCACGTTTCTCCCTTATCCGCTCCTCCCTGCATGCCCTAGGATGAAGAGGGGGTGAGCCTGGGTCCCAGCCGGCCTGTGCCCTTCCCCAGTTTCCTCCAGAACCTCTGGAGACTCACTTCTACTCCCTGTTGGCTGTTCCTCCTCTCCCTAGGAGTCAGATTCTAACAGGGGCATGACAATATGATTCCCTTTGGCAACTCCTTATGACCAGCAAAGGCAATGGAGAAGCCATAATCACTTAACAACTGTGTGTGATTCACTTAACAACTGCAGCAAGAAAGGTTGTAAAATGGGGCAAAATTCACCTAATTGTTGTGCTTAGCAATGCAAATTTTGAGCTTAATTCTAGTCATAAGTCGAGCACTAACTATAGTAGCTTGGTTACACATTTCCCAAATAGTTAACAGGGAACATTTTTCTTAGTATCTTCACTTTGTTCTGTTTGTTACGCATAAACAACATGACTTCAAAACATGTCCTTATGCAACAAACACACTGATGTGTTACAAAATCTAGAACAAGCATTTGACTTGTTCTTAAATGTCAGATCCCACTTAAGAGTTTGATCTTTTTCAAGGCAACTCCTCCCGTCCTGTTTACTCTTGGCTGAAGCAATTTTACAAATGCACACAGATAGTTATGGTTTTCCTATCCATCTACCAGTATCAAATGCAGAATTTCTGAAATGCACATTTCAGACAACAACTCCTTGAACTGAGCTGGATTCTACAGACAGATAATGTTAATCTGTTAATAAAGGGTGTAGGGTCTCCTGCCTGGGTGGGAGGTTGGACTAGATGATCTGCAAGATCCCTTCCAACCCTGTTAATATTTCCCTGGGAACAATCTCAGTTGCCCTTATTTTGTTCTGGGGTCCTTTTTTATTTAATTCCCTGTCTAGCTTTGTGGAGCTCCATCCAACCACTAACCAACTTTGACTCTACAAAGATTTGTTTGACTTCAACCAAAATACAAAAATGCCGCCTGTTTAAACTTAATCTGTTTAAATTTGATCCCTGGAAATTTAGGAGAAGGGGAAAAAGAAAAAAGGATTGCACCATGTTCTACCAACCTTTCCTTCCTGACCACCATGTAATCCTATACATCCCTCAATATTCAGCTTGGTGTCCCTTCTGTAGGTTCCTTCTGCTTCAGTAAAGAGACACAGAGTTTTTGAAGAAGTTTCAAGTCCAGTCTTTTGTCGATGATTGACGATGGGGACTCAATAAAGTGCTTGAGCAGGGGGTTGGGCTAGAAGATCTCCAAGGTCCCTCCCAGCTCTATCCTGATTGATTGAATGATGCCGGTGTCCATCCAAAATCAAAAGGGTTGGGTGCCTCAAGAAGGAAAGGGGAACAAACTCGTTGAAGCCATCCACTTAAGAACTAAAGGGACATTAGGATCACCCTGTTATCTGAGAAATCCGTTGAAATTGCCCAGAGTTCAGTTTGGACAATGGTAAATGAGATCCCCAACCTAGTTGAGAAGACCAAGCTTGGGGTGTTTTAAGGACATCGCAATAGGTAGCATGAGTTCCTTCCATGCCGTTGCCAGGGAGATGGATAGATGTCTCCACGAAGGACAAAAATCTGGGCTAAATTCAGAGTCTCCCTCCAAAAAAAAAAAAAAAAACCCTCCCACCTTTTCACGCGATAAGACTCAATGCAGAATTTCTGGGGTTATTATTATGACTAGCTCGATACCCGTGCTTCGCTATGGAACTATGTGGTTGGGCTTAGTTTTGGGGGAGGAAAATAAGGGGGAAAAATTCTGCCTCTGCCTACGAGCATCCATTGGTATTCATCTGGCTAGCGTCCTGTCAGTCTGTGAGAGAGTTGAGGGCTGTTTGGAAACTGAAACAGTACTTGCTGTGTGAGCAAGAAGGAGACAGCAAGGAGCCTGGGCATGGCTTAGCTCAACTGTTCTGTACTAAAGCTGCTTGGTGCTGTGAAACTGAAACTCCTCTCCTCTGCTTGTGTTTGCATTTGGAAGAGATTTCTTTCCAGGCGGGGAGGGGGAGTAGAATTCCTTAGCATCAGAGCGTGTTGATAATAATAATAATAATATAGGAAATGCTCTAAATGCTCTGATGGTCATTTCAAAAAATCCTTTCTTAGTGAGCCCCTAGAAGCCAAGAGGAACATAGGTGCCAAATTTCAAGTTTGTAGGCTTTATGGTTCTAGAGATTTTGTGATGATGCCTGAGTGGTATTTCGCAGATAGATGGGATGGATGGATGGATGGATGGATGGATGGATGGATGGATGGATAGATAGATAGATAGATAGATAGATAGATATAGATGATAGAGATAGATAGATAGATAGATAGATAGTTAGATAGATAGATAGATAGATAGATAGATAGATAGATAGATAGATAGATTTTAAGCAGAAGCCCAACTTAAACCAACCTTTCTCTTGTAGCGGAAGTTCTTTTTTAAAAAAATACATCTTCCTTTTTCTCCTAAAGGGAATTGGACTAATTTGGCATCTGTTGGACTCAATTCCCAAGCAAGGGTACACGAGCACAGAAGAAATAACCTGTTTTCCTTCCCCTTTAGAGAAAGGGAAAAAGAGTCACGAACTTTTCAGATGATCTGATTAGCAGGGTGAACAAAGGAAGTCCCTGCTTCTCACCACTTCATTCAAAGAAATCCTTCTACTCGCTCCCATTTAAGCACTTCCCGTCCTTGAGACCTAGGTTTTAATTAATACCCATCCATCCTAATATAAAGAAACAGGATGGAGTTCTGACAACAAGGGGCACCAGGAGCAATGAACAAAACGCCCTGTGACCAAGTGAGGGACAACCAGGATGTCCCCACCTTCCAGGACACAGTTGACTGACTCAATCAGGAAGTGTATTTCCAACTCTCTCTGACAATGCCCCATTGAATTCTGATCATCTATGAATTCAAGCTAACATCCAACAAAGTTGGAGGAATTGTCTCTCTTATAAATTTGATTGCTCTGGTCTAGGCAGAGTTGGGTGTTTTTCTTCTTCTCAAGAAGTTCTTCCCATCCCACCTTGGTCAACCACTGAATGGTGTGCTAGGATGGTCCATTCACAGGAATGGCGCTGTCCAGAAAGTCAAGATGGAGGTTGCAACCCTGCAAAATCACAGTTCTTGTTGTGTCATCTCCTTTAAATAAAGGGACCAAGCTTTGATTGTACAGCTGTGACCATCGGGGGAAGGACTTGCCTTCAGAAGTTGTGGGTGATCCAACACTGGAAGTTTTTAAGAAGACATTGGACAACCATTTGTCTGAAATGGGATAAGGTTTCCTGCCTGAGCAGGGGGTTGGACTAGAAGACCTCCAAGGTCCCTTCCAACTCTGTCTATTCTATTCTATTCTATTCTATTCTATTCTATTCTATTCTATTCTATTCTACTCCACTCCACTCCACTCTACTCCTTATTGTATTCTTATTCTACTGTATTCCACTCTACTCTACTCTGTTCTATTCTACACGATTCTATTCTTATTCTATTGCATATTCTATTCTATTCCGTTCTATTCTATATTCTCTTCTATTCTATTCCATAATGAAATTAAGACAAAAAATAATTTTGATTTCGTCTCATTGATGTATATATGATGATGCTAGTGTGATCTGCTGTCATCGGGGCGGGGTGGGGGTTGGTTGGGAGTTGGTTTTTTTTTTTGTTTTTTTTTTCCGAAATTTTGTTGTATTGTAGTTTACTAATTTATTTGATTCTTTTTGTTAGTTTTTATTGTTTTTTATTTTTATTTTTTGTTTTAAATATGGTTTTACATTGTGTAGGCTGCCTCGAGTCGCCATGGCCAAATAGGGGCCAATATAAATTAAATAAATATATACTTAATTCATCATTAATTAGCATGATTGACCTCAAGTCATGCATTTAGTATTTTTCTCACCCTTCTCTAGATTAAAAACCCAAATTCCAGTGCAAATTCTGTTGCATAAAAATTGCATTTGAAAATACTGAAAACTCTCGCCCACTTCAAAACTCAGATTCCAGTCTGCTATTTCTACTGGTTTTGGAGGAATTGAAAAACTTAACCTAAGAGAGCCCGAAGCATCCTTTGTCCTAGGAGTGTAACCTAGCACTTAGATTTCCTAGAGTCTTTCAAATCCTTCCTTGCCATGTCAAATTTGTTTTGTGTTTCTTTGAGTTGCAACCTCTTCTTTTCAGTCAGAGCGTTGGGAGTGTGCTACAATCGACCTACAATCTTTCTCTTTATAAACAAATGTCAAAAGCAAGCCGATTTGGAAGACCAACGTGGGTCTAACATAATGCAGAATACAGAATGTTATTTCAGAATGTTCTGTAACCAAATTGGAAGGGACTTTGGAGGTCTTCTAGTCCCACCTACTGTTCAAGCAACAGAACTGAACAAATGGTTGTCCAATCTCTTCTTAAAAGCCTGCAGTGATGGAGCACCCAGAACTTCAAGAAGCGAGGAGTTATTTAAATACAAATTTATCTCTTCCTTTGTTTTAATTCTCCCTTTTTCTAATTGATGGTTCAAATTTTGGTGTCAGGAACCAAATGAATTTGTTCAAATGAATACAAGTTTATTCCGTGCTAGCTCTCTAACAAGAATCTGAACTACTAACGGTCAACACAAATTGGCGGAAGTAAGAGTAGAATTCAAGGAGGGCTGGACTTAAATCTCTTTTGGGAATGAAGGGATTTGAGATTGATGATGCATTTGACCCCTCTCACCTGGTCATCTCCTACATTTGGCACTGGACAACATCACAAGGTTGCTCAAAATTCAGAGTTAGACAGATTTTTGATACACTGATAAACAAAACCCCTTGTTCTTGTTTAGGGGAAGCTCAAGGCCTTTGCCACAAAGATAATCCAACTTCTGAAGGAATGGACCGAAACATTTCCATACGACTTCCAGGATGAGAAATCTATGAAGGAGCTAAAGGAAATTGCTCACCGGATCACCCAGTGTGATGAGGTAAGGAAGAAAAAAGAATGAGTGGTGAGGAGAGAAAAAAACCTCACTTTTACCAACCCATGTATTAACTTGTCAAAGGAAAAATATTTATTGGTAGCAGCAGATTTATGTCTTAGGAAGCACTGAGACAGAGGACTGTTGACTATAATTTGTCCTATGCAGCTGAGACATGGAGCATTTTGGATTTGAAGGATCTTTTGGTGCACACCCAAACTATTTTCCTCTTTCAAAGCCCACAGCTTTAAAAAAAATAAAAAATAACCAGTAAGAGCCATGGTGGCACAGTGGTTAGAGTGCAGTATTGCATGCTAACTCTGTCCACAGCTTGGAGCTTGATCCTGACTGTACAAGGTTGACTCAGCCTTCCATCCTTCTGAAGTCGATAAAATGAGGACCCAGATTGTTGGGGGCAAGAGGCTGACTCTGTAAACTGCTTAGAGAGGGCTGTAAAATTGCTATGAAGTGGTATTTGAGTTTAAGTGCTATTGTTATCTTCCTTCCTTCCTTCCTTCCTTCTTCCCTCCCTCCCTCCCTCCCTCCCTCCCAGCAAGTTAGAATGCAGTACCCAGGTTGTTGGAGGCTGACTCTGTAAACTGCTTAGAGAGGGCTGTAAAAGCACTGTGAAGCGGTATATAAGTGCTATTGCTATTGCTGTTTAAGCCCTTCTGACTTTTCAAGAATGCTTTATTGCAGAGCTAAACTGGTTTTTTTTAAACCCCAATGCATTGAATTAGCTGCTAGAATAGTATCATGTGTTGCTCTTGATAGCCACAATTATTTATTGGTTGTGGGAATACAGCCCAGGCTTGTGGTTTGATTGTTGCCTTTTCTTCTATTCCTTTCTAAAAGCAAACAAGCCTCCTCATTTTGCTACCTAACATTGCTACTGTGATGTTTGCTCACTTCCAAGACAGGGGCTTGAATTGATCGTTCTAAACAGAGTAAGAATTTATAGATCCTTAATTCTTCCTGTCCTAGAGACATTAGAGAAAGAAGAAGCCAGAAATGGGATAAACACAACTACAACTCAAAACAACAGCACTCCCATTAGGAAGACATTAGAGTAAAGTTTTGCCAGCAGTGTTTCTCTGCACACTTATTTTGGAGAAGGAATTCAGACATTCCAAAGGGGCTTTTTCAAAAGGCAACTGGACTTCCTTTGATTTTCCTTTAAGACATTTCGCTTCTCATCCAAGAAGCTTCTTCAGTTAACTCAGAACTGAGGAAGCTTCTTGATTGAGGAGCAAAACGTCTTCAAGGAAAATCAAAGGAAGTCCAGTTGCCTCTTAAAAAAGCACCTTTGTGTTAATATACACCATCTTGGCACTAGCTAGTGGAAAGCCAGTAATGAAAGTTTCCCGGCAACTCATTAAAAAGTTTCTTTGCAACTCATTAAAACAACCTAATTTTTTTTTTTACTGCTGCTTTGAAGAACCTAATCTTTGTTTTGGTTCCAACTGAATCTCCTCCAGCAGGTCAATTTGCTTCGCCTTTATATTGAGAGCCAAGAGGTTTCTACTGAATGATTTTTGAAGCATGCACCACACTATTAAGTAATGCAAAATGTAAAGATAATGAGGTCTTTTTTTAAAAAAAAAAAAGAATATGTTTTGAGATTAGTCCTAAAGCTTTAAGAGTAACTTGAGTCTGTGCTTATTAAATAATAATAATAGCTATGATACAGACAGCACCTTTGATGATTAAAGTTGACATTTAACTATTAAGAGTGCCATCAACTGGATATGTTCCAATTCGTCAGTTCAGATGTTTACTGGAATGTCACATCCTGAAGGCCAGAAGCCATGGTGGAGGTCATAGGGTTGATGCCTGCAACCACATACTTTCAAAATTGGTAAACTCCAAGGAAATTCTTGTTTTCTTCGGCAGTCAGGTTTAATTCACTGCTTTGCCCAAAATAGGCCTCCCGTGGGGTGAGGCCACATCTGCTGAAAGAAAAGGTGTCGTAAAAAGGCCCTGGAAAGTGATGACAGAAAACTGGTTTTGTGGTTTTTAATGGCTTTAATGGTGTAGAGTTGGTGTAGTAGCAAGACTGAACACAAAAATAAAAATGAAAAATAAGCTGGCAATAAAAAAATGACGCAGGGTCAGAAGTGGCTGTATTGGGATGGGGCACCAATAGGAAAGTCTAGGGTTTTCCTGATGGCACAATTAATCCGTGGAAGAATGGCTTGACTCCAGTTGTGGGTGCTCCATTACTGTAGGTTTTTAAGAAGAGATTGGACAACCATTTGTCTGAACTGGCATAGGGTCTCCTGATAAAGCTGAAGGCTGGACTAGAAGACCTCCAAGGTCCCTTCCAACTCTGTTATTCTGGTCTAATGGAGCCTAAGCTGAGTTTCCACTGGAAACTCAAAAGCATCCTAAACTCAAGCCACAGAAAGCTGCTTCTAACGTGGCCAGGATTAGTGTACACACCCGTGCCCATTTTATTTATTTATTTGGTAATAAACTCCTAGTTCCTAGTCCTGCAATTCACAAAAACTATCTAAAATGGGAGATGGATGCATTAGGAATATGCTCCGCATTCAGATTCAAAGCAAGGTGATGTTTTCAAAGCAAGCCAACTTCATACCTCAACATAGCCCAAACCACGTCTTTGCTTTCAAATCTAAATAATCACACAGCCCTTCATCAGCGTATTCAGGATCGTGTGTGGCCCTGTGGAAGAGAAACCAACTCTATAATGTCGCAGGCTTACTTTCAAAGTCGGAGAGATAAACCATTAGTCCGGGTCTCTGCGCTTTTCCATTTAAAACCACAAGCAATTCAATCCAGTGAACCTCAATCCAGTGAGCCTCAATCCAGTGAGAATGTGCCATTGTTCAGGAACCCTGACGAATGTCAAATGGCCCACCAAAATGCTAGACAAGCCAAAAACTAAATATTAGCTCTGGCTGGAATATGCACACACACACACAAAACCACAAATGCTCAAGAAATCACAGGGACATAGATGCCAATGCTCACTAGATAGAGAAGCAGAAATACAGAGAATTTAAACTTTCAAAGCTGCAGGAAGGGGGTCAGCATTGTTGAATGTTCCCATCTGATAAAGGGTGCTGGGTGCTGGGGAATTCTGGGCGTTGAAGTCCACAGGTCTTAAAAGTTGCCAAAGTTGGACACACTTGGTGTAAAACTATAGCCATTTGTTATTCTTTTTTAAAAAAATTACATTTTTTTTAAAAAATGTAATGTGATCATTGTTGTTTCTTTTTCGTGTCTAAGTAGGCAAAAATGCAGACATGCCTGAAATTTCAGGAACAAGGAAACCCATTATTGTGTCGGCTTGTTCTTTCAAGCCTCTGGTCTGAATGGAAATGCTTAAACTGCAAGAAGCATTCACGCCTATGCAGGCAGGATGAAGCAGTTTAACCAAAGTCCATCAAGCGTGTTTTGGAGATGCCAATTAAGTTACAAAAAAAGAGTTGGCATCTACATCACCCAGAATGAATGAATCTTCCAGTTATAATGCGGCCATAACTGGTTAGACCTAATTAGGAAAGCCAGGGTCTGTCTCCAAGATGGCAGGTGGGAAATACCTACAGCAGGACTTAGGCTGGGCTACATATTACACCGATAACCAGTTGGACCAGTGAAGATTTATTTATTATTTTTAAATTGAGCACTATGATTCACTTAACAACTATGGGAAGACAAATGGTAAAATGGAGCAGAATTCACTTAACCAAATGTCTCTCTTTCTATGGTAGAAATAAACAAATAATAGTTATAATCTGGATGTATAACACAATGTAGAGATTAGACTGTGTGATAGTTTTAACTAGGATGTATAATATGATGGGGAGGAAAAGGGGATTTGAT
This sequence comes from Pseudonaja textilis, assembly GCF_900518735.1. The sequence goes on from NW_020769378.1 coordinate 5,314,026, forward strand.
ATAACCAGTACACAATGACGTTGTATAATTGGAACTGTTATGTACATTAAGGAAAAATGCACAATAAAAATATTTTAAAAAAGAAAAGACTGAGGCAGCATATACCCATATACCATGGGTATAAAGAAAAGCTATAAATGTAATGCAGCACTAGTTCTTCGCCAGGGAAGAATGTAAGCAATAATTTTGTAGCCTTGGAATATTTCTGACTGATGAAAACCCATAAGGGATGAATGGCGGTGGCCTTAAGCAAATTTGGCATAAAAAAAATAAGTTTGCTTGAGATTGAATTCTAAACTCATCAGCGTTGAGGGAATTATTTGTTTAGCAGAGTGATGGCTTTCAGGAAAAAACTCCTCTTGTGTCTAGTTGTTCTGGTGTGCAGTGCTCTATATAGCATCATTTTGAGGGTGGGAGTTGAAACAGTTTATGTCTGGGATGTGAGGGGTTTGTAGATATTTTCACAGCCCTCTTTTTGACTGGTGCAGCATACAGGTTCTCCATGGAAGGTAGTTGGTAGTAATTGTTTTTTCTGTGGTCTGTGTCTGTCTTGTTGGGTTGCAGAACCAAACCAGGCAGTTATAGAGGTGCAGATGACAGACTCACTCATTCAAAAAATATTTATACAGAATTTATTTATCTACCTACAGCAACAATTGAGCCCCAGATTTCCATTGCTAAGCAAAATGGTTGTTAAGTGAGTTTTGTCCCCATTTTACCACCTTTGTCCTCACCGTTGTTACGTGAATCACTCTAGTTGCTAAGTTAGCAACACGGCTGTTCAGTCTGGCTGTCCTTCTCAGAAGGTCCCCAAAAGGGGGAGGGCCACATGACCTCAGGACCCTGCCACCATCATAAATACATGCCAGTGGTCAAGCATCCAAATTTTGATCACATGACCATGTGTCAGGGTTCCGACGATTGCCCTAATTCAATCACGAGCCTCAAGCCAAGTTTCAAAAGAATTCAAAAGATTTATTAGGAGCAACATGTCCAGCACTAATGTAATTTTCCTATGACCCTGTTGCCCCCCAACCTCTTGGCTGTGGCATATATCAGATTCTCCAACATGAGCTGGGTGTCATCAATCACATTCTCCCATGAAAGATTTTCACAGGCAGAAGATCTAGTAGCCTAGGCTACAATCTCCACAAGATAAGTGTGGAATGTGCTTCTGGCCTTCATCTGCCACACTGCTCCCTCAGGCCTTCCCCCCCCCCCTTCTTATGGCAACTCAGAAACAGGCATAGGGATGATTTACGAGTTGACACCACGGGAATGTGGCAAGTCTTAAGCATAGAAAAACGGCACTGCAACTGGAACAGTTGTCGGGAGAGTCTACCTGTACAGAATAACCAAGTTGGACAGGACCTTGGAGATCCTTCAATGCCCTGCCCAGAATAATTTACCTGTTTCTCAATCAATTATTCTGTTTTATGGATTTAGGAAAATGGAACGGTCAAGAAGATCATCAGCCAGATGACACAAGATCTTCTGATGGCACTCGCTGCCCGCAATCAGTATCAAGAGATCCGGGAAAAGTTTCGCCAACCGGTGACCGACAAAGGGGCCGTCCTCAAAACAAAGCCGCAGGCATCCCAGAAGGACGTTCTGAGCGTATGCTGTGACCCACTGGTCCTTGCGCAGCAGCTCACGCACATCGAACTGGTGAGTGAGCCCTCCCTTGTCCTCGCTTTGTTTCGTGGCCAAATGTTCCGGTTCGAGACCCGCTGTTTCAGAAAGGCTACTCCCAAGAGGGGAGGAAGACAATGGGAAAGTACAGACAGCGGCTTTGCCAGAACTAAAAGTTTTGTGTAGCTTGTCACTGGCCAGCTTTTCACTGCTCAAATATGTATAAGAATGAAAAAATGGCTAAGCTCATGAAACAAAGAAAAAAATGTTAATTTTTAAACAGCGTTTATTTCCAAGTGTACAGGTAGTTGTTTACACTGGGATGAAAACAGTGGTGGGATTCAAAAATTTTTACTACCGGTTCTGCGGGTGTGGCTTGGTGGGCATGGCAGGGCAAGAATATGGCACGATCCCCATTCCCTCCCCCGCCCACTAACCTGCTTTCCAGCTCCATTCTCCTGTGCAGGGCAACCAAAGAAGACCCAGCCAATCAGCTGGGACTCAATAGGAGGTGGAGAATAGATGGGGTTGGCGGGACCAGTCAGAGGTGGGATTTGCTGGTTCTCCAAACTACCCAAAATTTCTGCTACCGGTTCTGTAGAACCGGTCAGAACCAGATGAATCCCACCTCTGGGACATAAAGCACACCTCTTAATGTTATATCAGTGTCTTCTTTACACCTCTGGGATCTTAATCATTTTTTCTTGTTTTAGGAGAGGGTAAGCAACATTTATCCAGAAGATCTCATGCAGATAGTCAGTCATGTGGACTCCCTGGATAACCACAAGGTGAGTTTCAAAATTTGGATGAAGTGGAACATGAGAAATAGAAAGATTAACCCACAATCCCTAGTAACATCCTGTCTTGAACGTTGCAATGTGCTCTTCCTGGGACTGCTCTTGAAAAGTATCCGGAAGCCTCAATGGATTCAAAATGCAGTGGCTTGTATGATTTCGGGAAGATCCAGATGTGCAGAGGCAGCATCCCTCCTGTGGGAGCTGCATTGGTCTGCCAATCTGCTTCTGGATACAATTCAAGGTGCCGGTTGCCACCTTCAAAGCCCTACATGGCATGGGAACAGGTTATCTGAAGGACTGTCCTTTCCTGCTGACATCTACCTGACTCACCAGAATGGGGAGGCAGGGTAGATTGTGGGTCCCCCTCGGCTAAGGAGTGGTAGGACCCAGAAGAAGGGCCTCCTCCGTGGTGGCTCCCTCCAGTTATCTGAAGGACCTCTTTTCTCAGTTATATCCAACCGACCACCAGAGCAGGGAGAGAGGGAGATATTATAGCCTCATTTGTTAATTGAGTCATTGCAGTCGTTAAGTCAGTAACATGGATGTTAAGGGAATCTGGCTTCCCCATTGACTTTGCTTGTCCGAAGATCACAAAAGGGAATCACGTGACCCCATCCCACCCCCCGGGATACTGCAACTGTCATAAGTACATGCCAGTTGCCAAGTGTTTGAATTTTGGATCACGTGGCCATGGGGATGCTGCAACGATCGTCGTAAGTCTTAAAAACAGTCATAAATCACTTTCCCTCCCCATGCTGTTGTAACTTCAAACACCGTCACTACATGAATGGTTGTAAGTCAAGGACTCCCTATAGAAAGGGTACACATTGGGATTGTGAAAATCCTAACACTGCATCACACTCACGCTCAGAATCTCCTAAAAGAAGATTGCTACTTGGGAAGACATCCATTTTTATTTTGTTTTATTTTTTTTAAAAAAAACTATACATAAATCTAAGCGGGGTTTACGGATGAGGAAGAGCTGATGACTTTGCTGGAAGCAATGGTGTCCTGATTTCGACTCGGGGGTCTAACAGTGGGTGCTTAATTTTTCAGTGCCGAAGCGATGTTACGAAGACCTACAACCTTGAAGCCTACGACAATTGGTTTAACTGCCTCAGTATGTTGGTGGCGACAGAGATTTGTAAGGTAAGGATCCACAGGTGTAGTGGCCCACTGGCGGCTGACGGAGCTGGCAGCTGAGTCAGACAGTAGTGAGGAGGTTGGGGAGGAACCTTGGCTGGGTCTGGAGGCTGAGGAAGGCTCGGACGAGGGCTCTGCATCGGAGGCAGAGATGGGCCAGGGCAGGCTGGCAGTCATCAGCTGCTTTCGGGCTTGGACAGCAGTGAGGCAGGGGAGTTCCTGGAACTGGTTCCCAGCCTGTGCATGCGCAGGGGTACCAGAAGATAGGAACAATTGAAAAAGCAGGGTCAACTCAGGAGTAAGGCCACATCTCGGAGGTGATTGGCTGTAAGGCCTATCACGGAGGTGATAGGACATAAAAGAGGAGCAAACGGGACATGAGCTTTTGCAGGAAGCAATTAGTTCATTTGGTTGGTTCAAGCTTTGAAAAGTTCTGTTTGACTCTGTGTCGTTTGGCCTTGCCCTGCGTCTGGCAACTGGTTCTCTGGTCACATTCCAAGTGCGATAAGGAGGGTGTTTATAAACATTCCCCTGAAAGACTGTTTGTGAGGCCTTGCAGGCTGTGAATGAATGTAATTCACAGCAGCCATGGAAGTATAAAAGAGGTTTTGCCAGGACATAAAATGGTGATTTATGCTTTCAAAGGAAATTAGGTGAGATCAACAGGGGGAAAGGAACTGGGGGATGGATGTGCTCCTGACCAGTTCATTGCATCTGTTTTGAGGGCAGCTGATTCACGTGCCAACAGAACGCTCCTGTTCAACCTTAAATCTGCTTTTCTTTCCTTTGCTGTGTCTTTCATAGACCTGATTCATGGTGGAGAGTTAAGGCATGACCTGTCTGTTTTCCAAATAGCGATATTACCCTCTTCCATCACTGCCCCATTCCCTTCTTGCACTGATGATGTGACCCAGTTCGGTCATGAAACATCTGCAAGAAAACAAACCAAACTCAGACAGCACCCAGGACCCCTCAACATAAACCCTGAACTACAAATATTCTCCTTTATCAGATAAAAATACCAAACTGAAACTGGGAGACTATGAGATCTACACTAATCCTGCCTAAGGCATGGCGCTGTGTGCAACCAAGTCAATGACTTTGGGCCAGTGACCAGGCATCAAAGCTGATTTGAAGTACCCCTCCTCCCCTCCCCCCAAACCCACCATCCCAAAAAAATCCTCCCCCAAAAGATGGAGGGGGATTTTCCCAGATCGGGTTAACAGGATGGAATTTTTTGGCACCTGCCAAAAAAGCCAACACCGTCCGAGGCTGCATAAACAGAGGGAGAAAACCAGTGGTGGGAATCAATTTTTTTTACTACCAGTTCTGTGGACGTGGCTCGGTGGGTGTGGCTGAGGAAGGATACTGTAAAATCTCTAGTTAGAGGTGGTATTTGCTGGTTCTTTGAACTACTCAAAATTTCCACTACCGGTTCTTCAGAATGGCTCAGAACCTGCTGAATACCACTTCTGGAGAGAATCAAGATCACGTGAAGTGTTAATACCAACTTTATAATGCCTTGATAAGGCCACACTTGGAATACTGCATCCAATTTTGGTTGCCACGACGTAAAAAAAGATGTGGAGACTCTAGAAAAGAGTGCAGAGAAGAGCAACCAAAATGATTAGGGGACTGGAGGCTCAAACATACGATGAATGGTTGTAGGAATTGGGTAGGGCTAGTCTAGTGAAGAGAAGGGCCAGAGGAGACAGGATAGCAAGGTTCCCATATTTGAGGGGCTGCCACAAAGAAGAAGGAGCCAAGCTATTCCCCAAAGCACTTCAAGGCAGAAGAAGCAACAGGTGGAAACTAATCAAGGAGGGAAGCAATTTAGAACTAAGGAGAAATTTCCTAACAGTTAGAACAATTGATCAATGGAACAACTTGCCTCCAGAAGTTGTGGGTGCTCCAACACTGGAAGTTTTTAAGAAGAGATTGGACAACCATTTGTCTGAAGTGGTGTGAGGTTTCCTGCCTAAGCAGGGGGTTAGACTAGAAGACCTCCAAGGTCCCTTCCAACTCTGTTATTTTATTCTAGATATTGGAGGAATGCAACACTATTCTGTCAGAGGGTGAGGCACAACCGTAAAGCCTCTAGTTAGAACATACAATACAATATTTTGGTACAAAGTGATTTCGTTCCCATAGTTACCCAGGATCTTGTTTTACTAAAGCTTCTTTTCAAAGATCAACTTTAAAAATAGCTTCCCATTTTTGAATAATTGGTGCCTCTTTCCAAAGCTCTGTATAAAAAAACAAAAATGGAAAGCACCATGAGGATTTGTTCTTCCCCCAAATTCTTTATTTTTGATTTCTACAGCTGCTCATCTCAACATGTGACTGTGGGCAGCCTACATCAAAAACCATAAACACAATGATGGTCTATTGATAGGATTGTTACAGAGTTTTTCCTCTGTGTATCCTTGATAGAGGCATTTCATTATGATTTGTGTTTGTGCATTAATAAAGTAACAGAATAACAGATTGTTGCTAACTACCCAGAGTTAGGTCTTTAAGATAAGTTGCCACAGTAATTCTTTAAATAGATAAATGGACTGGAAGTTTTTAAAAAGGTGTTGGATAACCACTTGTCTGAAGTGGTGTAGGGTTTTCTGCCTAGGCAGGGGGTTGGACTAGAAGACCTCAAGATCCCCCTCAACTCTGTTATTCTATTCTAAATATTGTCTTCCATAGGGAATAGGGGTTAAGACACGAAGTCCATCCAACAAATTCCTGCTTTAGCTTGAACAGCTTCCCTGAAATGGTGGAAACCTGATATACAGAATACATTTTTAACAAAATGGGTCTGGAAAAGAATGGAATGGAAAAGAATAGGAATAGAACAGAAAATAATAGAATAGAATAGAACATGGAATACAGGTGAAACTCGAAAAATTACAATGTCGTGCATAAGTTCATTTATTTCAGTAATGCAACTTAAAAGGTGAACCTAATATATGAGATAGACTCATTACGTGCAAAGCAAGATGGTTCAAGCCGTGATTTGTCATAATTGAGATGATTGTGGCTTACAGCTCATGAAAACCCCAAATCCGCAATCTCAGAAAATTAGAATATTGTGAAAAGGTTCAATATTCTAGGCTTAAAGTGTCTCACTCTAATCAGCTAATTAAGCCATAACACCTGCAAAGGGTTCCTGAGCCTTTAAATGGTCTCTCAGTCAGGTTCAGTAGGAATCACAATCATGGGAAAGACTGCTGACCTGACAGTTGTGCAGAAAACCATCATTGACACCCTCCATAAAAAGGGAAAGCCTCAAAAGGTAATTGCAAAAGAAATCGGATGTTCCCAAAGTGCACATTAATAGAAAGTTGTGTGGAAGGGAAAAGTGTGGAAGAAAAAGGTGCACAAGCAGCAGGGATGACTGCAGCCTGGAGGGGATTGTCAGGAAAAGGCCATTCAAAAGTGTTGGGGACTTTCACAAGGAGTGGACTGAGGCTGGAGTCAGTGCATCAAGAGCCACCACACACAGACGGATCCTGGACATGGGCTTCAAATGTCGTATTCCTCTTGTCAAGCTGCTCCTGAACAACAAACAACATCAGAAGCATCTTACCTGGGCTAAAGAAAAACAGAACTGGACTGTTGCTCAGTGGTCCAAAGTCCTCCTTTCTGATGAGAGCAACTTTTGCATCTCATTTGGAAACCAAGGACCCAGAGTCTGGAGGAAGAATGCTTGAAGTCCAGTGTGAAGTTTCCACAGTCTGTGTTGATTTGGGGAGCCATGTCATCTGCTGGTGTTGGTCCACTGTGCTTCATTAAGTCCAGGGTCAATGCAGGCATCTCCCAGGAGATTTTTGAGCATTTCATGCTTCCTTCCACAGACGACCTTTATGGGGATGCTGCCTTCATTTTCTAGCAGGACTTGGCACCTGCCCACGCTGCCAAAAGGACCAAAACCTGGTTCAATGACCATGGAATTACTGTGCTTGATTGGGCAGCAAACTCACCTGATCTGAACCCCATAGAGAATCTATGGGGCATTGCCAAGAGAAAGATGAGAGACATGAGACCGAACAATGCAGAAGAGTTGAAAGCCGCTATTGAAGCATCCTGGTCTTCCATAACACCTCAACAATACCACAGGCTGATAGCTTCCATGCCAAGCCACATTGAGGCAGTAATTGCTGCAAAAGGGGCCCAAACCAAGTATTGAATACATATGTATGCTTATACTTTTCAGAGGTTCGATATTGTTCTATGTACAATCCTTGTTTTATTGATTGCATGTAATATTCTAATTTTCTGAGATTGTGGATTTGGGGTTTTCATGAGCCGTAAGCCATAATCATCTCAATTATGGCAAATTACAGCTTGAACTATCTTGCTTTGCATGCAATAAGTCTATCTCATATACTAGGTTCACCTTTTAAGTTGCATTACTGAAATGAATGAACTTTTGCACGATATTCTAATTTTTCGAGTTTTACCTGTAGAAGTACAACTGACAGACCCAATAGGTCCTCTGTATTAAAAATGCAGAGAAACAATTCCTCTCTATTAAAAATAAATGAATGATTAAAAACATAGATTGGCACCCAAAAAACCATCTGGAATGTCTAACTCATGAACAACAACCAATAGGAAAATGAAAAGCAACAAATCAGTTTGGAGGCCATTTGATCAGGGGAGAAGCATGCCAGTAAAAACAGTTGGAGTTTGTCTTGTTTCCAAAAAGGGCCAGATAGAATCATGCAACAGAACCCTTATTTATAGAAAGAAATCCCTTAGAGGACTCTACTATGTAAGCATTTTTTTTTTCCTTTTAGAAATCTGTCAGAGCAAAGCAAAATATCTTAGCGTAACTGCATCTTGTAAACAACTCTGCAGAAAATATAAGTTTAACTCTTAAAACCCAAGTCAGCCACAATCTATTAACAGGGAATGTAATAAATAAACACAGCAAGGAATTGCTTTCAAGAAGCTACATACCCACCCCCCCCACCCCACCCCCCAAAAAGATAGGCAAAATTACAATTCAGAACCAAAACTTGGGAGGAAGAGTCCTGGAAATGAAAAATCTGGGTTGTCCTATTGAATAGTCATTGTTGGAATAAAGTTAGAGAGGGTGCAACTCTTGTGAGAGTCCTGGACCTATGATGGCATTCATGATCTTTTTCCCACCCAGAGGCTCTCCAAATTTAGTGCAGGTGGAACAACCTCAAAACAATTCCATTGTCAGAGAGAGAGACTGGCTTGGGGCAGGGGGAGGCGTCAAGCAGGGAACTAGTCTGGAGTCTTTACGTGGGCACAATTCCCTTTGAATGGTGTTGAGCCACATCTAGTCTGGTCTGGTCTGGTCTAGGGTCTCCTGCTTGAGCAGGGGGATTGGATTAGAAGACCTCCAAAGTCCTTTCCAACCCTATTATTTTATGTTTTCTGGTCCAGGTGCAAAGTTTGGGAAGAGTGCTGCAAAAAAGACATAGACAAATAAAACTCCGTTTTTTGTTTACCACCCTGTTTTGAACTCTTCACAAGTGGGTGTAGTTGTTTGGCCCCAACATCCAATTATTCAATGATGCTCGTCTCTAGAACATGGTTCCAGGCTGGATTTTCAGGCTCATGTTCCTTTCTCTGCCCCCTTGCAACCCAAAGAGTAGGAGTTATTGATTGATGGTGGATGGTCACCTCTGGGAATTGAAGTCCTCTTGACATAATCACAAGGTTATCACACTCATAGATTCACAAGGCTATATCAGATCCATTGACTACATCTGCAATGGGCAAAAATCTCTTTACGTGTGAGATTTTAGCTCTCGTGTGACGCACAAAAAAAGGAACAAGAGCCAGTTTCAGCTCAATCCCAAGGAAATCCACTAGCTTTGGTTTTAATCCCCTCTACTTTTCAACACCAATATTGAACCACAGATGGAGAACCTTTTGAGATTCAGGGGAAAATGTCATTAATGTGACGCATAGCATTTCCTTGCTTTGGATATAGGTGGGGCAGTAGAATGTTGCCTTGGCTCTTAACACCCCCCACACAAACCACAATCTTCAAAATCAAAACAGCAGAGAGAAATAATTAAGTTTGTTGCAGATATTCCTGCGTTATATTGCTTAATTTGGACAGTCTCTGGTTATCAGAGACCTCCAAACAACCAAGTACTGCATAGTCAGATATGAAATGCATTGTGTGGCTCGCTCTGGGTCGATTGCCCATATTTTATGCAGAAAAGCATCTCGGTATATTAAAGGATAATTGTCATTGTTGACCTAAGAGTGTTGTTGGAAGGAAATATCTCAAAGTCCTTGTGGGATCGGTGTAATAAAATGTGTAATCAGGAGATAATCCAAACTTGAATTCAACAGTGGTTGTAATTAAGTGGAATCAAATCAGCTTTTAAGCTTATTGGTCTCATTTATTTGCATATTTGAAGTGAAGGTTGTTTTGTTTTAGGGTAGAATATGTCCTGCATCAAGTATGACACTAAAAAAGTTGGATTATGGCTTCTCGGTGTCATAATCAAAACTCTACAGGATCAAAGCAATCTTCCCTTTTTAGAAGCAGAACAACATATTTGGCAGTTTCTATCAAAAGCTAGAAAATTTAAATGCTTTTCAGTATTTAGCTCAATAGAGGCATTTCTTGTCCTGATTAGAAGGAAAATATTTAAATTCTTGCTAGTTCAGAAGCACTTAAGGCTCTGAACACCTAAAGTAGGAAATCATTTAGCACTTAAGGACTCAACATGCAGGAGTTTGGCGTTCTCCTAAAAGACAAAGGAGAAACTCAACTTCCTGCCTAACCCTGAAAACTTCTGTGAAAAAAATTGGAATTCATCCCATCGATATTCCAATAAATGTGTTGGCTCTGCCACGGGTTTATTATTGCTGTGATGTTAGTACAGTTCCCCCTCTTCTCACCGCACATCCTTTTAATGTTTCAGGTGGTGAAGAAAAAACAGCGAACAAGAATCGTGGAGTTTTTCATTGATGTGGCAAGAGAATGCTTCAACATTGGGAATTTCAACTCCATGATGGCCATTATTTGTGAGTAAGGTCTCTGGGGCCATGACTGCATCAGTCAAAAATGAGAGTTGAGGAGATTAAAAAATTGGCCTGAGATTGCAGAGTCAGCGATTGAGCACATTGGCGTAATCTCCTACTAATATTAACTGCTCTGCACCTCTATGATTAACTGATCCTCTGTAATGATCCCCATACATCAGTGGTGGGGTTCAAAAAAATTTACTACCAGTTCCATGGGCGTGGCATGGCTTGGTGGACATGGCAGGGGAAGGATAGTGTAAAATCTCCATTCCCTCCTCATCCCTTCCCTTCCCACCCCACTAACCTGCTTTCCAGCTCCCTTCTCCTGTGCAGGGCAACCAAAGAAGACCCAGCCAATCAGCTGGGACTCGGGAGGTGGAGAATAGATGGGGTTGGCAGGAGCAGTCAGAGGTGGGATTCGCCGGTTCTCCATACTACTCAAAATTTCCGCCAGTGGATCTCCAGAACTGGTCAGAAGCTGCTGAATGCCACCTCTGCTATACATGCACACCAACAGTTCTCTCTCTCTCACACAGACGTAAAACACACACATTTGCAAACTGAGAGAGAGAGAGACACACACACACACAAAATCTGAGCTCTGCATTTTGTGGCAAGTCCCACATATGCAGGTAGAAACTAGTGCTAGGTTGGGAATAGATCTTTCTAATGTTTGCACGTCAACCGGTTGGGAAATGGGAAGCGGTATAAATCAATTAGAATGGTAGATCTGGCACTCCTTCCTAGCACTGATGATGGTACCTAGTTGGGTAATGAAACATTTGCAAGAAAACAAGCAAGCTCAGAGAGCACCAAGGATGCCTCAGATCTAAAGCACTTTCCTTTTAAGTTCTGACACACTTTGGAGGGCAGGATGTGCTCAACGCAGGGATTCAGAGGCAAAGTTATCGTCACTGTAAAACAGATGATGATGCACGCAAGAAAGAAAGAAAGCCAGGAAGACACAGGAGATTTACCAAAACCTTATAGGAGGATCGGGGGCATCGACTTGAAAGAATACGATTTAATTTAATCGGCATGGCAATGCTTAACCCCTCAAGGTGGCTTGGGGGAATTATAGAAAGAAGAAGCGAGGGGGTTCAGAACATTTTGGGCCATTTTGGCTCCTGAACATTTAATGTGCTTGGAACAACCCACATGCCTGCACAAGCTGCCCTTTGACAATGAGTCAAGAGAGTCCCGAGTGAAGCTTTATGAAAGCCCATCGTTGCTAGAAACGCGTTTGAAATGCATGACAAAGTATTTAAAAATCCTTTTATTTCTTTTTTCCTTCTTCTCCCTTTCTCTTTTTCCTGCTCTCTGTTTCTCTCCCTTTCTTCCTCTCTCTCTCTTTTTCTCTTTCTTTTCCTTCCTTTTCTTCTTTCTTTCCTTCCTTTCTCTCTTCCTCCTCCCTCTTTCTTTTCTTTCTTTTTTTTCTTTTTCCTTCTCCTTTTCC
>NW_020769378.1:5330148-5378535 GCF_900518735.1 Pseudonaja textilis
CACTAACCTGCTTTCCAGCTCTGTTCTTCTGTGCAGGGCAACCAAAGAAGACCCACCGGATCAGCTGGGACTCAATGGGAGGCAGAGGATAGAGAATAGGGATTGTTGGGCCAGTCTGAGGGGGTATTATTGCTGGTTCTCCGAACTACTCAAAAATTTCCGCTACCAGTTCTCCAGAACCAGTGAAAACCGGCTGAATGCCACCTCTGCCCTAACCCCATTTTCATCTTTTCCCAACATAGGAGCAATCCAACGGAAGCGTTCTGAATTATTCAGTGATTTAGAGGGTCTGCTTTCTACTAACTGGACTTAATTCCATTGAGAGTGCAAACAGACCCTGAGGGTTTGGTGGCCTGCCGTTATGGCATTTTTCGTAGGAAGGGAAAGACAGCAAAATTGTGTGCGCCAACCAAAGTTTTGGCTGGAGACAATTTTCAGCATATGTTTTTGAGGGCTGGCTGGCAAGTCATCTTTAGAAATCAGAATACTAGGACAATTTCAGTGTTCCTTGTACAAAGGGAAGCACACAATTTCACAATTAGGCAACTGGGGGACGAAAACATATGAAGAACAGTTGCAGGGTTTGGGTATATCCCGTTGAACAAAGAGAAGGGATAGGGATGACATGATACCAGTTTTCCATTATTTGAGGGGCTGCCCCAAAGAAGAGGGTGTGTGTGTATGTGTCAACCTATTTTCCAAAGCACCAAAAGGCAGGACAAGAGATAATGGATGGAAACTAACCAAGGAGAGAAGCAACCTGGAATTAAGGAGAAATTTCCTGACATCCTGAGATAACTTAATTTGTGGGACAGTTTCCCTCCAGAAATTGTGGGTCCTGCATCACTTCTGCATCACATTTTAAAGAAGGGACTGGACACCCATTTGTCAGGAATGGTAATGTTGTTTTTTTGTAATGTGATGACCAAAACTGGATGCAGGATTTCAGGTGTGGTCTTCGTAAGGTTTTCTAAAGGAGTATTCAAGATTTTTATTCTATGCCTCTGCTCATACAACCAAGGATCGCATTCGCTTTTTTAGCTACTGCCATGTAAGAGAAGACCCCTGATAGTAACCTTTTATCTTTTCGTTTTTAGGACAACGCTCCTCAACCGAGCCTGAGAATTGGGACTTTTGGATTTTAAAGCACATTCTACAAACAAACACTGGTATTTTTTTTTTTTTTTAAAGAAAATCCTGAAAGGTTTGGTTTGCGAAAAGGAGGCCTCGCTGGTTGGGGTCAGTTTTGTATATATCTATACGATACCTTTTTTGAACGACTGAAAATACAAAATTGGGCTCGATAATATCAACTTTAAGGCACTTAACGAAGGGTTTTTTTTTTGTCTTTTTCTTTTCTTTTTTTAAACTCCAAAACAAGGGCAGGGCCCTGGTCTCAGAGATGAAACGGACTGTGGGGAAGGAGAATCCGTAGTGATGTCTTCTCAGAGGCCCGTCAAGATCTTTATTTTCATGCGTGATGATTTCTACCCAATACTGTACATGTACACTGTGCCAGGGAGTCAGTACCCTCTCATTCCTTGGGTCTCGCATGTGCCTGGCACTTCCTGGTGAAGAGCGGATGCATCGTGGCCTCGCATGTGCCTGGCACTTCAACGGTGAGGAGCATCTGGAAACCAACTGACCCAAAGAGGCAACCGAGTTGATTCCAGGATTACCCCGGGTTGCTTAACTACGAAACTTAAGCACGGAGCCTTTCTCATATGACACACCCATTTTAAACGAACGGATATTCCGATACGCGTGCTTCTTCTCTACCACCACGTTTCTAGCTATATATCCCCCTGGGTTGAATCTAGCAAAGGAGATATTTGCCTAGAGAAATTCAAAAAGGGTAAAAATTTGTTTGTTTCCAGGCTGCCCTGGATGAGTCATTGTTTTGCTGCAATAGATTTCATACTGCCGCTCTTGCAGAATTCATCCCGTTTTTTTATTTTGTGTTCCGCTGTATTTATTTATTTTCCTCCAGTGATCTTTGGGGGGGGGGGGTGCTTTTCTTTTTTACCTAACACTATGGATGTGCAAATCCTTTTGGGAAATGTGCAAAGCTGCTTCCCCCCCGCCCTTCCCGCCCCCCCCCAAATTCTTACGTTGGCCATTCCCACCTCCACAAGAATTGTCGTTGCTTAGGAATCTACCTGCATGGGTGCACACAGCTACGTAGATTTCCTCCCTCCCACACCACCATCCTCAATGAAGTGGAAAAGCATAATCTGGAAGCATACTCTGGTATGCTTTAAAGAAAGTGGTTTAAAGAAAATTCAGTATGGTGATCACAGACAAGTGATAGAAGCCATATGTGCATAACGCATAACAAAGGGCAGAGTTTCAATTGCTCCATCATGGATGCCATCTTGACTTGTCTTATCCTAGCTGTGGGGAAATTTGGACAAAGAGGTGGCTGCTTTAAAAGGCTTAGAGGTTCCAGAGCAGCTTCTTCAAAGGCTCTGCACAGCCTTACTTTAAACAGCCAACAAAATCAATCAATTTTTGCCCAGAATCTAACCCTAAAGACAAAGATATTGCGTTGGCGGCTTGTTCAAGGAACTGTGTAGAAAACAAAACCAAGGTGGGAAAGTGTGGTACAAAAAGACTAAGCTAAATCTTTCTTCTCCCCAGACAACAGGGGTTTCCATTGACTTTGGTTTGCTAAAGCAAGGCGACTTAAGGAAGTACACAAAAGGAACATTTCTCATCTCCTGCTCCTTTTACAGGGACCGCAGTCCCAAGAAAGTCTCTTTGAAGGACCAGAGGGGACCTTTATGAATATGTGGGTAGGCCATGATGGAGTGAGGGAAACTGCAAAACTTCTTTGAAAAAGAGGAAGATTGAAAAAAAAGAGAAAAGATCCAATTCTGAGAAAGCTCTGCTGGCAGAGCAAAAGTAGGGAGAAAGGAATTATTAATCTCTCCTTTCTCGAGATTAAAAAAATACAGATCTCCCCACCACCACCCGCAAGCACTTGGTGGCATCTACACCCTCCTTGAGAAACATTTTTTGCTACCTTGGATGGGAGTACAAAATCCTTGGACTGGAAGCTAGTTGGAGAGGTTCAAAAATGCCCCCAAAGGTGGCAGTCCACGTTCTCAATCACATCTATATTTTTAACAAGAAAATTGCTTGGAGTTGGGGTTGACCTGGAGAGAGTCCACGGAGTCTCGGCAGACTTCTTGATCAACTCTCAGAATACCTCTTTGGCTTGCGGACCCGGACTGCAAACCTGCAAAGGATTGTTTGCGGGTGGCCACGAGTTACAGCAACCCCTTTGCTACCCTCTGGTGGCCGACTCCATTTTTGCAGCTCAGATGTGACTGCCCCATAGATCGTACAAGTGGGCGGAGCAGGGAATGCGAGTGATGTGCCTATAAAGCTTTTACCCCTCCTTTGGAAAGGAAATCAATGCAAACACACACAAACACACCTTGTAACTCCAGAAATGCTCTCTGAAGGACCAAAGATTGCAGCTTGAATTAGCTTGTTGTAGGAACACAAGCCAACTCTATTTTCATGGGGAGCATCTAAACACATCATCCTCAGCCTGATTTATCCCAGATTAAGCCTCCCTGTTGCATTTCCCCATTGCATTGTGGTATAAAGGGATTTTCAGCAACCAGAACACAGCATTGCGTCCTCATCTCCACCCAAGGATTCTGTCCTTCCTCTCTCTGGCCTTAATCATTGTAGCAGCCTAGCTGCCCCCTCTCACATCAGAAATTAGTGCCTTACAAGGTACTGAAATTGTTTTGCGTACCTTCTTTTACAATTCTGCATCAGAAATGAGTAAATTAAAACTAGGGATGTCTCGAAAAACCAGCTATTGCTTTGTAAATAACCTGGAGGATATATCAGATGAAATAAGAGTCTACCTTTCTCTGGATTAATAATGGTGCAGCAGAAATTATTTTTGTTACAAAAGACCACAGGAGAAATCACTCCAATTTTTGTTTTTGTTCCCACCTTAAGACAATTTTACCAATTTCAAAAACATTTTCATTTCCATCAGAATTTTGTTCATCAGGGATATGAAATTTGAAGGAATCATAATCTTGAGCAGCTGGCGTTGGGGTGTTGTTATAACCCGTTGCCCATAAATACATTTTAAAAAAATCTGTTTGGTGGATTTCCCTAAATCTACCATAAAAGCTCACAAGAGATGCTGGATTTTATAAAGAGCCCATTTTTTTTTTGGTCTGGGAAAACACACAATGGCAGCTTCTCTTTGTCTTGGCTTCCAGCTAGTGGATATACAGATAATCGTTAAATTATTTGAAGCCCATCCCCGGTTATACAAATAAAATTATCTATTTATATAACCAAGGATGGGCTTCAAATAATTTAACAACCGGTTCTCTGCCCGGTTGCTGGGTGGGTGCGACCATGGTGGGCATGGCCTAGTTGGCCCCCTGCACCACCCTGGGAGCAAAAAATGGGCCACGGGGGGCATTTTCACCCTCCCTGGGCTCTGGAGGCCGGCAACGGGCCTGTTTCCAGCCTTCTGGAACTCCCAGAAGGCCTGTTTTTCACCTCCCCTGGCGCTGGAGGCTTTTCTTGAGCCTCTGGGAAGCTGTTATTGCCTTCCTCAGGCTCCACATAGACCTTGCACTTACCTGTGATCCAAAATGGGCTGAAAAAGTGGGGCAGGGTGGATGGGGCCAGCCAGGTGTGGGATTTGCTGGTTCACCAAACTGGCCATAAAATTAACAACCGGTTCGCCTGAACCTGTGCAAACCGGTAGCATCCCAGCCCTGTGTATAACCCAATACAGTTAACAGTAATTTAAAGCCATCACAAAAGCTTGGTAGGTTGGGACAACTTTAAGAAGAAACTAAAAACATTATTACCACCTTGCTAGCTGAATTCTTGGATCCTGTTATGGAATTGAGACCACATATTTTTTTAAAAGTTATCTGCCATGTTCTATTTCCATTAGAACCAAGTTTTACATGTATGTGTATGTATGTGTATGTGTATATATGTATATATTTCGATGCCTCCTGTTAATTTATTCTGTTCTAAACATGTTTTCTGATCACCATGAATCTAATTTCTTACTTTCTGGGTTTTGCATTAATTTCAGTGGGGGGAAAAAACATAGAAGTTGGACATTCAGCCTGGGCAAATAAATGCTTTGGATGTCAGAAGGTGTGAATAGAGATGACCCTCAACTTACAATGATTCATTTAATGTCCATTCAAATTTACAATGGCACTGGAAAAAGTGACTTATGACCATTTTTCATACTTACGACCATCGCAGTGTCCTCACAGTCACGTGATCAAAACTCAGACGCCTGACAACTAACTCGTATTTATGATGTAAAATGGGACAAAACTCACTTATCAAATGTCTCACTTAGAAACAGAAAATTGTGGGCTCAATTGCAGTCGTAAGTCAAGGACTACCTGTATTGCAGCTACTATAACCTTTTAAGGCAACCGTGTCCTTTCCTAAGAGAAAATGCGGCTGCGTTAAAAAGTTTGCAGAAACATGCTACGTTCTCACCTTTGGCTTCCAAATCCAATTAGTTAGAGGTCTATTGTCCATACATGCAAGCTAATTACTTGACTTTTCTAAGTTAAACTGTGATTGGCTACTTTGTAGTTCAGCTCTTGTCAGAGAAAAAAAAGCCACAACATCAAAATAAAAGGCTTAGAAAATTGAATAAAAGTTGAAAAGTCAGTTTGGCCAAGTCAGAGAAAGAGATGGAACAGTATCCCTGTGACACAATGAAAAAAAAAATAAAACCATGAAGCTAGCCAGTTCTTTTTAACATATATATTAATTCTAAAACATATGTCTACATCACAAGAATTCAATTAGTTCATTGTTACTCTCCAACTTTCTACTCATTAAAATTTAAATTAGGAGAAACCCGTTTCAATTTGTTCAGTCATGATTTACCATTGTAACATTTATCAGTTCCAAATGGAGGGCCGTTAAAATGCTATGAAATTTGTGCATATGTACATGTTATATGCACAATAAATGAATATCATTCCATTCTTTTGATTAATACATCAGAACATCTATCTATCTGACTCAAAAAAAAAAAAAAAAGTATTTTGCCAAAAGCATTTTGCTACTTGCATTCAGATTGTTCAAGATACAAGGAGAAAGCAATGAAAGGAAACAATAAAATTGAATTATACCGATCAAAACAAAAACACTATGAATGGATAAACAAGAACCCTATGAAGGCAGACAGAATTAATGGCTTGGTTTATTGGTTGAGCTGCTGCTATTCTTTCCCCTCCGATCCTGAAGTATTGATTTTTGATCCCAGAGGGAGAAAAATAAACATTTGTACTGTATTATTTCAGTGAGTTTCGTTTTAGATTTTTGCACTTGGAAAGGTGTCCTAGTTAGCAACATTGTCAAATCCTATGAAAGGCACTGTATATTTGGCTTTGTGGATGCATTTGAAATTTACAACAGGATGTTTCAAATTTCATACATGAGAAACTCAGTTCTGGAACATGTGATGTATAGGCATATTTAAGATGAAAAATAACAAAGCTTTGATATGAATGTGCCCTCCATTGGTTATCCGAGCTGGTTCCAGTATATATTTGGGGGGGAAAAGCGTGATTCCCACACAAATTCTCAAATTCTACTCATTCCCCCCACTTCTCCCTTAGCCTTTGGTTTGAATCATCCCTTCCAACATCTGTGTTTTGTTATTGGGAACTGAATTGCTACATATAAAAAGCTGTACCATAAAAAGCAGGATATTCCGTGTTTGACTTTGCTGTGCTTACGTTAATAAAATCAAAATGGCTTCAACCAGGCTTATGTGGATCTGTCGTATATAATAATCCTGGAGGAACACTATGAAATCCCCTCCATAATTTGCACGTCCCCTTTTTAAAAGTCTGTGGAGATTCTCCATCATCCAGGTCAGGGGTGCCACAATGTGGTTGGATTTGGCCCACAGAGCTGGCCTGGAAAATGTAAGGGAGGAGCCCATATGGTTTCGGCCTGGTCTACCCAATGCGAAGAGGAAAGATTGGGCCAGTGTGCATTGTGGTTAGTGGACGGCTGAAGAGAGCAAAGACTCAGATGAGGGGCCGGGACCATTAGGGAGTGAACTGCTGCCTTCAGAGATTGTGGGGGCTGGCAGCAGGGATGAGGAGGTTCCCGAGGAGCCTGTGCCAAGTGCACGTGCACGCAGGATTGCTCGCAGGAAAAAGCAGCTACAACAGCATGGGTGACTCGGGAGTAAGGCTGCAAGGTAATGGCCCCTCCTTCAAGAAGATAAAAGGCAGCTGTGCAATGAATGTTCTTTGCAGGAAGCAAAGACATTTTGAAACTCAGCCTCGTGGACATTACAGTTGGTATTTGAAGACTTGTGTTGTAACCTATTTCTTATCTGTTGTTGTTTTGGCAGCCTTGCAAAAACTTGGCAAGGCTCTTTCTTGTCGGAGCTAATTAGTTGGAAGCAGCCTTTTATATGTGAAGAAACAGGATTCATAGATGAAACATTAAAAGGTTGTGCTGTTGCCCTTGTCTTGTGTTTGCTCTCTTGGAACCAGGTTTGGGTCAGAACCGTGTGTCTTCATCCTGGTCTACCGGATGAGAAGGGGCAACATGCCAGCAGTTTGGGGAATGGTGTCAAGCTGGCGACGCCCATGCAGTCGGTCACACCCAGCGACTGGCATCAAACTGGCCACTCCCACCTGGCCCTCTGAGGTCAACCTCAGCTCTGATGCGGCCCTCAATGAAATTGAGTTTGACACCCCTGATCCAAGTCATGGTTGTCCCAAAGGTGGTTTTTTAAGGAAGCAACTGGACATTCTTGGGGGTTTTTTGGAAGATGTTTTGCTTCTCCTTCAAGAAGTTTCTTCAGTTCTGATTGAATAATGGGGAATGGAAGGATTGATATTCCTTGCAGGCTGCTGGTCATTTGCATCCTTTTAGAGAGTCCTTGAGGCCACTTGGAGGTTTGTCTATGTCCTCAGGGTCCCCTGAGTGGTGCTAATGATTCCTGTAATCAACAATTTTTCTGGAAATCCATTCCTACTCTCACACAGTTTGAAGGGTGTTCATCCCAAATGTTCATCCCTGGGGATAAAAAGCACCTTTGGGACAACTATGACCTGGATGACTGAAAATCTCTACAGATTGTTAGCTATGCAATTTAGGTACTTATAATTGCAGTCCTAAAATACATTGTTTAGAAAATGAACTAGAATTAAAATAAAGCAAGACAACAACATTTATCAGAGAGTGGGTTCTTCAAATCATAAATATTGGCTTACTTTTTGTTGAGCAGGTTCTTCTGCTGTGAAACAAGCCGATAACAGTTCTTCAAGTTGAATTGCAGGTTCTGCAATTAAACAACAACTCAGGAATTAAATTTGGGAGATGACCCAGTTCCTGATTCAGCCCACTTGGGAACTATGTAGAGAAGTGACAAGACAAGATTTCAACAATGATTAAATAGAAAAATTTGGAACGGTTCCTAAAGTAGTAAGGAATACAGGGTTGCAAAGTGGAATTTAAAAAAAAGAACAAAGGCAAATTTCCAACTTCTCTTCTATAGTCTGTGATATGCAATATTATTTCGTAGTGTTATAGGAAAATGCCAGCAGTCTCCTAAAACATATAAAGAACGGTTGCTAGAATTAGGTATGTCTAGTTTAATAAGGGACATAGTGGCTCAGTGCTAAGATGCTGAGCTTGTCAATGAGAAAGGTCAGCATTTCGGAAGTTCGAATCCACAGCGCTGCATAATGGCGTGTGCTCCCGTTACTTGTCCCAGCTTCTGCTGACCTAGCAGTTCGAAAGCATGTAAAAAAATGCAAGTAGAAAAATAGGGACCACTTGGGTGGGAAGGTTCCTCTATGTGCCTTCAAAGGCATTTAGTCATGCCGGCCACATGACCACGGAAACGTCTTTGGACAGCTCTGGCTCTTCGGCTTTGTAACGGAGATGTGTGAGGGGAAGCTTTATCTTTAGATTAATAAAAAGAAGGACTAAGGGAAACAGGATAGCAGTGTTCCAGTATCTCAGGGGCTGCCACAAAGAAGTGGGGTCAAATAAATCTCCAAAGCCTCTGTGGGCAGGACAAGAAGCAATGGGTGGAAACTAATCAAGGAGAGAAGCAACCTAAAACCAAGGAGAAATTTCCTAAAAGGACAATTAATCAGTGGAACAACTTACCTCCAGGAGTTGTGAATGCTCCAACACTGGAAGTTTTTAAGAAGAGATTGGATAACCATTTGTCTGAAATGGTAGAGGGAGTTGGACTACAAGACCTCGAAGATTTACTTCCAACTCTGTTTATTTTATTCTACTCCAATTCTATTCCTATTCCCATTCCATTCCATTCCATTCCATTCCATTCCATTCCATTCCTGAACTATCATAAACTGAATCTATAGTATCCCAATACGGAAGTATTTTATAAGATTTTTTTTATCCTGAATTTGTTATTTTAATAATGACCGAAGGTAGCATCTTTCCAAACATATTAAGAAGGCTGGTTGAGATCAGCTTTTCTTTTTTTCAGTTTTTCTGAGTTTTTCTTCTGCAATGTTGAACCTCTAGAAGGTTTGGGGAGGGGGTGAGAAAGTCACTGTGAACTATTGTAAGACAAGTGTGAAATTCCCGTTTGTTTCATACTAGTTCTACTTCTAGATTTTTTAAAAAAGTTAAAGTCTCTTAAATTAACTCTTTTACCATTATTCCAAGACAGACAACCCTGGCCTAGATGTATGTTAAACTATTTCTTTCCCTAAGAAATCTTAAGCTTTGTAAGAACATGCCACAGAAAAATTGGATTGATTATGTTAAATGTACATAATCCCACATAAAATGCAAGACAAATACGCCACCTAGTGTGGACTGGAAAAAAAACACATTACTTAAGGTTTTTCCTGGGTTAAAAAAAGCTGCAATTGTTAACCTCAACTGCCACTGAATTCATTGAAGCAGCAACGTTGTTTTTTATTAGGCTTCCTTGCAAAGCAGAAAAAAAATGAGGTGGCTACATTAAGAGTCTCATTAAAACTCCACTCCTTTCATTATTTGTTTCTCATTAATCATCCATTAAAAATCTCTTGAACTGAACTTGATCTAATGACTTCAGAAGTTGTGGCTGCTCCATCACTGGAGGCTTTTAAGAAGAGACTGGACAGCCACTTCTCTGGAATTATAATAGGACCTCTTGCTTGAGCAGGGGGTTAGACTAGAAGACCTCCAAGGTCCCATCCAACTCTGTTATTCTGTTAATTCTATTACTTCATTGCACAGGAGTCTGGGGGTAGGGAATGGGGACAAAGGCCAAAAAAAAAACAAAATTTTTGACTTACAATCATTGTTTAGGAACCAAAGTTACAATGGCACTGTAAAAAAAAAAAAAGTGAGTTTTCTATTTCCCAGCCCCTTGTAACAATAACTCTTTCCACTGCCATTTCAGAGACAGGAACAAGCTTACCTTGTGAACAACTGGGACAGAACAAGCCCTAGAACTCCTGAAGGTCCTTCTACAAATGGGGGACAGCTGGTTTTTTGAGCTTTCCTGTCCAGCAGGACAACATCCAGTGGTGTCCCAGTGGAGCTTGGCTTCTCCTTCCCCAGGAAAATCAAATATTTCCTTTTTTTAGGAAGGGAGTTCAGGAAACAGAAAGATCCCACACCTGTAGCAGTTGCTTCCTAATTGAGATGATGACTCCCTATAGGACCTGCAAGATCCCTTCTAGCCCTGGGGTTTCTAGGAGTCTATGGTCTCCAGCTGTGGAAACTCTTTAGTTGCAGGTGCAACCAATCTGCAATTAGTAGTTTGCTGGGGAAGGATGTGGCTGCGTGATTCTTATGGAGGAAACTAAGAATATTCTATTCTAGGAGTCTCCAGCCTTGACAACTTTAAGACTTATGGACTTCAACTCTGGGAGCTCCATTCTATTCCTATTCCTATTCCTATTCCTGCTCTGCTCTGCTCCATTCCTTCTCTTCTCTTCTCTTCTCTTCTCTTCTCTTCTCTTCTCTTCTCTTCTCTTCTCTTCTCTTCTCTTCTCTTCTCTTCCTCTTCCCTTCCACTCCACTCCACTCTCCACTCTCCACTCTCCACTCCAGTCCATTCTAAAAGGTTCCCCTCGCACATGCGTGCTAGTCATTTCTGGCTCTATGGGGTGGTGCTCATCTCCATTTCAAAGCCAAAGAGCCAGTGCTGTCCAAAAACGTCTCCATGGTCATGTGGCCGGCAGGACACCATAGGTGCACAGAACATGGTTACCTTCCCACCAAAGGGGTCCCTATTTTTCTACTTGCATTTTGTACATGCTTTCAAACTGCTAGGTTGACAGAAGCTGGGACAAGGAATGGAAGCTCACTCCGTTACGCGGCGCTAGGGATTCGAACTGCCGAACTGCTGACCTTTCTGATCGACAAGCTCAGTGTCTTGGCCAGTGAGCCACCGTGACCATTCTATTCTTAGAATATCAAAATACCTTACCTTGCACACCAGTTTTTAATGTGTGATGTTATCCTTTCAGTCGTGTCCGACTCTTGAGGAATCTAGGGGCCAGGTCTCCCCATGTCTTCCAATCTTGCACTAATCCTTTGAGTTGTTCTACCTTTCATTGGTACAGGTTGCCCTCGACTAAACGATTTGTTTAGTGACCATCCAAAGTCCTAACAGTACTGAAAAAAGTGACCTAGGAACGTTTTTCACACTGACCACCATTGTGGCATCCCCCAAAGTTACATGATCCAAATTCAGACATTTTGGCAACCGACTTGTATTTATGACTGTCGCTGTGTCCCAGGGTCACAGTGATCCCATTTTGTGATCTTCTGACCAGCAAAGTCAATGGGGGGGAAACCAGATTCACTTAATGACCATGTTCTTAACTTTGTAACAGCAGGGATCCGCTAAACAACGGTGGCAAGGTTTTAAAATGGAGAAAAGATCACATAACAATTGCCTCATGTAGCGAGGGAGATTCTGACTCGGTTGTGGTCATAAGTCGAGGACTAGCTGTATTGTAATGACATGCTATTTTCTGTGGCAGCAAGACAAAGTTTCCCTTAGTGTACTTTTCAATTTGTTTTCTCAATAACCCCAGGAAGGGAAAAGGCTATCTCAAGACATCCCTTTATTGTCAGCTTAACAATTGTCATGCCCCTATCGAAGACTGAATCTGAGATGGAAGATGAACAGCTGTCAGAGAGTGGGAGAGTGGCTCCGTTGGCTGTGGAGGAAACTGGGGAAGAGCAAAGTCCGGCTGGGCAGAGCAGGGGAGAGGTAGAACAAGGGAGAGGGGGTTCAGAGGAAGACCAAGGCCCACCCCCTCCTATCCTAGGGCGCACAGGAATGGAGAAGGGAGCGAGGTGGGTTGCATGGTTTACGGGGGAGGAAAGGGCCCTGATTTCCTTCACAAGGCACACCTAGGGAGGGAGTTTAAAGGAGAGGCAGTTGGGAGGAGCATTTGTCGGGAACTAATGCTGAATTCATCTAGTGTTGTGAGTTGTGGCCTGCATTCACGGCATTCCTCCTGACTGTTTGAATTCTTGCCATGCTTCTGTGTGCTTATCTTGCTTTGCTGGAATTATTACCATGATTCTTTGCTTCTTGGACTCACTATCTTGCCCTGCTGGAGTGATTGATTGCAGTCATTCTGCTTATAGCATTTAAACGGAAATATCTGCAACCAGAGGCTGTTGCAGGTTCATGGGAGAGTTTTTCTCCAAGATGGAGAGTGAATGGGACATTGGGGGCAAAGTTGGAGCAAATAAAGGGACTCATACCTGTCTCTGGCTGTGTTGCCTTCGTGCCATGCCCCGGGTCATCACACCAATTTGTTAGGAAGGCTCACAACAGCCCATTCTTCAAACTGGCCTCACAAACTCCTCACAATTTGGGTTTCTTTGAAGTAGCTGATCCTCTTTTCCCTATTCTCTTCCCCCCGGGCTGAGCTCCAAGGAAGAAACCAGTCAAATATTAAAAGAGAGGAATATTTACAAATATGTCTAGAAAATATTGGAAATGTAATCAAAAAGATGGCACATTTTATCATATGTGGTGGACTTGTGCTAAAACAAAGAAAAAAATTGGGGCAAAAATACAAAGATGGCTAGAAAAGATAATAAGAAAACATGTAGATTTTAAACGTGAACTGTTTTTATTGGGGATGATATCAATAAATTTGATAAGCGATGTATTTAGTATTGCATGTTTTAACAGCAGCGGGGATGATCTTCGCACAATATTGGAAAGATGAAGAAACCCCTCAAGATGAAGAGATAATTAAGAAGATATTAGACTGTGCAGAAATGGACAGACTTACAATGAAAATCAAACAGCAAGAAGCCACGGAATATTATCAAACTTGGAATTTATTTTACCAGTGGTTGGAAAAAAAGGGGTGGAGAGTAAGAATTGGCATTTGTATTGTTAAGCAAATTAAATACTCAGACAACACGGTGTTTATTAACCACTAAGGAATGTAATTAATAGAAAATTAATAAAATTTATTTGTTTTTTTAAAAAAACATTCCTTTACTGTGAGCTTACAAGCAACCCATTTGTTCAGAAGGCTCACAACAGCCCATTCTCCATACTGGCCTCACAAACTCCTCACAATTTGGAGTTCTTTGGTGTAGCTGCTTCTCTTTCCCCCTATTCTCTCCCCCCGTCCCCCCGGGCTGAGTTCCAAGGAAGAAACCAGTCAAATATTAAAAGAGAGGAATATTGAATTTATTTATAAAGACATGACAACAACAAGCCCCGTGACATTCTCTCCAAGTCAGATAAATAATATGCGTTCTCCACAATGTTATAGAAAAAGCAAACTATGTGTTAAAAAGGGATGAGCCGGAATAGTATACGGCGATTCAGACCAAGAAAATATCCCAACCCTGTCTTCTTTTCGTTATCCAGGAATTTGTTGGGAGAATTCTGGGCCTCTCTTTGACAAATCCTGTTTGAAATGGATAAATTTTTAAAAAAGAGAGAGAGAGAAAGCATAATTCCACTTTTCTGCCACTAATGTTCATTCCAATTCATCCTGAATAGATGGACTTGTGCGCCCAAAGCTAAGAAATATAAAAAGGAGATAGTTAGCAAGTTGTCTTCTTTCTAACTTTCAGGGTAATTTTCTGATGCTCTCCACCTCGGTCCAGGGACGGAAACGCTACGACTTTCCTCTGAAGAGCCAAGAGGATCTGGATTGAACTATTTAAACCCTTGCTTGTTCTAGGTCACCAAACATTCAGAAGAAAAAGAAAAAATTGGCCAGGAACTAGGATAAGCAAACAGTATATAAAGCTCAACTCGTGTACAATCCACTCAAGTACCGCACGGCGACTGTATCATAAACTCTTCGACGGTCTTTTATTTTTTATTTTTAGAAACTCAACATCTCGATTTATTTATTTATTTGCAAGTGGATGGATGTTCCTGATAAGGCAAACTGAGCAGTTCCAGCTGCAATGATATGTCAGTCGGTACAATCACACCCCCTTCTGCCTCTTCCCATCGAAGGGCCCATCGAAGGGCGAACGTACCGTGTCGGTTCTAAAAAAAGAAGAAGGAAAGGAAGAATGCAGAACTAGTGCGGGAAACGGGAGAGGGCGATCCATACCTTCGCGGAATGCAGGTGAGAGAACCCAAGCTATGAAAAGTGGAAAACGCAACAGGTGTGCTGTCTTCTTCTTCGTCCTGGCCCAGCCCGGCCCACCCCACGCGCAACGTCCGACTTGTCGAAAGTGAAGGGAAAGACTTCCATTGGGTGAACGCTCCTCTGGCGAGGTTCTTGGCGATACCTGGCCGCAGAAAGAAATCTTTCGACTCAGAGAGAGAAAGAGAGAGAGGGGGAGGAGAGGCACTGTATGTTTGTAAGCTGAGTTAATTAAGGCTCTTCCAAACCAAACTTGGTTCGTAGCAGTGACGGAGTCTGAAGGTTGCCCCGAAGATCGTTCTAGCCAATGGCTTCGCTGTTAGTCTTGTAGGCTTGCTTGCGCAGATGGGTCTCGATCTCTTCCCGGAATACAAGCATGCCCAGGTGCGAGTGAGACGCCTCGTTCATGGCTTTCGACTGGATGCACATGCGGTACTGCTCGGGAGTCAATTCGTCGGCACAGTGCTTCTCATGCCAGAGGTGGAAAAGGCCCGGCACTGGGGTCCTAACCACCATCAGGTTGCTGTGCAGGTACTTCCGGTAGAGGTGAACGTCTTCTCCGCCCCACCCTTTGACTTCCAGATCAAAACCTCCTGTGGGAAACCAGAGTGAAGTCATGTCAGATCCCTAGAACGATACTGTCATTCAACTGGGGGAAGGTGGGGTGGGGGGAACCACGAATACATTTCTTTATTACTACTTTTGACAACTGCTGTTTTATAACCTTTATCCTGGAACCTAAGTGTCCTGAGATTTTCTCACCTTTGGGGGATAGCAATAGCACTAGCACTTAGATTTACTATACCACTTTATAGTGATCTACAGCCCTCTCTAAGTGGAATGTACAAGGGGGGAGGGCCATGTGGGTTGTTTCACTCTGAAAGCAGGTGGAGGATGACCCTGGGAACGCTTGCTTATCTGGTTCTCATGACAGCCGTTACAATAACATCTCCACACCTGTGGATTGTCTGAATCCACATTGGACAGAAGGGAGGGGGGAGGCTCTAATCCCTTACTTCTAACTGTATTGCCTGAGGGAATTCGGAGTCTGCTTTGCTTTTGTTCTGCTATCACTTCTACTCAATAAAAGGTTCCTTTGGAAATACTATGTTTTCAAGAGTTTTTACTTTCTTGAGTAGGTAACAGTATCAGTGCTAGAATGGTGTGGGATGGTAGGGGTTGGAGGAGAAGGAGGAGAAGGAGGGCTGTGAGGTCCTTGGTACTCTCTGAGTTTGGTTGGTTTCTTGCAGACATTTCATTACCAAATTAGGTAATATCATCAGTGCTAGAAGGGAGTGGAGTGGTAGTAGTGCAGGTGGAGGAGGAGGAAGTGGAAGAGGACTGTGAGGTCCTTGGTGCTCTCTGAGCTTGGTTGTTTTCTTGCAGATGTTTCATTACCAAACCAAGTAACATTACCTGTGCTACCAACCTGCTACCAGGTAGGTAGCATTAATGATGTTACCTAGTTTGGTAATGAAACGGCTTCAAGAAAACAACCAAGTTCAGAGACCACCAAGGACCCTTCAATTGTTTATTAAAAAGGGGTGGGGTAGACAAATATTGAGAACCCTTTTGTGAAGGGATAGGATGTGATGGTTACAATTCTATGGATTAAGAATGTTTAAATACATTACACGCTAATTTAGAGCAGATATGTAAGAAAGGCAATTATTCCCATGACGGAAACAAGATGTTGAAATTTTGTTTCTGTTTACTTGCCATTAATAAATTAATAAATCCTGCACTCAAGAAGGTGGGAAAAAATCTGTATTATGTCATTCTGAAAGCGCAAACTTGGCTCGAGATTCATGATCTAATTGGGGTAACTGCCGGAATCCTGACAGGGTAACATTACAGTTTTCACTTAGAATAATTTACCTAGCGAATGAAGCGGTTTCCAATTTCACCTATTTTGCTGCAATGTATTACAATTTACATGGAAGCATAATTTTGATCATCTCTCTTGCTGAAAACATTTCTGTAGAGCCACATGGTGGCACCAACGAACCAAATGAAAAAAAAAAATGTTTCGATTACTCATGTTAGTTTTCCTTTTTTTTAAAAAAAAAAGTTATTTGAATGGGAATAAACTATTCACAAAAGTCTAAGATCAGAATGTTGCAATCCTGGCAAGAATTAATTAACTTACACTCGATAAATAACTAATTGAAAGCTTGTGCTCACCCACCCATCCTTTAGATTCAACCACCCACCCTTTAGATCAAGCAATACAAGAGTTGTAAGCCGTGTGTAGTTCAGCAGAAAATCCAGCCTTAATAAGCCTTAATAGATTCAGGCTGTACCAGATGCCTAATCAATCTGACCATGGTCCTAAAACTGGGGATTACAAAACAGTGATAAATAAAAGAGAAAACTTTTGGGCACCCTCTCAACCAAAATCAGAAGCAAGGTGTTTATACATCTTACCAATGGCCAAGAAATCCGTTCGATACTGGCACATCATCCCAAAGCCAAAATCTCTCCAGAACCCAGAATCCTTTTTGTGGACCTATGACATAAACAGACGCAGAGTTTTAGTTTCTTCAGGACAGAGCGGAACAACAAGACCTCCTGAAATGAATCCGCATTGCCTGATTGTGAGAAAAGGAAGAGGGGACATAGACTTTAACCGACCACAGAAGGGAAAATGGTGCTTAGAAGTAGATTATTCCATCAAAGACCCAAAGGTGCTTTTTTTCAAGAGGCAACAGGACTTTGTTCTTCCTTGAAGACGTTTCACTTCTCATCTGGGAAGCTTCCTCAGTTCTGAACTGAAGAGCTGAAGAAGCTTCTTGGATGAGAAGCGAAACATCTTCAAGGTAAAACGAAGTCCAGTTGCCGCTTGAATAAGCACCTTTGGGACAACCACGACCTGGAGGGCTGAGATTCTCCACAGACATTATTGGGCTTTGGGAAGAGATCCTAAAGGTTCAACAGGATACCACCACCTTAATGAACTCACTACGAAAAGGACTGAGAGGTCCCATCACGGCTTCCAAGATCCTCCCCTTGATCTCTAATTCTGCTCCTTATTGAAATCTGTCTGTAGGCGAACTGCTGACGGAAGCCAGGGGTGGAGCTAAATGCACTATCAGTTTAGTGTCCTTGCGTTGACACAAGAAGTCCAAATCCAGATAATATTAAGAAAAAAAAAATTTTTTTTTTATGCTAAATCTGAATATTCTATCATTATGTTTTATTATCTAACCATTGATAAAAAAAGATCCCAAACTTCATAAAATTGTTTATCTTCTTGTTCTCTGATTTCAAATGTCAATTTGCTCATTTCAGCACAATCCAATATTTTCTTAATAATTTCTTCTTCTGATGGAGTTTTCTCACTCTTCCAGTTCTTAGCAAATACAATCCTAGCCGCTGTTAATATATTTACAATCAAATACTTCAAATTTTTATTATATATATCAGGTAAGATTCCCAATAAAAAAATCTCTGGTTTCAAGTCTATATGTGTCTTTGTCATTTGCAAAATAAATTAAGCAAACTATAGTTATCTCGTTAAAATATGAATTAACAAAATTATAAATGATTTTTTTTTTTTAGTGATGATATTAGGTTATACAATTATTGATTGATAATATGAGCTATTATGCAATATAATTATACTAGTGACTAGGAAATGGATGCACAAAAAAAAGTGGTAAACCAATCGATGCACTGTATGTAAATTTATGAAGAAGGATCTTTTTATGTTTTTTGTGGTATGTTTATGTTTATTTTATGTATGTTTGTGTTTATCTTGTTATTAAAAATTAAAAAAAAATTAAAAAAAAAAGAAGTCCAAATCCAGATACACCCTCACCCCTTGAATTCCACTGGCCTTTCTCCAGCACCGATTTAGTGCTGACCATGAGTGGATCAGATTCTTGTGAATAGGTTTGAATAAACCTTCTATACTGTACCTTAAAAGATTAAATTGCGGCAACTGGACCAATGTTTATTAAAACGTAGACATTTCGTTACTCATCCGAGTAACTTCTTCAGCCAACATGAAAATTTTGGGATAGGCAGAGTGTCATTGGAATGAACTAACTCTTGCCCTACAGGCTGCAGGGGGTTTCTCCCCAAAATGAATTTACATTTCATTTATAGGTTGCTTTTCATTTTGGGGAGAAATTCCCCACAGTCTGTATACCATCTCTTTCTTTCTTTCTCTCTTTTTCTTTCTCTTTCTCTCTCTCTCTGTACATATGCACATATATATGTCTAGTGTCTCTCTCTCTCCCTCCCTCCTTCCCTGCCTCTATCATCTATCTATCTTTATCATCTCTATTTATCTATCATTTATTTCTATCTCTCTCTCTCTCTCTTTCTCATGTATGTATGTAAGTATGTATGGATTGTATGTATGCATGTATATACATCTGCTATCTATCTATCTATTTATCTATCTATCTATCTATCTATCTACCTACCTACCTATCTAATCTTATATTTATCAATATATTTTTATGTTGCCCATCTCCACTAGAAGGTGACTAAAATAAATACTAATGAAACTGACTCCAAACACATAATTTTTCCAAAAATTCGCCGAGTCCAAGAAAACTAAAACAAATGGAAACTTTCTAAATGTGAATCTGATAACCTAAGAAAAAATTTCAGCAAAGGTTTCTCTCTTTTTTTCATGCCATTTGTTCTTCCTCTGTTTGTGTTATTTGAAGAAAATTCAGTGAAGCCCAGGACAGATCCATTCGCAACGAGCAAAACTTCATTTTTAATGATGTTCCAGGAAACGATGCACTGCATGGTGTGGTTACTTATGGAGAGTAACGTTTTTAAAGCTTCTCTTACCAGTTGCTGTTCCACTGG
This sequence comes from Pseudonaja textilis, assembly GCF_900518735.1. The sequence goes on from NW_020769378.1 coordinate 5,349,621, forward strand.
AGGTGGCCCGTCTTGATTAGCATAGACAATGGCAGGATTATAAAGGCTGAAAACCACCGGATAAAAAACCTTCTTGCCTGCAAAAAAAAGGGGAAAGATTTGTTACTCTGTGTGAATGACTAAGGAAGAAAAGGCAGACATGTCTCTCTTTTTTTAAAAAAAAAATAAAAATTAACCGTTAAACTATTTCCCAAATAGAAGAAGAATCTGTAACAAGCTTAAAAGGGATCCTGCAGAAAGATCCTGTTAATAGTCCCATGTGTTCTTTAGATATTGGAGAACGTCATCAGTTTGGGGATGAAACCATCCCGATGTTCTAAAGATGTCCTTCAAAGAGTTTGTATATGAAGAGGTTTGCAGGCCGTAGTTTCTAAAGGGGTTCAAAAACCTGATGCTATCACATACGAAGAAGGGACGCGGTGGCGCAGTGGCTAAGTGGCTGAGCTTCTCAATTAGAAAGGTCGGCGGTTCGAATCCCTAGCGCCGCGTAACGGAGTAAGCTCCCATTACTTGTCCCAGCTTCTGCCAACCTAGCAGTTTGAAAGCACATTTAAAAAATGCAAGTAGAAAAATAGGGATCCCTTTGGTGGGAAGGGAACAGCGTTCCGTGCGCCTTTGGCGTTTAGTCATGCCCGCCACATGACCACGGAGACGTCATTGGACAGCGGTGGCTCTTCCTTGGCTTTGTAACGGAGATGAGCACTGCCCCCTAGAGCTGGAAACGACTAGCATGTATGTTCCAGGGGAACCTTTACCTTATCACATATGATATCTACCTGAAAGGTCCCTCTGAAGGGTACAATTTTGCCACTGTAACATGGAAGGAGAAGGTCCCTACAGATTTTACTCCCCAAGTGATTGTCAATTATAGGGAGCAGTGCTCATGTGTTCTGACCCAGACTTTGCAGAAACAAGAAACAGACTTCTTGCAAAGAAAACAAAAACCCTCTTTCTTTACACCTTGGGAATTAACTGCCTTCACCAACAGAAAGTCCAGGCAAGAGTCCTGCAAGCAGTTAAATGAAACAATAGTCCTTATCGGCTCATTATGATAAATGCAAGGCTGTGAGCTCCCAGCTGGGAGGCTGCAAATTACGTCAGTTCAACTAGAGAAATAGACAAACCTCAGTTCCGGCAAGGCAAACTTTGTTGCACAAAACACACAAGGAGCAAACTTTCCAGAAATGAAAACTGTTCCCTGTGACAACCAAACCACTCCCCTTTCCTACTATTTATTCCCTAGCCAGGGAGGGACCATTCAGCGTCCACATTAACTTTTGCTTCCTGAGCCAGCTCATTGTCCTCGGTTGCTCACTTCTATCTACTGTGCACATACGCACATCTGAAACAGGCCCCAGCTGTTCCTCCTCCTCACTCATCTCTGACTCCAAAGGCAGCTGCCTCTCTGTCTGGGAAATGCTGGACGGCCCTGGCTCTACCTCTGTGTCCAACGCTGAGCATCCATCAGAGCCTTCCCCAGGCTCCAGAACTGGCCCAAGTTCACCTCCTCATTGTCCAAGTCTGCTGCCAGCTCCACTGGCAGCTGTGGGCCACAACATCATGTCTATTTCAAAGGCCATTGAGCCAGCACTGTCCAAAGAGTTTTCTGTGGTCCTATTGCCAGCATGAAGTCACAGAATGCTCTTTCCTCCTGACCAAAGTGGTACCTATTTATCTACTTGCATTTGCACGTTTCCAAAAGGCTAGATAGACAGGAGTGAAGGGGGAGATGGGAGCTCATCCCCTTGCACGGTGTTCAGCTCTCAAACATGGGCTGTTGGCTTTCCAACTGACAACCCCAAGGTCTTTAACCAATGAGCCATCACCCTGCCCTAAAACATGACATGCATCTAACAGAGACAATTGAGAGTACAATATAAATCTTAAGACTGAAGGCATCCAGCCTGAAATACAGAACACAGAATAACAGAGTTGGACGGGATTTTGGAGGTCTTCTAGTCCAACCCTCTGCTCAAGCAAGAGACCCATGCCACTCTTGATAAATGGCTGTCCAATCTCTTCTGAGAAACCTCCAGTAATGGGACACCCACAACGTCTGAAGGCAAGCTATTCCCTTGATTGCTCTCACCACTAGGAAGTTGTTTTGACCCAACTGGGTTCCCAAAGAGCAAACACAGACAAAGGCAGCAGCCTCCACCTTTTAAGATTTAATAACGAATTCTGTTCTGAAGGTTGCTTTCCACTAATTAGTTCCGATAAGAAAGAGCCTTGCCAGGTTGTTTGTCAAGGCTGCCAAAAACCCGGAGATAAGAACTCATTTACAAGATTCTCCAAACACGAACTAAGATGTCCATCAGTTGAATTTCAGAGCTTCTTTGCTTTCTGCAAAGAACGCTTTTCCAAACCTGGCTTTTATCCTCTTGAGGGAGGGGCCATTACCATGCAGTCTTACTCCTGAGTCGCCTGTGCTGCTGTAATCGTTCTTTCCTCCGAGTAATCCTTCGTGCATGTGCACTTGGCACAGGCTCCTCGGGAATCTCCTCGTCACTGCTACCAGACCCCACAATCTCTGAAGGCAGTAGTCTACTCCCTGATGGTCCTGGCCTCTCGTCAGAGTCATTGCTCTCCTCAGCCATCTGCACCTGCTGCCGGCTAACCACAACAGAAGTTTCTTCTTATTTCTAGGTTGGTTCTCTCCTTGATTAGTTTCCCTCCATTGTTTCTTGTCTTGCCTTCTAGTGTTTTGGAAAATAAGTTGATTCCCCCTGCCCTTCTCTATGGCAGACCCTCAAATAATGGAACATTGCAATGACCTCTAGTCTTTCTCTTCATTAGACTAGGCATACATATCTAGTTATACTATATAGTGTATGTGCTTGAGTGTGTGTGTTTTTCTCTGCGTATTTGTATGCACACACACACACACACACACACACACACACACACCAGACATAGCTGACTTGTTTTCATGGAACGTAGCTTCCATGAAAGCTATGTCCTGGCTCATTTGTGAAGCTCAGTGTGGTCACTGTTCCATAATATACAATTTAGGAATAATGAGATAAATATAGTAATACTCTGCTCCACACAATATGGTGGAACTGTGAGAAAGCTGAGATAGAAACATTAGACCCCATTTTCCTTCCAAAAGGATATGCATAACACCATAATTACCCCTTAGTATAAACATCTCCAGGTGTTCCACACAATTTTATACAAACAACTTACTTGCAGGAGTGCAAATTTACAAGGCAGTCGGCCAAATTCTCTTTGGCAGCTTGTGATATCCCAAAGAGGAACATAAAGGACAGGAAGGTAGAAACAGAGGCAGAGTTTCCTATTGTAATTTATACAACATGTTTTTTAAAAAAATAATCTTATAATTGTTTTTTTGTTTATGATCATCTTAACAAAAAGCCATCAATGGTGTGTGATGGAGTCTACTCATATGCCATGTTTAGGAGAGAAAATGAGGAGAAAGAAACTCTCTCTATAAATATAATAGATGAAATGGAAGCAACCACTGTCTTACACAAACCCCCAAGTAATTTTCCAGATGTCTAGCAAAGGATTGATTCAGTGGTTTATGGAACATCAGCTGTTCACAAGGAAAATATATGACTCTATCAGGACTGAAGAAACCATGAGAAATGAAATGCCTCAGGAAAATTTACAATCCAAGAGAATATCCAAAGAAGTCTTTTGCAATATAAAGCTTCTTCATGCTGGGAAAAGGGGAATGAGGGAAGGGGGGAGGGGGAAATAAAGATGGGGGTAATGTTGCAATCAGTGGGGCTGAAATGTCCACTTTTTTGCAAGCATCAGCTACAAAAGTAGGCCAGTTCCTTGGGTCCACAGGTACATTCTGAGAAGACGTGACGGCTGCTTCATCCAATTTACTTACTAATGTGATTTTCCGCACCACCCAATGAGCAATTGCAACTCTGGGCAGCTGACGTAGGATTAAAAGAGCAAAATAAGAAGACTGGGAAATTGAATAGGGTAGGGTAGGGTAGGGTAGGGTAGAATAGAAGCTGGAAGGGACTTGGAGGTCTTCTAGTCCACACCCCAGCTCAAGCAGGAAACACTATACCATTTCAGACAGGTGACTGTCCTATCTCTTCTTAAAAATATCCAGTGAAGAAGCACCCACAACTTCTGAAGGCAAAGCTGTTCCACCGGTCAATTGTCCTCACTGCTAGGAAGTTTCTCCTTAATTCCAGGTTGCTTCTCTCTGGTTAGTTTCCAACCATTATTTCTTGCCTGCCTTCAGGAGCTTTAGAGAATAATTTGACTCCCTCTTCTTTGTGGCAGCCCCTCAAACACTGGAATGCTGCTATCATGTCCTCCTTAGTCCTTCTTTCCTCTAGACCGGCCATACCCAGTTCCGGCAACCGATCTTCATATGTTTTAGTCTCCAGGCCTTTGATCATTTTAGTTGCTCTTCTTTGAACTTTTTCCAAATTCTCGACATCCTTTTTGTAGTGTGGTGACCAAAATTGGTTGCAGTATTCCAGGTATGGCCTTAGTAGGGTTTTATAAAATAGTACTAATACTTTACGAGGTCTTGATTCTATGCCTCTTTTTATACAACCCAGGATTGTCTTGGCTTTTTTGGCTGCTGCCGTACCCTTATTTTATTATGTGGGTAAGAAATCTTACGAGGTAAGATTTCAAGGACACCTATCACAAGGATGTCAACAGGGGCCATGTTGTCCCACCTCTTCTCCGTTCGCTTCAGGGCATAAAGAGAAACCTACCTGGTTCTGTATTCAGGCGGCAGCTGTTCAAGAATTCAGCCGTGAAATAAATATCCACATCGCAGAAGAACATCAAGACCTCCCCTTTTTCCCAAGCACGGGCACCCACATCCAGTCCTTGGCCACGGTTGAATTCCTCATTCAGAGAAACCAGAGTGTAGTTATGGAAGTCAGCCTCTCTAACAAGAGAAAGAATCAAGAGTTTAGGACATTCAAGTTCAACACAATACCCTGAAGGCCAGTTAGTTCAACCAAGCTCCATGTCTCACGTTTCACCCTTACAGAGTTTCTATTGCAAAGTATATCTGTGTTGGGTTCCCTGTGGAGCAAAGATTACTACACACCACACTGTTCTTCATTTATACAACGGGCCTCAAGCTTTGCGGCCCGGTAAAAAATGATCCACGGACCAGTACTGGTCCAGGGACCAGTGGTTGGAGACCCCTGCACTACCTGACTCTGTGGTCACAGCCTCAACCTCAAACTGTCTATCGTGGACCTCACCCCATTCCTAAGAGGTCCTTAAAGGGGGCGTGCATAAGCGCACCAGCGTGCCTACCATCCCTGTCTCACCAACCCCATTTATCTGTATTTACTCCCTTTGTTCTTCTTTGTGTTCATACTTATACTTGTTATCTTGTGCATGTTTGACAAACAAACAAACAAATAAAAATACATGAAGGATGCAACTTTGCCCCTAAAATGAAACCAAATCGTTTCAAGAGAACTTGAAGGGGTAGTACAGACCACTTCCATTCTTGGTTTACTTCCTCTTGTCGCATCTCCGTGATTCCTCGAGACTCACCTTGCAACCGATTCTAAGATGCTTTTGACCTCAGAAAGCCCCTCCTGCCCAAAATACACCACAGTGAGATGAATTCGCTTGTCCTGATTAATGCAAACATCCCTGGGAGCAAAAGAAAAGATTAGTGAGTCGGTAACTTCTTCACACATACACACACAAAAGATCTCCTCTACTGGCCAACAGAAGTTTTCAGAGTCAGGATTCTCCAAATGGATTTATCAGATGAAATCTCAGTAAGATCTAACCTCACTAGGGCTGTCCACAAACCATCTGAACTACCCATGTTGGCTTTGTTACGATTTTTTTTTTTGATTGAAAAAACAAAACATAACAAACCAGCTAGATTTCTTAAAAGTTTCGGGCTGCCCATAATTGAGTCCATAGCAATGTTTCAATATCTCAGGGGCTGCCCCAAAGAAGAGGGAGTCAAGCTATTCTCCAATGCACCTGAAGGCAGGACAAGAAGCAAAATGGGTGGAAACTAAACAAGGAGAGAAGCAACTTAGAACTAAGGAGAAAATTCCTAACAATGAGGACAATTAACCAGTGGAACAGCTTGCCACCAGAAGTTGTGGGTGCTCCAATACTGAAGGATTTTCAGAACAGATTGGACGGCCATGTTATCTGAAATGGTACTGTAGGCCTTCTTGCCTTTCAACTCTGTTATTCTATTCTATTCATTCTTCTGGGAAAGGTCTTCCTGAGAATTATTGGCTAATTAATTGATTAAGTATTATGAGTCAATGAAACTGCATATCTTGGAAACTTCCAACCTCAGGTGGAGTTGGATTATTGGTTTGTTTGTGGATGACCAGATGGATTGCAGGAGATTAATGTGCTGAGTAATTGGGAGGAAACGATATAGCAGAACGATGGGGAAAAAACAAGTATGCGACTGCCATCTTCTTATCCTTATCTATTAAATGTGGAATCAGAAGCTTTATCTTAAGATTAAGTCTAATGCACCACGTCAGTTCCTGGATTTGCTAAGTGAATCACTCCAGTTGTTAAATTTGCAACAAGGTTCTTAAGTGAATCTGGTTTTGCCACGGACTTTGCTTATCGGAAGGTCGTAAAAGAGGACGATGCAACCGTCACAAGTACATGCCAGTTGCCAAGCTTCTGAATTCTGATCACGTGCTTCAGGGGTGGATTTTCTCCCCCAATTGCTAGGCCTGGAATCTAAGCAAGCCAAGAGAGATGATGAGGCATAGATTCACAAGCACATTAGTGCACAGCAACACTGTGGCCTACAGGTGGAGCTCTCACCTGACAATCAGGAGGCTGTGAGTTCGATCTTGGGTAGAGGCAGATATTTCTCTCTCTGGGCACACTGAGAATATATCTGCTGGGGGAAAAAAACTCCACACTGGTGACAAGAAAGGCATCCGGCCATTAAAACACTCTGCTAGCTCCATTCAATTGGCCAGACTCCACCCCCAAGGGATTATGGGGTCATTAAAAGAGGATCATTAGCGCACAGGAACATCAAGACAGACTCTGTCAGCCGAAGTCAAGAGCTGCAGAACCTCCCAATCCATCAGTGCCTTCAACAACTCATCCTCCGGAAATGTCTCAGAGTATCCACCCTTTTTACCATCCTTGCTTCAGCTGCTTTGGAGAGAAAACAGAAGACTATTCTGCTTAACGAGAAATCTACCCAAGGGCTGATGTTCCATTTTCTACTGCAATGCTTTTTCTGCAGAGATTATCTGCCAGATTATGTGCAATTAAAGGCAATTCAGCTGGCTCTGGAGGATTTCCATGTAAATTATTTACTTGCAATACAGATTCGAAATCCAAAGATGATCAGCAAAAGACTGCCTGGTATTGTAAGAAATCCACGGAGGAGTATGAAGTCTTAGTCAAAGATTCGTTTTTGGATTTCATATTGTTATTCTGAAACTTCACGTAGGCGATGCCAGCATGATGCACAGGATATTTTTTAGCAACCGCCCAGTGGTGTATTAATTCAGGATTTCTCAATGATATAACATGCGATTCTTTCTCATTGCTAATTCACTCCGTATGTTAGTGTGCCATAGTTTTAAAATAGAATAAGTTATGCTTTTGAGGGTTTTAGCCTTCAGCATTCATATTTACATTCTGCTTTGGTTCATTTTATGTAACTCTAGCATTTGTTGAAAGTTTTTCCTCTGGCACTCATCTGAATCTTGTTGTTTCCCAGGAAACACTATACCAGATCTAATCTATTATCCTAGCAAATGACAGGACCCAGTGTCTACCGATGGGAATAGATTAACAAAAGCTTTTTCAACCAAGTAGTTTTGCATTCGGAATTACTAAACAGAAGAACACAATTTGTGCTGCCTCTATCAATGACGATTTATTTCAGGAAATCTGTCTCCAATCTATCACAATATAGATCCATGATGGCGAACCTATGGCATATGTGCCACAGATGGCATGCAGAGCCATTTGTGCCGGCACGCAAGCCAGAGGCAAACTTACCTCATTGTGCATGAGTGCGCCTCACAGCTGATTTTCAGTCTGTTTGAGGCCTTTTTTAGCCTCCCAGAGGCTTGAGGAAAGCCTTTGCAGGCTGAAAAATAGACCCATTTCGTCACTTCCTGTATTTCCGGAAATACCAGAAGTGACAAAATGGGCCCATTTTTCGGCCTGCAAAGCCTGCAGAAGCTGTCCTCAAGCCTCTGGGAGGCTGAAAAAGGCCTCAAATGGGCCAAAAATCAGCTGGGAGGTGCAGTGCAGTTAAGGAGGCGGTGGGGGGGGGTATTGTGCATGCATGCAGAGGGGGCATGGGGGATGTGTGTGCATTGCCTTCTGGGTGCTGGCATGCAAGCGTGCAAGTGCAAGCACGCACACAATTTTTGGCACAGGAGCCAAAAAAGGTTAGCCATCACTGATATAGATTATCGTCAATTTAACAACTATCATTGAGCTGCAAAATAGAGTTTTAAATAGTGGCAGCCACTAAGCATGTCCATGCCTGATTTTACACTCCTTTTTCCTAGCGGGTAAGTGAATACCACAATTGCTAAGCAAAGAGATTGTCCGTGATTGGTGCAGAAGAAAAGGGTTTCTCTGTTTGTATGTATATAGCACGTGTATACATGTTATGTATGTGTATGGGTAGATATATACTGTCAGTGTTTCAGTGTTCCACTCCAACAAATAAGTCTGAGACAGACATCCTCTCCAAGGTTCCTTTTATTAGATTAGTAAACTGGCACATCTGGGAAATCCCAAATCTGAAAGTTCCAGATTTTCTTGCAATAAGTAAAAAAATCACAAACCCACCCCCTGCACCCATCATCATATCACATGCCCCAATCACTATCCTTCCCAACTTGAGACGTCCCCTTCACCAGGTGCAGAGATAACACGACCTTGACTTAGAAAAAGAATGCTATTATGTCTAACCACATACACTCCAAGAAATTCCCCCCTCCCATTTGCCCAGGCTCAAGAAGGTGGCAGCATAGACACGCCTGGAGCTAATATGGCTTCCAAAGCTGACATATACTTTCTTTGGAGAGCAGGCAACAGTTTTTGGTTTTTAATATAAGTGCTCACAGTAAAAAAAACAACATGACAATAAAAATAAAAGTATCTTCTTTCTTATGCACTTACCTGAAATTCTGCATGAATTGGGCAAACACCTCTGTCCTTTCTGCCAGAGGAACGATGATATTGATCAATGACTGGGAGATGTCCACGGTCTCCGTCTTCACTTTCATGAGGGGGCCAAATGGACGAAAGAGCGAAACATGCCTGTATTCCATGTCGTCCGCTTTCTTGTAGAACAATTCATACTGGGAGCCTTTGTCTCTCTCCGTGCGGTAATAACCTGGTGGAAGATTTAAAAGAAGGAATCAATGCAAGTCATAGATTTTTACAGGCAGGCCAGAAAAGACCGGAAAACATGTCCTGGTGCATTCCCTAAGGACATTTGCCATTGACTCACTACTACAGGTAATCCTGAACTTACAACCATTTGTTTAGCAGCCATCTGAGAGCTACAACGGCACTGAAAAAGTGACTTACGGCTGTTTTTCCACATTTACGATGGTTGCAGCTTCCCCATGGTCAAATTTGTGCTCTGGGCAACTGGCTCACATTTATGATGGTTGCAGTGTCTCCAGGATGACGCAATCCCCTTTTGTGACCTTTGGACAAGCCAAGTCAATGGAGAAGCCAGATTTGCTTAACCATGTTCTGACCTAGGCTTCCTTAGAAAGCATAAAACACAATCTTAAGTCCCGGCAAAAGCTCTTCTTATTTCCATGGCTCTGAGTTACGTTCATTCACAGCCTGCAAGGCTTCACAAACTTTCAGGGGAATGTTTAGAAACACCCACTGTCATGCCCTTGTTGGAATCTGATTCCGAGGGGGGGGGGGGTCGAGCAGCTGACAGGGAGTGGGACTGTGGCTCCAGTGGCTGTGGACAAAACAGGGGAAGGGTACAGTCTGGCTGGGCATTCAGAGGAAGACCCAGGCCCACCCCCTGTTCATCCTAGGACATGCAGGGAGGAACACATAAGGGACCAATGGGAGTTGAGTGGTTTACAGGGGAGGAAAGAGCCCTGATTCCCTTCATTGGTTGCAGCTAGGAGAACAGGATATAAGTGAGGTGTCTGCACACAGCTCCTTGCTGGAAGCAAAGCGTGCATTATCTTAGTGGAGCCTTATCTGGGTTTTGGCGTCCTCCCAACTGTGGGTGCTGCATTATCCTTTGAAAGTCTGCAATTTATCATCCTGGCCTGCCGTGTTAATTACTTCAGTGTGGTTTGCGTTGTGGTTTTTTTATTTCTAATTATCTTTACTTTGGGTTCGGACTGCATTTCTGCCCTTTGTAGACTGTTTTTTGAAGTGTTTGTTATCCAGCCGAGGATAATTGGACATTGGGGCCAAGTTGGAGGCATTAAAGGGAATTTATTCTATTTATGTGACTTAGTTATTTTTGTGTCACACCCTGGGTCGTTATACCCACCTTATCACACTTGGAATGTGGCCAGAGAACCAATTGCCAGACGCAGGGCAAGGCCAAACTTGACACAGAATCCAACAGAACTTTTCAAAGCTTGAACTGACCAGACAAATTAATTGCTTCCTGCAAAAGCTCGCGTCCTGTTCGCTCCTCTTTTATGTCCTATGAGAGGGGTCAATCACCTCCGAGATGTGGCCTTACTCCTGAGTCGACCCTGCTTTCTCAATTGTTCTTGTCTTCTGGTAGCCCTGTGCATGCGCAGGCTGGGAACTGGCTGCAGAAACTCCCCTGCCTCACTGCTGTCTGAACCCGAAGGCAGCTGCTGACTGCCAACCTGCCCTGGCCCATCCCTGCCTTCGATGCAGAGCCCTTGTCTGAGCCTTCCTCAGCCTCCAGACCCAGCCAAGGTTCCTCCCCAACCTCCTCACTACTGTCTGACTCAGCTGCCAGCTGTGTCAGTTGCCAGCTGGCCACAACAAACAACCTGGTTACTAAGTTCACAACTGCAATGATTCACTTAACAACGGTGGCAAGAAAGGTCATAAAATGGGGGGAAACTCACAACAACTGTCTCAACTGTCATTGTAAGTTGAGGACTCTCTATATGCATGAACCTGCTCAACAACTAGCCAACCAACCATGGTTTGAAAGATTCGCAACTCAGTGTGACTTATCTATCTTTCATACATTAACCCAGGATTTAGAAAGACTTGGCTTAGAATCCAGCCAGGTCCATAGTTTTAAAACCTTCCTTAAAACATTAAACAAGAAATGAAAACTGGAACCACGACCAGTTGGCAAAAGAAATATGGTATTCATACATACAAGGAGTCCATCTGTTTCAAGGTCTTTACCCAACTGGGCCAGGTTTTTGGTTAAATCTTGCTTCAAAGCCAAAGTAGGTAAGATATGATTCTACAAAGCAGCTCATGAGATTCTTGCAACATCAATATAAGTGTAGAACAATTCATACCAATAGAGGAAAGGGTTTTTTTTCTTCTTCTTTTCCAGAAAACATGAGTCTCCTGCTGTAAATTCTGGCATGCAAAAATACAGCCCAGGGAGGAAAGTTCAGAATGAGATCATCTGGCACATTTTTTTCATTAGGTAATTTTTGGAATGATTCGGGGTGATTTTTACAGAAATGGGGGATGACTTGAGCCAGCCTAAGTGACACATTCATTCTCTTCAACAAAAGTAACATTTCTACAAACCAGTTTATAAAATTCTATGGCTACCACTTCATCATCTAGATTGAGGAGGAGGAGGAGGAGGAGGAGGAGGAGGAGGAGGAGGAGGAGGAGGGAGATCAACTGATGGAACAGAAATTGCCTTCAGGGACTTCTGGTTTGAAGGGCTTCAGCGACAGACAGAAATCCGCAATCGTGTGTGGTTTCTGTCTGGGCTCGCCGCTGGAGCGCCCTGAGCCGGCTGGTTTCAGGGCTAAGCCACCCCATAGAAGTGGTGAAGAGTGGGGAGACCACCAGCAGGGTTGAGGAGAGCCACATCTCTCCTCCTCAGCTGGCCATTACTCCCTTTCCCAAAGTCGGTTGTAATGGTGGTCAGAAATGGTCACCACAAAGGAGAACTCGACCGGAAAAGAATGTGCAGGAGGAAGATAAGAAGTGAAAGTTTTGGCTCACTGGGTTAAATTGCAAAAGCAACAACTAAGATACCCTGGAATTTAAACTTACAAAAAATAACATCGCTCCCAAAGAAGAGTCGGAAGCAGCGAAGGAAAGTGAAAAGGGAAAGGTTTGGCTTTTTTTTTTCTTCTCTCTCCTTCCGTATACTGACAACTAAGAGACTTAAATAAGAAACCGGAAAAATCCACTTTGACATCAATAGGCAATTAAGCTGAAAATAAAACAAAATGCCAAAGGGATAATAAAGATTTCTGGACATTAAAAATATTCTTTTTCATAAGCAGGAAGGGAGAGAAAAAGAATAAGGGCAGGATCTGGAAGAGGGAGGAGACTGCCTGGAATTAAAAAGAATCTACAGTAAAACTTCAACAAGACTTCTAAAAGATACATTTTAACTGAAACTTTGCAACTAAATAGTAACCCCAGGAAGAGAAAGTGGAAAAAAAAGAGCAAAAAAGAAACAGCTTGCATGTATTTGGATTATTTGGTGATCTTTGGATTCTTGGTTATTATATTTGAATGACTAAAATCAATCGGGTGGTTGTTTAAAAATTTATACAATGGCACCACTTCTGGATGAATTGAAAACGGAACTTAAAAAGTACAAAGAAGATGCATAAGAAGGGAAGGGTTCTTTTGGCTTCGTTTTTCAATTCTTAGAAATGGAGATTTGGAACTATGAGAAACAACAAGAAAAGACTGCAAAACAAGAAGACTGGGACAAAGAAGAAGCCATCTTTAATGAACAAGCAATTTTATGTGGGGGAGAAAAAGGAAAGCGGGGAAAGAGAATGGAGAATTTAAGACTTAAAAAAACAACCAAAGAAAAGAAAAATAATTTGAAAAATAAGTATAATACTGGAAAGCAACAGAAAAGGGGAATACAGAAGAGAGAAATAGAGGTAGAGAGACAAGGGAGTAAAAAGGGGAGAGAGAAGAAGAGAGGGAAGAAGGAAAGGAAAAGAAGTTACAAAGGACTGGAGCAAGATATAGAGAAACAGGACCTATTTAGAGATAATGGGTGAAAATCTAACTGAAAAAGGGATTCTGTAAAGGTACATAAGATTGTATTATATTAGTAATAGAAATAACTTTAGAAAATTGGAAACAACGTATGATTAAAATGAGGGATAAAATAGTGTAATTTAGTGAAATGTTTGTGAATAAAATAAGTGAAATAAAATAAATGAGAAAATTGAATTAGGAAGGAACGGGAACATTTTAATTAGTTAATGTTTTATAAAATATAAGTGAAGAGGGGGGAATTAACTATGGAAAGCTTATAATTGTTCCCATAGAAGTATGATATTTAATTGAAAAGTAATGTTAAAGATGTTAAAACTTTAATGAATATTAATATTAATGATAGAATTGAATTGGAATGGAATGTTGTTTTAATTATATACATTTATATATTTTTTCTTTTTTAAAGAATACAGTGTGTATTTTAAGAATGTACCAAGCAGAATCCAAATGGAAGTTATGTATTATATTGAATGTTACAACTTTAGGGAAAAGATATAAAGGCGTCATACTCCAATCAGTAACTACAGGAAAAATTTTGTTTAATGAGAAAAGATAATAGATAATTGAAACAGGACAGACAAAAAATATAAATACAATGATTTGAATTGAGATGAGATAATTAAAATAAAATTGAGAAAATTAAAAGAGGGAGAAGTTATGCAGAAAATGTAAAATAGTAATAAGATATGGAATAGAATATAAAAATGAGCATGAACCTGAATTTGTGTCTGTACGAAGAAATGTAACCTGGGATTATGCTACTTTCAAAAAAGATGTTTTATTTGTATTTTTTTTACTCTTTGTGAAAACTCAAATAAAATTTACAAAAAAAAAAAAAGAATTTAAATGTAATCACCATCACAAAGGCTGCAAAGAATTCTGCAGTAAAAGAATCATATGCCGTCTGAGGGCAAAAGTTTCAAGGAAGAAATTTTGTGAAAGGGTCTTTCACGTACTTATATCAATTACTGTTGAAAACAACGAATGAAATCACTGTAATTCCCCTTAGTCAAGTTTTTGGTGACCAATTGTTCATGATTAATTTTTCCATGTTCTTTTTTTGTTGTACTTGTGTTTTGGTCTGTGACCGCAAATAAAGTATTATTATTATAATAACCAATGAATGAAATTCAAATGGTAAAAGCAATACACAAGGCATGAGAAGACGGATACTTAACTTCAATGCACAAAGGAAAGCCAAAGTTAAGTTTTTTTTTAAAAAAAAAATCCCTTTGTTTTATGACCACAACAGTTTCATGGGGATTTCCGCTGATTTTGTTCCAGATGTTTTATTGTTTAATAACAGGCGCACACACACACACACACACACACACACACACACACACACACACAAAGATTATGGCTGCACAATTATGGCTGCATAATTCCCATTGCAGGGTACATCTGATACGAATCCTGGCATGTAAAATTTCCTGCCAACTAGGCACCCTAAATCAGAATTATGAAGTTTGTTATCTCGCAAGTAGAGTAAGCCGAAAATTAAGTCTATTTTGGCTACAGTACTGAGGCATGTTGTGTCCTTCCACCGCTTATCAAATTCTTCTTCTGTTCCTTCTTTGTAACCTCCAGGTTTTAACAAACACTTTTTTCCCTTTTTGGGTTACTCTGTTCAGTAAGCCCTCAAAAGCATTAGTTAGGATATAGGATAAAACAGCTTTAAAAAAGCACCCAAATTTAAGAAGAGAATCACTCTTTCTCCCAAGAATTAGGATTTTCTGACCTTTAGGGACATGGCCAAGTTCACCAGAGTCCTAACATCATTTAATTTATTATGAGGAATGAGGCACCCTAATGCCTTTAGTGCTTTGGCAAATCTAGTATGTTTCTCAAAATATCTTTTTCCTCCAACCATCTATTTATGAACTGGGGCAAGGGCTGGGTGAATGGATGATCTGCATTAGTTTTTTTGTTATTGACAGAGAGCAGGAGAGAGAGAGAAGGAGGGAGAAAGGAAGGAAGCAAGGGAGGGGGAGAGGGAGAAAGAGAGAGGAGAGAGGGAGAAAGGAAGGCAGGGAGGAAGGCAGGGAGGGAGAGAGGGAAAGAGAGAGAAGAGAGAAAGAAAGACAGACAGAGGGAGGGAGGGAGGAAGAGAAAGAAATAGAGGAAAGAAGGAAGGAAGAGAGAGACAGACAGAGACAGAGGGAGGAAGAGAAATAAAGAAAGAGAAAGAGGAAGAGGAAGGGAGGAAGAGAGAAAGAAAGATGGAGGGAGAGAGGGAGGGAGAGAGAGAGGGAGGAAGAAAAAGAAATAAAGAGAGAAGGAGGGAGGGACAGAAGGAGAGAGAGAGAGAGAAAGGAAGGAAGGAAGGAAGGAAGGAAGGAAGGAAGGAAGGAAGGAAGGAAGAAAGAAAGAAAGAAAGAAAGAAAGAAAGAAAGAAAGAAAGAAAGAAAGAAAGAAAGAAAGAAAGAAAGAAAGAAAGAAAGAAAGAAGTAGTTAAAGCACCAGGCTAGAAACCAGGAGATGGTGAGTTCTAGTCCCACCTTAGCCATGAAAGCCAGCTGGTGACTTTGGCCAGTCCCCCTCTCTCAGCCCAAACCACCCCACAGGTTGTTGTTGTGGGGTAAATAAGAGGAGGGAGGTATGTTGGACACATTGGAGGAGGGAGGTATGTTGGACACATTGGCTGCCTTGAGTGATTTGCAAAAATGACATAGGCAGGATACAGATAGATCAATGAAATTGGAATCCTACTCCACTAAGACCAAACTTTCTCCGGTCTTGCACCTGGCTGCATTCTTCTGAATGACACCTGGGCTCTCTTATCCCCAGTCCTGCTTCCCACCCAGACAATTCCTGCAGTCCAAGCAGATGGAATTTAAAGTTCAACCTCCGCTGGGAAGGCGGGATTTGATCTCCTCTGATTATGCGGTTACAGTAAAGCTCCGGAGAATCGTTTAAGCAACGATTTCAGAGCATCCAACTCAAAACCTTGGAAGGTTTGAAAATCTGAAGCCAATCTTTTCTTGGGGCTATTATTGGTCTTTTTTTTAGCATGATGTACACTGTTCAATGCGTCCCTTTTACACTGTAAATGCGTAGGGATGCGGTGGTTCAGTGGCTAAGATGCTGAGCTTGTTGATCAGAAAGGTTGGCAGTTCGAATCCCTAGCGCCACGTAACGGAGGGAGCTCCCATTCCTTGTCCCAGCTTCTGCCAACCTAGTAGTTTGAAAGCACGTGAAAAAAATGCAAGTAGAAAAATAGGGAGTACTTTGGTGGGAAGGTAACAGTGTTCCTCTGTGCGCATTCGAAGGCGTTTAGTCCTACCAGCCACATGACCACGGAGACATCTTCGGACAGCGCTAGCTCTTCAGCTTTGTAACAGAGATGAGCACCGCCCCCTGGGGCCAGAAACGATCAGCAGGGATGTGCAAGGGGAACCTTTACCTTTACACTGTTCCTAAAGTTTCAATAGTTGGAATTGGCATTAAAATACACAGCAGTTTGGTCAACAATAGTTACTTGTGGGGAACATCTAACCTAGTAGCTAACTGTGAGTAGGAAGGGGGAATTTTCCATTTGCCTGGAACAAGTCCATGGTGCTTCAACTAAATTACAAAACGCCAAACATCCCATCTGATTGAAATCTAAAAAGGAGAAGACACAAATGCCAGTTGACCCACAAATGATCTCAAACAAACTGAGCAAAACACTTTTACGCGGTGCTCATTTCTTGGCTGCACCGAAAGCTGACAAAGTAAGGAAGCTTGAGGTTTGCAAAAGGAAGTGGTAAGCTCTAAACATTTACTGCCTGAACTGTGTTCCCTGTAAGGATTGCGGAATGATTCCCCAATACCTGTAACTACAGAGTTTGGAAACATCTGCCTTTGGCTAGCTTTCAGTTTAAAGCTTTTGACCATAGGAAATTACACCAGGAAGCTAAACTCAAGAACACAACAGACGTGTAAGCCATGGATATTCAAGAATGCAACTCGTGCATGAAAATGTTGTAATTTCAGAGGAGTGGTATTCAGAACAGAGTGGAATATCAGCCAGCATTTTAAATAACTGCAGATATTTATTACTATGGAGATGTGGAGGAACTGAGCTCACGTCTTGGAAATGTCCCAAATGCAATCTCCACCATAAACATTTTTAAGTGAGCCGATAAAATAATGTTTTATGGGCAAGTTTTGGAATCCAAGTGGGACCCAGAAGAGAATTTCTCAGTTCTGCTGTCTGAAGATCTAGGCAACTGGACTTTCTTGGGTTTTGTTTTGTTTTTGTCTTTGAAAACGTTTCACTTCTCATCCAAGAAGCTTCTTTGGTTCATGGGGGAAAAAAAAGACTTTGGAAAAAGTACAAAAAAGAGCAACTAAGATGATTAAAGGCCTGGAGAATAAAACATATGAAGAACAGTTGGAGTATTTTGGTTTGACTAGTCTAGAGAAAAGAAGAATTAGGGGTGACATGATAGCAGTCTTCCAGTATCTGAGGGGCTGCCACAAAGAAGAGGGAGGGGTCCAGCTATTCTCCAAAGCTCCTGAAGGCAGGACAAGAAACAATGGATGGAAACTAACCAAGGAGAGAAGTAACCTGGAATTAAGGAGGAATTTCCCAGCAGTGAAGACAATTAAACAGTGGAAGAGCTTGCTACCAGAAGTTGTGGTTGTTTCACCACTGGAGGTTTTTAAGAAGAGACTGGACAGTCACTTGTCTGAGATGGTGTAGGGTCTCCTGCTTGAGTAGGGGGCTGGACTAGAAGATCTCTAAGCTCCCTTCCAGCTCTATTCTGATTCTGATTTGTCTTTTAGAAAAAGAAAATCACCACTATAAACTTCTTAGAAATCAGAAAAATCAACCGGTTAGGCTATTTCATATCTCTCTCCTCTATAGTTTGAATAGTTTGCCTTCTCTTTCAAGGCTTATTCTATCCTAGCTTCAAAACGCCAGAGCGAGCGAAGAAAATCCAATTTATTCACGGGTCTCAGGCAAGATAAAAACATTAAAAGCATTCAAATTCACTATTAACATGAGTCACTGTCTGGGACCCAGCTAATGAACTGGAGGAAGAGAAAGCAGCAGATCCAGTGTGTTTTGCCAAAGCAAACTGTGTGGATCATTAAGTAGACTCAGTAAGAGATATTTAAGACCTGAAGCTCAAAGTACCCCTACCTTAAGACGCCTAAAACAGATAGCAAACATTGAGCAAGTTGTGTCATTAAATAAATAGACAGTTAATGGACTTGCTGGCAGAAACTGTAAAGCATAACCCATGAACCACGTGTTGTGACCTACTGAATATTTGATCTTTCTTTTGGCCTTCAGATCTGAAGTAGAGCTACGGTGGACAATCATGCATGGCAGGTAAGTCACAAACTAGGACGGCATAGTTTTCTAGTTTAGAAAAAAAAATAGATGGTCAACAACAACAACAAGATGGAAGAGAATCTTTGTAGCTCAGGGTTGAAATTTGGAGTCCTCAGTGCTCTCTGAGCTTGAATTATCCTTGGGATTTCAGACCCCTGAATGCAATATAGCATCACAATTACGCAGTATGATAGACTTGCAGGGCTGGCGCAATGTGTAACATGTTCACATTCGTGCAATATAACGTAATGTCATGCACATATATGTAGAGAGGATTGTGTGTTTGTTAGTATGATTACTGGGCTAGGGATTTCCTTTCTTTCACTGTGAGTTATTGAGGTGTATTTGTGTAGGGGGGAGCGTACTAAGGGAGGCTCAGCCAATCTCACTCATTGTACACATGTTGTGCACTGACAATAAAGGTTTGAAATGAGCTTGGTTGGTTTTCTTGCAGACGCTTCTTTACCCAACTAGGTCACATCATCGATGCTGTTCATGATGAGATTTGCCCCTCCCCAAAGAAGTATGAAACTGTCAGAATATGGAGCTTTCAGAAAGAGATACAGAGGTGGAACCTGGGCCATTCATCAGCCCTCAGATGGAGAGCCAACAGCCCCCAGGTTGGGAGGCGGCTGATGAGAAAGAGGAGGAACAGCTGGGTCCAGTGACTGATGTGCAGATGCACAGAAGGCAGAGGAGAGGAGAGCAGTGGAGATCTATAGGCTGGTCTTGGGAAGGAAGTGCTACTGCTGCTAAGCTCTGGCGATAAAAGGCAGGGGGCAGAGATGAATAGGTGTGGCCAACATCTATCTATCTCCCAGCCTGGAAAAGAGACACTTTTGCCAGGGCTGTTGGCGCTCTTAATAAAGGAATGATTGCTTCAACTACAGAGGGTTTGTTGTGTTTGAGGAGCTGGGTCAGAACAGCTAGGTGGAAACATACCTTCTACAAAATCGCTTTCACTGTAAAGCTGCCGCTCCCCGATTCCGTCTTCTTCCTCTTGACCTTCTTCGTCTGGATTGTTGATCACCTCTAGGCCGGCCTCAATCACTTCCACCAGCTCATCTCGCTTATCTTTTCGGACAGGCTTCTCCTCCGGGTGGCGGGTGAGTCCCATCTCCAACTGGTAGACCTTCATGGAAGTAAAGCTCTCAAAAGGAATGGCGGCGTACTCGCTGGGCAGCTTGGCACCGGCACTCACTTCCGCTTTGTCAATCTGAGAATGCAGGTACTCTAACAGGTCGTTGGAGGTTTGCTCCTTGACAGCCGGAGAGCCCACGCTTTGGACTTTGGGGTTTTTCTTATCCTGCAACAGCTTCAATTTCTCACTCATCTCTTGAAGTTCCAGCTTCAGCTGGGCAATTTGACGCTTGAGGCTGGCAGCCCTGTTTTGGTAGTGCTCCTCCTGCTCTTGGAGGAGGGCTTGGTAATGCTCCTTACCGAAGTGATCCCCTCCTCTGAGGCCAGGAAGTGATCGGTTGCTTTCGGTCGGCGGGGCGCACTCCAGGAGATACATGATCAGCAACAGACTCAACAGCAAAGCCAGCCCGACAAAAAGCCATCGCGTTCTGGCTTGAAACATTAATCCTCTCCTGGGCATCCTTAGAGCACTGTGTTCCTACTCCGAATCAACAAACAAAGCTGATCTGTGAAGGTCATTCCTTGCTATCTGAAAGGAGCCATCATTTTGGAGGCAAATCAAGTGGGCGCTCAATTTGTCACAGCCACACATGGAAGAAGAAACCTTCAACAGTCCTCTTGTACATCTCCAGATTGGGCTTAAATCCCCAAATGAGGCTGACTTCCATTCCTGCCAGCAACTGCCATCCAATAGGCTGACGTGCCTCTCGTTTAAATAAGGGTTGTTTGCACCAATAGGAAAGCTTGTTGTTACAAGAAAGTCACCTGCCCTTGGTTTTCCAACGGGGCACCTTTAAGTTCATCGATCAACTTGCATGAAAAAATAAAGGAGAAACCCTCTGGAAAGACTGACGTTCTTACTGGCCCTGGAGTAGGTCTGAGCTCCTCCATGGAGGAGGCACTTCCCCAAAAAAGAAAAGTTAGTATCTCAGCAATACCAGAGAGTTAGCACGATATTTTCATCCAACCTTTCTCCTTCTCCTTTGCGCTTCTTGGGAGTCCAGGATATGAGTCAGCAAAATACACGAAAAGCCTAATATTAAATCAGGAGGGGAAAAAAAAAATACTTGGTTAGAACTACAAAGCAACCAGACAACTAGAAAGCACATAAAAGCAATGCCTTAATATCCTAAAAAAATATTTATTTATTTTTATTTATTTAATTTTATTTGGTTTGTCAATTGTTTACAAGATGATAGGTATAAGTAAAAATATAGTTATGAATATATGGATACATATAAGAAAAATAAAAGAGACAATAGGACAGGGATGGTAGGCACGCTGGTGCGCTAATGCACGTCCCCTATTGCCTCCCCCTATAATTTAGATGTAATGAATTGCGTAAATTTACGGCTAGGCTAGAATAGGGAAAAATGGTAATGCTGACATATTTTGGACTTTACTCATTGACCAGCTCCTTCTTAGGGAAACATATTTTGAAGGAAAAAAAAAACTATAACTGGTCTGCCAAAACCCATTCCATGAGCCATTTTCCCTTTCCCAAGAAGCATCTAAGCTAGCGCTTTTTTTTTATTGCTAAATAAAATCTGGAAAGGGGAAAAAATAGTCACCAAATTCTTCATTACCAATTCAAAAGGACTTTGAAATGTGAAGAATTTTGGAATGACAAAAAGTTTTGTTAGGATAACTTCTATAACTGGGGTTCTCAAAAAAGAAAATAGCGTTGAATGTGTTGACAAAAGAACTGTTAAAGATCCAGACTCCCCTTGTTAGAATTCTCCCTGTATTAGCTCATGTTCTGAGGGTAACATTTTTCCACAGCAGTGGTCAATTCTTTTGCAACCAATGCACAGAGACACATAGCCTCAAGACATCTTTAAAAACTACTGATAGCAACCTTCTCTGGGTATGAATTAAAGAATGAGTGGAAGCTTTCCGAGGCCAGCGGTATCTTCCTGTGAAGTCCTTGAGCAGGAACCATGAGTAATAAGAAGGCAGAAGATCTACATAGAAAGTTGATAAATGGAAACCACATAAATGCCAAGGTTGAGAAAGATCTACTAACATTCAACGAAATGGAGCTGAATGGGACGATAATCATAGACAGTGGGGCCACCGGGAATTGCAAGAGATCATGTGAGGAAGATAGCAAGGTTCTCCTGATCATGATGCACCATGATTTCTCAGACAGGGGACGGTGTCTTCAAAGCCATATTGAGCCACACGAGCATTGAGCTCAGGCATCAAGTTTTATGGGCTGAAGAGGACAACCAATTTATAAATTAGAGGGCAAGATCAGCCTAGTCTTGTACCTGGAATGCAGGAATATCTTCTCAGGCTACATGGTAGAAGAGACAGCAGAGGTCTTTGAAAGCCAACCAACTCAAGAAAAAGGAACCATAGCCAGGAAATTGAAAGATGATTTGGTGTAGTAGAGCTTGGGTGTCCAACCTTGTCAGCTTTAAGACCTGTGGACAATGTCTCCCAGAAGTTGCCACGGTTGGACATCTCTGGTGTAAGATCTTTAAGGCAGCAGGCAAGAAACTGGAAGGCCTGAGTTCTATTCTTGCCTTAGGCGTGAAAACAATCACCATCCCTCATCTGGGTGACTTTGGGCCAGTCCTTCTCCCTTATCCCTCGGGATCAGGCAATGGCAAACCACTTCCAAGAAATCTTTCCATCGAGGGATTTGTTAACACTGATTCAAAGTCACAAAACAATGACAACAAAACACATGAAACCACCTATGCTTTTATGACATGCTTTAATTAAAGACGATTAATTCTATCTAAGATTAAAATTGACTTGTGCTCCATAGTGGCTAAAATACAATATTCAATACCCATCTCTGTCTAGCCTAGTTTGTTTGGGGAATAAAATCAATGAAAATAAAGTTATATACAGGTAGTTCTTGACTTACAACCACAACTGAGCCCAAAATTTCTGTTGTTAACAATGAAGTTTTTCCCCTAAGAAGAGGATCTTCCAAAAATTGCTACTGTGTGTTGACTTGTTAACGCAGTCAAGCGCAGGAACTGATCAAAGGTCCTCTTAAATCAATATTACATATCTTTCTGAAGTCAGCTGGCTTTTATTCAGGTTTAGAAACTCGGGATCCTCCACCTATTTTGCAGCTACACTGCTAAGCCATTCACAGATCACAATAACTGGAAACAAAACAGAGAAATTTGACATTTACCCACACGAAACACAGGGCCAGAGCTACCATACAGTGCCATGGCAAACTAATGTCTGCTATTCTATTATTTTTGACCATTTATATATATACATACATACATACATACATACATGTGTGTGTGTGTATGTTTTCTTAAGTTTTCGCGGGTACTTACATGTATGGTATTCAGCTTTGTTCAGGTATTTTCCCAAGTCATTATAGTTGTGTTTTTAAAGTTGTAGCAACATTTCGGCAGAATCTCATCTGCCATCATCAGGCTTCTGTATTGTGTTCGTCTGTGTGTCAGACTTTCACAGCCATTTCAGTTTCAGTTTTACACACACACACACACACTCATATCTATCTATCTATCTATCTATCTATCTATCTATCTATCTATCTATCTAACCATCCATCTATATCCATCCATCCTCTATATCATCTACCTACCTACCTACTTATCTAGCACCTATCTAATCTTTTTCTTTCCTTCCTTTCTTTCTTTCTCTCTCTCTTTCTCTTCCCCTGAGGTTTTCTTCAGAGACGAAAACAAAATGGAAGCTTAACCTCTGCTACAAGTGTTCCCATTTTGCTATTATTGCAGTCAAAGTCCAAGTTTAAAAAGCAACAACATAAAATCAGCAAAATTGCCATACAGGCAGTCCTTGCTTAGCAACTGTTTGAAGTGATAACAGATCCCAAAATGTTATTTATGACCCAGCCTCCAAATTATGAATGTTGCACAAAGTATAATTTGGGCATTTTGCATTTACGGCTGGTTGCCACTCAGTAATGTGTTGCTCACTCGCATTTTGATACTTCGGTGGAAGTCCCGATCAATGC
This sequence comes from Pseudonaja textilis, assembly GCF_900518735.1. The sequence continues at coordinate 5,373,239 of NW_020769378.1, forward strand.
ACAAATTGGAATCAAACACGTCTCTGGGGTATTCATGGGTCACAAAAGGGGATGATTCAATCATAGAAACATTTTCAAAAAAAAAAAAAAATGCACGTAAAGTGTGTGGGAGGAAAGCTCAATAAAATGAAATAAAAAGCAGAAAAGGTAAATGGTTGGCAAATCTCTTCATTATACACGAAAATGCCAACTTCCTTTTAATATCTCATGAAAAATGAGAGAGGGATAAAAAGAAGAGACAGAAGAGAGGAAAGCACCATGAGCAACCAGAACAAACAAATCCATCCATTTCTAATGGGAAGTTCTCCTTGACTTGCTAAATGTTTAAAATGGGTCTAGAAACTTAAAAGTGCTGGAGGCTTGTGGCACAGAGTCTCTGCCAACATACTCATTGATTTAAATCCATCGCAGTTAGCCATCTTCAGTTGAACAGCTCGAGGAGAGGAGAGGAGAGGAGAGGAGAGAAGAGAACAGAAGAGAAAACAAAAGAAAAAGAAGAGGAAAAAAAGAGAAGAGGAAAACAGAGAAAAGAACATTCTTTATTGGCCAAGTGCGATTGGACACACAAGGAATCTGTCTCCAGTGCAGAAGCTCTCGGTGTACATACAAGCAATAAGCGATCAATCGCGATCATAAAATGCAGTCATCATAAGTCATAAGATACAACATTTGATGATAGTCATAGGATACTAACTAAAGCAATTAACATAAACCATGAGATGCAAGCAACAAAGTTCTAGTCACTAGAAGCTAAGGAAACAGGTAATAGGAAAGACGAGAAGGATAATAAGCAATGCAGCCTTATTGGGTGGTTTGACATGCCAGGGCATAAGACTGCATTGTGGGAATTACTTGTTTAGCAGAGTGATGGCATGGGGGCAAAAACTCTTTGTGTCTAGTTGTTCTGGTGTGCAGTCCCCTATAGCGTCATTTTGAGGGAAGGAGTTGAAACAGTTTATGTCCGGGATGTGAAGGGTCTGTAGATATTTTCACAGCCTTCTTTTTGACTCGTGCTCTATACAGGTCCTCGATGGAAGGCAGGTTGGTAGCCATTGTTGTTTCTGCAGTCCTAACTACTCTCTGAAATCTGTGCCCGTCCTGATGGGTTGCTGCACCCTGGTAAGACCTCTTCCCTATGACATACGTAAATCCATGGGCTGGTAGGGTTTCCAGCCCCTACCAGCCCATGGCCTCTGTTGGCTGGCTTCTCACCACTTAACAGAGACTTACAAACTCCTCCCAGAGTTGGATGGGACTTGAGACGTCCTCTGGCCCAACTCCCTGCTCCAGGCCGGGTCTGAGCTCAGAGGCTGCAGAATGGAACAGCATCCTCAAGTTGTCATTTTTCCTTCCTTTGCAACTCTGGGGAACACTGAAGATAAGGCAGAAGAACTTCTCTCTTTCTCTCTCTCTGTGTCTCTCTCTCTCTTCTTTTTTCTTTCTCTTTCTTTCTTTCCTTCCTCTCTTTTCTCTTTATTTCTCTCTCTTCTTCCCTCCCTGCCTGTGTCTCTTTCTTTTTCTCTTTTCATTCTTTTTTCTTTATTTCTCTCTCTTCCTCCCTCCCTCCCCTCTTTTTCTTCCTCTTTCTTTTCTCTTTTTCTCTTTTCTTTTTTCTCTCTTCCTCCCTCCTTCTCCTCCCTCCATCTTTTTTCTTTCTGTTTTTCTCTCTTTTCTCTTTCTCTCTCTCTCTTTCTCCCCCCACCTTTCTCTCTCTGTAAATGGGATAGAAGAGAGAGAAGGGCAATGCATGGCATGTGACTCAGCCTGTAAAAACCTTGAGATGGAAACTTGCTTCCTCTGGGATCCTTAAATGAAGCCTGTCCGTGACACTCTTCCTTTAAACTGCAGATTGCATGCACATCAGGGTTTCCTCTATGAATCACCGATTACATTTACAGGGCCAGAATGTGCCCCGCAGCAGCTAAGTCTTCAACACATGCCCCGTGACCTCCAAAGTTATAGGGGTGTATATGTGTGTGTGTGTGTGTGGACTATATAAGACCTCCAAAGTTCCTTCCAGCTTCGCTTCTATTCTAATTCTAATTCTAATTCTAATTCTATTTCTATTTCCACTCCATGTTCTCTTCTCTTCTCTTCTCTTCTCTTCTCTTCTCTTCTCTTCTCTTCTCTTCTCTTCTATTTTATTCTAAATTCTATTCTAAATTCTATTCTATTCTATTCTAAATTCTATTCTAAATTCTATTCTAAATTTTATTCAATTCTATTCTATTCTATTCTATATTCTATTCTAAATTCTATTCTATTCCAATTCTAATTCTATGCTTCTTGCAGCAAAATTTATACCAGCTCCGTGTCTCTTCTGCTTCCAAGCCACAGGCATTTGCAGTTTTCTCTCTTCGCTGAGCCACGTCCATGCCTTTTAACCCTTTACACAACCGTATAAAAGAACAATTTACTCAAAATTGTGCAACAGACTTTGTGGTGGCCATTTCAGCCTGGAATTCACACACATCTGACAATTTATTCCTGCAACCTCAATTCCCCCACAGAAACAACCCTGAATTAGATTACTTAAATTAGAAAACGGACTTGCATTTTTTCTTCAGGCAAGGAAAGCAGCTCCTTCTGATTAAAAGCAGGTGTATTTATCAACAGATGGTCCTTGACTTACAACGCTTCTCTTAGTACAAAGTTATGATGACACTGAAAAAAGTGACTTAGGACCGGTTTTCACACTTACGACCATCCCCAGGGTCACCTGATCAAAATTGAGATGCTTGGCAACTGGCAGGTACTTAGGATGGTTGCAATTTTTCAAGTTTTTCCCTTTTGTGACCTTCTGACTAGCAAAATCAATGGAAAGTCAGATTTGCTTAACAATTGTGTGGCCAACTGAACAACTGTAGTGATCTACTCAACGACCGTGGCACAAAAAGTCGTGAAATGAGGCAAACTTCCCTTAACCACCATCTCGCTTAGAAACTGAAATGGTGGGGCTCCATTGTGGATGTAACTTGAGGACCGCTGGCACAAGGAATCATTTTTTTTTTAAAAAAAAAAATCCTCTCTTGATGAGCTACTTTGAGCAGGGGAGAAGCTATCCGAAGTTTAGGGAGAACAAAGTTATAGAAACAAAAATGAGAGGACCTTGAGAAATACGATAACTTTGCTTATTTTTTTAAAAAAATCCCCCATTTGCTCTTACAAAACATAAAAAGCATACTGTTCTTCTCTCTGAAAGCTAAAAACTACATTTTTTCTGTTTTCTGTTACACAAGAGCAGGAACAGAACTCTAGCTGACGCGACCTCACCCACCCAAAAAAACCTGCATTTCTCCAAGCAGAATACTGGACCTCCCTTCCAGTCTGTGAAACATTTATCACCCTGCGATCACTTCCCATTCCATCCGGGGCCCTCCTCATACCATCCGTGTGCTGTTACTTCATACATGACCTACGTAACAGGATTCACGCAAGCAGTTCTTGCAGTCAGCCTGTTGATTTTTAAGAACAGTGAGACCACTTTATATCTTTGTGTTCTCAGCCTCCAAGACGCAAGACTAGAACCATGACATATATTGCGATTGTTTCAGCCTTACGAAAGAAAAGTGAAGAGGGAGGGAAGGAGGGAGAGAAGAGAGAAGAGAGAAAAGAGGGGAGAAAGAGAGAGAAGGAAAAGAAAGAGAGAAGGGGAGATAAGGGAGAGGGAGAGGGAGAGAAGAGAGGACAAGAGAGAGAAAGAGAGAGATGAGGACAGAGAACAAGCGAGAGGGAGAAAGAGAAAAAGAAGAGCAGAGAGAAAGAGGAGAGAGAGAAGAGAGAAGAGGAAAGAGAGAAAAGAGAGGAGAAAGAGGATGAGGGAGGGAGAAGAGAGAGAAGAGAGAGGGAGAAAGAGAGAAAGAAGAGGAAAGAGAGAAGAGAGAAAAGAGAGGACAAGAGAGAGAGAAAAGAGAAAGAGAGAAGAAGACAGAGTTGGAGAAAGAGAGAAAGAAGAGGAGAGAGAAGAGAGAGAGAAGAGGAAAGAGGAGAGAAGAGAAGATTTTTGCTTTTTGTAGGTTTTGAGGGACTGATTACACTGAGCATTTAAATATGGATTTGAATACAGACAACAAACTGAGATTTTTAAAAAACCACTTCAGTTTTCATCAGAGGCACTTACAAGGCATTCCCAAAGAACCAAGATCATGGCCAGGACTTTGCAATTGGAGTGATGCTTCTTATACTTGAGCTTCCAAAAAATGGGCATGTCCTATTCTGCATACCCAACATCACTAACCACCAAGCTCAAGAGCAACGTTTGGTCATTGGTCCAAATTACAAAATGTTGTTTGAAGCCTTTTAAATGTTCAGGCCGCTTTTCTCAGTTTTCCTACCTTTGACTCTCAGGGCAAGTTCAATCTTCTTCCCAAAGTTTTATTTTTATTTTTAGAACTTTAGGCCCAAGTTCAACCCACCAAGGGAGCTGATGATCCCTTCTGTGAAAGCCATCCAGCCCCTCAGCCTTGACCAAACACATAAAAATACTAAAACAGTATTTTGCCAGGCAAAATAAACCCAGTCTTGACTACTTCTTCAAACCAGAAGAAACAAACAAAAGACAGAAATAATTTTTGGGGGGCGGGGGGGGGATTTTCTTCCAGCATTACAATTTAAGACCCCGTGGAAAAAAAAAAGCTACTTGAAAGCATATTTTATGATGTGTGAGATCGCAAACTCCAAAAAAGTAGCTGTGGGAGGACAAGAAATCAATTTGATTCCATTTACATTAGGTTAAAGTTAAATTGATTTCATAGCCTTAAATATAATTCTTCCCGTTCATGGTTTTAATTGATTCCTCCTTCCCTTAAAAATTACAACTTGTTGACAACTATGAGAAGGCTTCCTGAAGACTGCACTCAAGATTTTGGTGACATATTTTGCCCTGGGCCTTTGGTTGGGTGATCTCTGGCTCGGATTTAGAGAAGCAGCAGCTGCCTTCTGCTGACTCTCCCAAGCTGCTGGCCTGGGCAAGCCTAGAAGATGGGAAGAGGCCCTGGCTGTCCTTGGAAGGATATAATGAAACTGCTGACGGTTGGCAATGCAGGAGAAGACTTTGGGTTACTTCAATGAACTGGCTGAATCAGAAGAGAAATACGAAATGGAAGGAGGAGAGTGATGGGTGGGAAAGGAGGAGGAGGAGAGATAGAAGAGTTATAAGAGAAAGAGGAGAAGTTCTAGAAAGAGGAGGAGGAGGAGGAGGAGGGCAGAAGGAAAAGGAGGAGAGAAAGAAAGGAGGAGGAAGAGGAAGAAGAGAATGGGTACAAGGAACAGGAAGAGAGAAACTAGAAGAAGGAAGA
>NW_020769378.1:5380113-5417340 GCF_900518735.1 Pseudonaja textilis
GGGCAGATACAGAGGAACAGGGTTGGAAGGGACCTTAGAGGTCATCTAGTCCAACCCACCACCACCCAGTGGCCGCTCCGATGTCGAATCGCATGGTCCTTAAGTGAATCTGGGCTTCCGCCCCTTGACTTGGCTGGTTGGAAGGTCGCAAAAGTGGGAATTGCCACACACACACAGACACACACACTGGGGACACTGCAGATGGTCATAACTGTGAGTCAGTGGCCCAGCACCGACGTTATAATCACGTCACCATAGGATGGGGAGGCAGAAGTGCTCCATGGTCTGTAAGGGTGAAAAAAAAAAAAACAGTCCTCTTACATCACCTTTTTTCCCAGCGCCGCTGTAACTTGGAACGGTCACTAAATGAGCCTTTGTAAGTCAAGTATTGGCCCTCACGCCCTCGCCCAGACGGCGTTGGGAATGACAGGACGACTAGCCTTTGGCTCTCCTTGCTTGTGTCCATCTCCGAGTCAAGATGTACGCAGCCCCCCCTCCCCCCAATGACCCCTAAATTGCTGTCGCTAAATGAGTCAAAGCCCTCTTCTGTGTGAAGTAAACTCCCCGTTAAGATACAACAGAATTTAGGAGTTTTTTTTTCCCTCTTTTATTTCATTTCATTCCAAGACGCTGGTTAGAAAGAGCAGAGACACTTCTGCTCCGCAGCAAAACAATTGTGCGCTGTGTGAAAACAGGAAACAAAACTTCTGCAATGCAAGGAATCCTGCACTTACGACCATAATGGAGCCCCCATTTTTTCTTGGTATGTGAAATGGGCGTTAAGTGAGTTTCGCCCCCCCATCTTAACGCGCCTCCCTTGCAAACGTTAAGCGAGTTGCTGCGGTCATGAAATTAGCACTCATTTGCTTTTCACTCTAGCACAACATGGCCACCATCCTAAGTACATGCCAGTTGCCCATCTGATCCCGTCACCACGGTTGTTATGTGTGAAAAACAGTCGTAAGTCACATTTTCTTCCCCAGTGCCGTTGTAAAACTTCGAACGTCCGTTAAAGGAGCGGCTTTTGAAGAGAAGGTCTGCGTGCATAGCCTGTGCTGCGAAGGTCTGCGCTGTGCTTTTCCGTCAGAGCTACTGATCGGAGTTGGTGTAAATTGCTCCTCCTGGGTTTTCCACCATTCTGGGTATGCAATAACCGTGCAGTGTTTCAACTTTGAGCTAGTATTGTGGGAAGTCTTTTGCACTTTGCATTTAATGACACTTTCCCCACCATTGTGACGGAAAGCTGGCACACATTAATAATATAACCTCACTGCCCCGTGGCTGTGTGTGAGGTTGTACAGTTACATTGCTGAGGGCAGCTGCTTGAGTAAGGGGACCTCCAAAGTCCCTTCCAGCTCTATTCTATTCTATTCTATTCTATTCTATTCTATTCTATTCTATTCTATTCTATTCTATTCTATTCTATTCTATTCTATTCTATTCTACCTTTCTGGTAAGTAATCTGTGGTAAATACCTGGAATCCTGCATCCAGTTTTGGTCACCACGTTGCAAAAAAAGAGGTTGAGACTTTGGGGAAAAAAGTTCAGAGAAGAGCAATTAAGAAGATCAAAGATCTGGAGACAAAACCATATGAAAAACGGCTACAGGATTTGAGTTTGGGTAGTCTAAAAAAAAAGAATTGGGGTGACGTGAAAGCAGTCTTCCAGTATTTGAGGGGCTGCCCCAAAGAAGGGGGGGGGGTGTCAACCTATTTTCCAAAGCCCCAGAAGGCAGGACAAGAAACAATGGATGGAAACTAATTAAGGAAAGAAGCATCTTAGAATTAAGGAGAAACTTCCTAAAAGTGAGGACAATTAGCCAGTGGAACAGCTTGACACCAGAGGTTGTGGGTGCTCCGACACTGGAAATTTTAAAGAAGAGACTGGACAATCACATGTCTGAAATGGTACCGGATCTTCTGCTTAAGCAGGGGGGTGGACTAGAAGCCTCCCTGGTCCCACCCAGCTCTGTTCTGATTAATTAAAGATGTTAACTGTTGATTCTCAGCACATCGATAGCTAGACGACAGTGTAAGTGTGTAATACAGGCCCCATCTGTCAAGCGTGAACAGGAAGGAAGACTGTTTATATTTATCTTGCCTTTTATTATTTTTGTAAATAACTCAAGGGGGCAATGATGCTTGGTACTCCTTCCTATTTTCCCCCCACAATAACGTTGTGAGGCGAGTTGGGCAAAATTGTGTTTCTGCACTAGGACAAGTTGGTGGTTACTTTTAATCCTGGTTGATTGAGGTCTGGCTCAGCACACTTGGTTTATTTATGTATTTATACATTGTGTACAGCTGCCCACCTCCCAAAGACAGTGACAAATTAAAGTTTAAAACAAAAAAGACCAAACTGAACGTAAAACCAAAAACGGAAACACTAGTAGACGGAACACAAACAGAACCAATCAGGGTAAACATAAAAGTTATGCTCTAAAAATATTCCATTTCTTGTCCGAGGACTGAAACCAAAAACATTTGCCAACCCAGCTCAGCTAACCTCAAAGTTGAAGGTAACAACCTGATCCTTAATGCCTTACAAAAGGCCGACTGGATCAAGACCATCCAGATCTCTGGAGAGATGGATCTACAGCTCAGGTGCTACAACCGAGAAGGCAGGAGTCCAAAGTTGGCACTCCTGATATGGATAGAAGAGACGATTTGTAGCTCAGGTTTGAATTGTGGGGTCCTTGGTGCTCTCTGAGGGTTGGTGGTTTCCTTGCGGATGTTTCGTTACCAAACGGATGATACTACCTGGTTTGGTAACAAAACACCTGCAAGAAAACCACGTGGTTTTCAGAGAAGAGCAACTGGAGACTAAACCATACGAAGAAGGGTTTGCAGGATTTGGATTTGGCTAGTCTAAAGAAAAGAAGAATTAGGGGGGGACATGATAGCAGTCTTCCAGTATTTGAGGGGCTGCCAGAAAGAAGAGGGGGTCAAGCCACTCCTCAAAGCACCTAAGGGAAACAATGGATGGAAACTAACCAAAGAAAGAAGCAACCTGGAATTTAGCAGAAGCTTCCTAAGAGTGAAGACAACAAAGCAGTGGAACTGCTCCAGAGGTTGTGGGGGCTCCATCGCTGGAGTCTTTTAAGAAGAGACTGGACAGCCACTTGTCTGAAATGATATAGGGTCTATTTGGCTGATCTTTGTTATTGGATATTTTCTCTTGATTTTTAAAAGACTTCTATGAACATGTCTACGTTCATCTATGAAGAACAGTACCTGGAATTGGGTATGTCTAGTATAGTGAAAAGAACTAGGGGTGACACGATAGCAGTATTCCAATATTTGAGGAGCTGGCCCAAAGAAGAGGCGGTCAAGCTATCCTCCAAAACACCTGAGGGCAGGAGAAGAAGCAACAAATGGAAACTAACGAAGGAGCGAAGCAACCTGGAATTAAGGAAATTTCATAACAGTGAGGACAATCAACCGGTGGAACAGCTTGCTACCGGAAATCTTGGCCGTTCCATCACTGGATGTTTTTAAGAAGAGTCTAGATCAGGGGTCTTCAAACTTGACAGCTTTAAGACGTGTGGATTCCCAGAATTCCTCCTCCAGTCATGCTAGCTCAGGAATTCTGGGAGTTGGAAGTCCACAGGTCTTAAACTTGCCAAGTTTGAAGACCCTTGGTCTAGGCAGACACTTATCTGAATGGTGCAAGTTCTCCTGCTTGAGCAAGGGGCTGGACTAGAAGACCTCCAAGGTCCCTTCCAGCTCTGTTCTGAGAGCACCAGAGACCCCACATATCTGATAGGCCTTGGAACGTGACCACTTGGCTAGTCCTGGTGAGTCACGCAGAGATGGCTGGTCCAGAAGATCACTTGGACCTGTGCCATGCAGGGGGTTCATACAGGTGATAACCAATACCTTGAATTGCATCCAGAAACCCACTAAAAGCCCCTGTAGTCTCTCTTGCTGAAGAGAGACGTCACAGGAGAACAAAACAGGAAATGTCCCAAACTGCCCACACGGTGACATTTTGGATTGGTTATAGCTACTAAATAGTCTTCAAGGACACCCCCAGAGAGTGTGTTACAGCAAATATCGGAGGTCTTCTAATCCAGCCACTTACTCCAGCAGGAGACCCTACACCATAACAAACAACTCTCAGAAAAACCTCCAGTGAGGGAGCACCCACAACTTCTGACAGCAACTTCTGTTCCACTGGTGAATTGTCCTCACTGTTACAAAGTTTCTCCTTAATTCCAGGTAGCGTCTCTCCAGCAATCCAGCTGGGTGGATGAAAACTGAGCTTGCTCGGGTATCAAGGCTTCCAATATGTCGTGTGAACTTAGAAAATGAGTTAATGCACTAAACAAGGAAGTGGTAATATAGTTGTGTTGTAAGTCTTGGATGTAATAACTGAACCACAAATCAGGGAAATGAAGTTAAATTCCTGCTTTGAACAGGAACACAATCAAGTTCCTTATGCTGAAATGTAGAGGGACTGATGGAATATTGACACAATTTAGGCTTTCCCGTTCACGGTCAAATTTTTGCCTACTATTTTATTCTCTCCTCTATTTTCTTTCTTACGTTCACTGTTCTTATTTCCTTTGCTTCTGTTCTAATGTTGTCTTGCTTTTTTACCCCATTATAATTTCTTAAATAAAAAATTATATAGTTTTATTATATAAAAAACTGATCAATATTACTGTGCACTTAAGGTTTAATAGTATATTCAAAATTATATACTACAGAATAAATTGTTTTCTACTAGTGGAAAACTATTTCCTTTTGATTTAATCTTTTTTTTGCATTTTGTATGTGCAAATGTATATACTTGTGTAAGAGAGAGAGAGAGAGAGAGAGAGAGAGAGAGAGATTCTTTCGTTTATTCTGATAATTTTACTTAAAAATTAACAGGGCTATCCAAAGGAGTAGGTGCTGTCCATCCTAATGAATCATCACAATGACAGACAGTTGGGTAGCAGAATAAATTGCTGGTGTGCAAACCCTTTCTGGGAATGCAAACAACGATAATCCCATTAGTAGCTTTAGTCATTCTTGGAAAGTTGTTACTGATAATCTGACAAAGGACAATATGATTCAGTTATCCTGGGTAGGAATTTTCTGCCTTCTGTTCCGTTCCGTTAAGACTCTGTTGGAAAATTGTATGTTGGTCTATCATGCTGGGCGAGTTTTGTGTGGAAACAAAGCATGAACAACAGTCCAAGTGACAATCAATTGAACCTTGAGCCTTTGAAATGTGGATATATGGAGCCTTAGTCTCACAACGGCACATGTTGAATGCGTATGAACGAGAAGCTCCTCCAAAGAACAGGTGAAAAGAGGGAAATTGTAATTTCATCAAAAAAGGAATAAGAACATTTAGGACACGTAACACCCAACAAGAAACACCAACTATTTAGATTAATTACAGAAGGAAATATTCAGATGAAATGTATCTAGATATCTAGATATAAATATATAAATAAATTCATTCATTCATTCCCAGGCTATTTTTGGGAGAATTGCTTTCTCTTTTTGGAGATCCTCTCTAAATTTAGCATCTTGAATAATCAAAGGGATTAATACAATTCTCTTGGACCTTGTAAGGAGATAATCCAGGCTCCCAACTTTTGAATTGATTGTCATTTTATTAGTGACCTTCTTATGGATTCCTGTGGGCCACATATCTGTGTAGGTTGGTTATAAATCAGAATATCCTCTGATGAGCATCTCAGCCCCTTCAGGACAATCAGCCACTGTCCAGATCTCTCTCATTCTCTCTCCCCCATCTTCTGTACTACGATTTATATCATTTCCTAGTAGGATTTGATTACTTATTGTACCCTATGACTATTATTAAGTGTTGTACCTGATGATTCTTGACTCTTGACGAATGTATCTTTTCTTTTATGTACACTGAGAGCATTTGCACCAAGACAAATCCCTTGTGTGTCCAATCACACTTGGCCAATAAAGAATTCATTCATTCATTCATACCAAGTCCCCTTAATTTCAACTCGAGCTACAACCTACCAGCAGACAACTAACCATTCTCTTCTCTGTTCTGCTAGCCTTCCTTTCTTTCTCCATTTCGCAGCCTCCAAAAAGACCAAACCTACCAATTGTCAACTTTTCTGGCCTCAAATTAACTTGGGATTCTGCTCTCTGAAGATGGGGAGAGAAAAGGCTCCTTCACGCCTACTTCCATATGGTGAAATATTTTTGCAGTCATGCCACATGCTCCCTGCAGCTGTTTCTATGGTAGTGGGGTTTGTTTTGGATGAGGCTCCTACGAAAATGTAAGGCTATCTGACTGGAAAAGGCAGCTACAATTTTTAATTTACAACCAGTGCTATGGTAACCGAACACATCTCTGTTTACAAACACGAGACTCCAGGCTTGGGAAAGTTCAGCTGTTGGATTTTTCTTTTAAAAATAAATAAATATAGGAGCCTCTCTTTTGAATATTTCATGAGTACCACTGAAAAATGAACCCAACTGGTCTTGAAGAAAGAGAATATAGAGACACGCTTCAAAACAAGAGATATTCTCCACCCTAAAATGGAATTAAGCAAGAGAGGCAATATTTCTACAGACCACAATAAAAGACTGGTAAAAAGAAACCACTGTATGAGGTGGGGAGAAACCTCACAATTCTGAAAAGCCAGCAAATTTAGTTAAAGAGTGCAAAACTGCATTTATTATGTTTTGTTTTAGAACCTGTCGCAAATCAAAAACGTCATCATTTCGACAATGATCACCGGTGGGATGCTTTTCTTCTCGCAAAGCCAAGGCAGACAGAGCAATTTTGAAAATTCTCAATAGACCTACCCCAAAATGCTCAAAAAAATATTTCTAAAATTTGTATTCCACCCGGAATAGGAGAGAAGACCAAGATAGCGGACAAGCCTCCCTGGGAAATGTTTATTTGTCAAGGTTTTTAATTGCATTTTTTGTTTGTTTGTTTAAATGAAGGCGGGAAATTAGCATCCAACCCAGTTTTGTCATCATGTCCGTGGTTCCCAGTTTGTGCTTTATTTGTGGTTGTGGTTTCGCCTGGGTGTGTGCAGGTGTGTAACTGTTTCATCTACATATCATCCTTTGGGTGTGTGTGTGTGTGTGCTTGTGCTTTGTGGTAACATTTACTGTTGGCTCTTTCAACATTACTTATGTCCTTCTGTTCATTTTCTTGCCAAATTGTCTTTTCACTTCTTTAGCACTTCCTGTAAAATGAATACTGAACTATTTTTTTTTTTTAAAAAAAGGTATTTAAGAGTGGTTTTATATTTGGGGCAAGGCCCTTTACCTTGGATTTTGATTCTTACACAAACCGCTTTCCTTCTAGAAAATTCTCGTTCAGTTATGGCCCACAGATCATCTGACAACCCCTTTCAAGAGCATCCCTAACATGTTCAAACTCTCCATGAAGCTGCCGATAAGCGAAAGTTTGGGAATATTCTCTAAAATAAATAGTTTAATCCATAGGTTTTGCAGTTACACCACTGTTGCATTCAAATCTGTTATTTCAGATTTCTGCACACAACCGGTGTGTGTGTATGTGAAGACACAGCTGCTTGTTGGCTATTTTTGAGTACAGACAAGACACCTTGAATAAAATGTCTGAACTAGAAAAAGACAGTGGGCCAATGGCAAAAAGATCAGCTATTTTGGTCACAATGGTTGGTTGTCAAACACCTTTACAGCTGCTCCAGAGATATTAACAGAAAAGCTATGTAAAAGTCCTGGGTTAGATCTGCTTTTTAAAAGGTACCTGTTGTGACCCGCCAGTGGCCAGCGGAGTTGGTGGCAGATTCGAACAGTGAGGAGGTTGGGGAGGAACAGGGGCCAGTCCTGGAGTCTGGGGAAGGCTCTGACGAGGGCTCTGCGTTGGAGGCAGAGATGGGGCCAGGGCTGTCCAACAGTTATCGGCTACCTTTGGAGTCAGAGATCAGTGGGGCAGAAGAACAGCTGGAGCCTGTTCCCAGTGTGCACATGTGCAGAGCTGCCAGAAGAAGGGAACAGCTAAGGAACAAGGGTCAACTTGGGAGTAAGGACTCAGGTGGATGGTGAATGGCCCCTCCCATAGGAAATAAGGAGAAGCGAAAGGGGAGTGGGGTTTGCAGGAGACAATTAGTTCAATTCATTAGGGTTCCTGACTTCTTGCCAAGTTATTGCTGCTACAGTATGGCGTTTGGAAGATATCAGCCTGGCAACTCTCCCAGCCTGATAAAGGTCTGTAGTGAAAGACTGTTAGCCAGGATTTTGCTGGAGAGGAATTCCCTTTAAACTAAATAAAAGGGATTTTATCGGGACAAGGAGTCAGCTTCATGATCTTGGGAAGCCCAGGTCAGAACAGTGCTCAATTAAGGGAAAATAATCGGTGTTTCCTTATTCTCAATCCTTTTGTATTTTTTTTGGCTTTATGCTGACTAATTTTGGAAGCCAACATTGCTGGCTTCTTAGGTACAGAAACACACAGGGTGGGATTGCAGCCCTCCTGAGCATAAATTTCATGCATCAACATGAACAGCCAACCATGATGAAAACTGCTCAATGCTGTGATCCAGTTGAATTCTACCAGATTCTGCTGACCGGACTGATTTTCATTTTTGGGGCCTCCTGCCTACAGGGAGTCCTCAGCCTAAGGCCAACAAAGGAGCCCCAACATTTCTGCTCTCCAGTGAGACCTCTGTTAAGTGGGCTTTGCCCTCATTTTTATGACCTTCCTTGCCGCCATCGTTCAGTGAATCCCTGTCATTGACAAGTTAGTCACCTGGTTGTTGAGTGAATCCGGCTTCTCTGTGGACTCTGCTTGTCAGGAGGTTGCAAAAGGGAACCATGTGTCCTTGGGACGCAGTGACTGTCATAAGTACAAACCGGTTGCCAAGCGGGATGAATTTTGATCATATGGATACTGAAAATGTCATAACTGTGAAAAACAGCCATCAAATCACATGTTTCAGTGCTGTTGTAACTTTGAATGGTCACTAAATGAACTGTTGTAAGTCAAGGACTATTGTACTGTGTGCAATTTCTTCCTTTGGCCCAATCTGTTCTGACCAAGGCTTCCAAGACCGTAATTATGCACACGCTTATTTTAAAAACAAGTCTTGTTTTATTGCAACGCTGGGAATTGTTGTCATTCCCAGCCAGTAATGAATCTCAAACAGTCCCTTGAGATAAGCACCCACCTTTCTTTCCTGGGAAGTGCTGCCAATAAGAGAAGTGTCAAATGAACTAGAAAAACAACCAACCGAAGTACAAAGAACTTCAAGAATGAATCTGAACTGAACAAACAACTTTGCTTCCTGCAAAGGTTTTGTCATCTTTGCCTGACTTTTATACCTTAGAGGAGGGACAATCATCCTAGGTCACCCCTTTTGTCTCAGCTGCTCTCACCTTCTAGCAGCTCTGCGCACATGTGCACTGAGAACAGGCTCCCCTTGTTTCTCTGCCTTGCTGCTGCCAGGCTCTGGAGGCTCCGGAGTCAGAACTCCACTCCCAGATGGTCCTGGCCCCATCTCTGCATCGTACACAGGACCCTCGTCCTAGTCCTCTCCAGACTCCCGGACTGGTCACTGTTCTTCCCCATTGTCCGATTCCACTGCCATCTGCACCGGCTGCCAGCGAACCACATCACAAACTGGGCAATTGTAGTTAAATCTTGAAAGGCTCCATTTAATTCAGTCATTACAGACTTCTGGCTCAACCCCAAATGAATTATTAAAACTCCGACATTTACATATTTTATTATTATTATTATTATTATTTGAGATGACTGCTTGTTACAGGATACTGACAGCTGTTGGACATCTGTATACACAGATATGTATTTTTCCCCTTGTAAACACAAATGCATAATATGATAGTTTAACAGAACAGAAATTGTCCTCCTGTTCTTTCATCTTGAAAAGTAGCTTATTCTGAAAGCAAGTTATCCCAAGGAGGTGTTCAGCCCTCTGGTGTGATTGTGTTTTTGGCAAATCTGACTCATGACTTATGAAATAATTGGAGCACGTAAAGGAGACACACAAAATTACTCAGTTGAAAATCTAAGAGATGGAATGAGCAACACTTTGGTATATTTGGAACAGGTGGGACTAACCCCAAAAGGTAACAAAATGTTGGATGAACACTCCAGCATTCTTTAGAAATTGTGAAACGACGAACAACAACAAAAATACACAATCATGTAATGCATTTTCTGCTACACGTTGCAAGAAAGCGCTGTAAGTGTCAGCTCGCTTCCGAAAACACCGTGCCAAAAATTGAAAACATCAGATCTGGTTTTAGCTTTAACTCTTTGGAAAAAGACATCAACCTTAGACATTTTTTTCCCCCCTACACTGACAGAGGAGGAAAACATACAAACACACAGAGTAAAGATTAAATATGAGACAAAGAGTGTGTACCATATGTACACTTGTCACACAAAAAACAGGAATCGTATAAATTAAAATTTCTGTTGGGGCTACAAGCAGATTCAACACTCATTTTCTGTTACTTTTGGTTCACAAAGTTGCTGGGAATGCCACTTTTCCCTCTCACAACTATGTGCCTTCATCAAGTTTGTGGTTACTAATTAATAACTGTGGTTAACATAACCAAGAATTCTGCTTTAACATGGTCTGGACTACAAAATAGGAAGAGAATATGGTGTACCATCACATCAGTGCCAATTCTTCGCGACCAACAGTTAAGATTGTCTCCTCTGGTGTTTCAGGTCTTCCAGTAGTGAGATTTGAAAAATCCTTGCTAATATTAACTAAAGACTGATGGTTGGAATGGAATGAAAAGCGGAAGGCGGAAATTTGGTCTATGGCAGGGAAAGACTGAAGACAGAAATGATGCTTTTGAAGATTATTCACCCCGTTTAAAGAGGGAATCCGTACCGGATGGGTGGTAGAAATAAATGTGGTTTTTTTTGATGAAAGAAGTAAAATTTATGGAGCAAAACTAAACTGGTTCTCTTTGTGCCAGTTGGTTTCAAAACATCTGGAGCCCACGTTAAGATAACAACGGAAGGAATGTGATGGAAAATCAAATTATATTGGGTGGGTATTCTGAGATCAACTCTCTCTATTCTAGTTCCTAAGATATCGAAGTTTTCTATTGTGCTAACGGTAAGAATAGTTTAACCCTGATTTTTTTTTTAGTCTTTCTTTCTTTTCTTATTTTTTTTTTAAAAAGAACACTTATTTTCCCCATAACCACAGAACAGTACATTACTACAAGGTTTCCAAAATGCTGTTTTTGGTCCGTTATCGCTCTTGATTCCAAACCAATTTCCTACTGCCAATTCCACACGAACACGCTAAATGCGAGCTCAAGCTCTGGCATATTTTGGAAGGGGAAAAACAAAAAAAACAAGTGCTTTCTCACTTTGTGCTTCTTGTTTTAATTTGCCTTTTTTTCTTAGCAACAACCATAGGGAACAGAAGTCGCTAGTGAAACCACAGGATTTCGCTCGCCGCCCCCATAAAAAAAAAACAGCCATTCTAGGAATGTGAAGTTATTCGGAAACGCTTACATAAGAAATCCAGCGGCTGCATCAAATCTAAATGAAATTCTTGGAGAACTCTTTGAGGCAAAAAAAAAAAAAAGTCTAAAATAGTAAATGGGCATCTGCCAGGGAGGTCAAGGCAGGGACTCAAAATGGCAGCCATTGGACCACGTCAACATGGCCGCCATCTTAGCCTGTTTAAAACCTCTTTGGATGCCACTTTTAGGACTTTTTATATAGAGTTGGAACCAAAGTCTGTGACAGTGTTCATCAGAGAGGGAAATAAGGAGGGCACATTTTAGAAACTTAAAAAAAGTAGATTGAAATTTAAGTCAATTTCAAAAGTTTCCCCATCTTTGACATTCCTTGTTTGCTTCAACCAGGTGTTGCTATTCAAAGAATGAGCTGAAGGGACACTCAACTCTTTGGACATCGGGGAGGGGGGGGATGGAAAACTCCTTCCTGCATCCGTTACCTTCCACCAAGCAACTGTTAACTATCAAACTCTGTCCATAAATTTGGTTGCTGAGGGTGAAACCATCCAGTTAGCATAAACACTATCATTGGCATATCTTGAAAACACAGCCTTAGGCCCGTCGCTTCTCGCAAGTGGAACAGGGCTCTCTTCGGGCCAGTTCGGGTATGACATGCCTAAAAATGAAAACAGATAATTTTTTCTGCACTGAAGAACCCACACTTCACGTGCAGACAGTAAGGCCCTTGGCAAAACTCCCTTTGCAAATTGCAAGCCAAATGACAAAACGACCCCCGGGCGCCTCCACCCCAAGAAACTCCAAGGTGTTTTCCAAGGAACTAGGACCCAAAGCTGAAACTCACAAAAATAGGGGTACTTCGAGGCAGGCCTGCTGAAAAACGTTTGCTCTTTTTAAAAATTTGAGAAGGTTTTATATATATTTAAGGGAAGGCAAAAACACAAGAGGTTCTTGCAGTGTAAGCATCAATAAATCTCACAATTTGCAAAAAAAAAAAAAAAAGAAAGATTGAAAGCCTCTGCATGTATGTTTTCAATCAAAGACACTGATAGACGAAAGAAGGAAGGTTTATTTGTGTGTTTACAGGCACACACGTAAATGTATATAGATGTGTTTCGAGAGCCTGGAACGTATTCCGTAAGGCCACTGAAATGGATATAAAGCAAAACTTGTTTCTGGCTTTTCGTAAATGGCTTAATTTGTTGTTTGTCTTTAAAAAAAAAAAAAACTTGTAAGGTGCTCAGAGTGGTTTTGGAATTGGGCAGAGTAATAATAATACCCAGCACAATCCCTTGATCCCATCAAGCCTGAGGTTCTCGCAAATGAAATACTAAATCCAGTATCTTATAGGGAATCTTATCATACCCATTGAAAAGAGCCACACTTTCCACCCACTTCCCACCCCCAAAAATTCTGGATTTCAAAACTTGGCATGGAAACTATTTAAGTGCCTGACTACAAATGTAAGAATTGGGGGCTGGGGGTTTTGAGCCCCTGGACATGACAAACAAATGGAAAGGCACAGCTTGAATTAAAAATCATTCCAAGGCCTTTGATGGCATGTGCAACATTTAATTAGAAGACCAAAATGTAGGAGTTTTGGCAAGATCTGTCTTTACTGTCCCATCTCACCACCACAATAACAAAGCACATTCCTTCGAAGATACTTGCAACCACATTCAAAACAGGGTGTAGAGGCTAAACATTTTCATTGGGGGAGAAAAGAACAAGCGACAACCCCAAAAGCATGTGAAAACAGTAATGGTTGCTTTCGTGGGCTCACTCAACCATTCTCTATCGAGCGGTGGCGACTTCCCTACAGTTTTCAGCTGAATCTTTCAGCTCTTCCCCCAGACCTGTCTGAAAAATCCCACTGCTCAGTAAGCAGGCATGACTGAACAGAAACGTAACATATAGGAGGCAACATTTCTGATTGTGAATTTCCATCCGAATCCAAAACGGGAGCGGACTCTAAAATGGTGAAAAGGAGAGGCTCAACCCAAACTTTTAAGCCGTAAAAACAGGGATGCTTAAAAAAAAAAAGAAGACACCACCTCCCAAAATAAATTAATAAAAATAGGATTTCAATGCTCTAACCCCAGACATACACAAAAAGGACAATTTTTTTAATTGGATAATGGCTAGCGTATTTTTTCCCCTGAGAGTGCTTCCCTGATTGTAGGATTTTTGTCTTTCTTAGACTACGTATCTATATCCAAGTATAGATAGATAGATAGATAGATAGATAGATAGATAGATAGATAGATAGATAGATAGATAGATAGAGATTGGTTGCACGTTTTCACATCCTTTAAGTGTTATTTTTTGTTGTTGTTATTGTTGAACACAGCTGTCAAAGATGGCTAAAGGAAGAGCCTACAGCAGAGCTTGACAGAAATGAAGAAAGAAAGAAAAAAGGAGAGAAGGGAGGGGTTCTTGCCAAGCAAAAGTTTGATTGGTTTCATACCAAACAAATGATACTCGGAAGGGGAAGTACAGAGAGCAGTGAGGACAGTGCAGAAGAGGAAATCAGTTTTGGGAGGTTGTGTGTGGCTAGAATCTAGTAAATGCATGTGAAATTCTACCATAGAGTTTGTTTTCAATCCATGTGGAAGGAAGAGTTCGAGGAACGGGAACATTATTACAATCCACAAGCGGCATCTCTTCTTCTGAGAGTCCATCATCGTAAAGCAGAGAGTCCGAAGGAGTGGACGCGGCCAGATCTAAATAGTCCTAAGCCAAGAAAAGAGAAAAGAGGGTTAAGGACAGAGGCCTTTGGGTCTCCATTCAAGTCACAGACTAAAAATGTCAGGCGCAACTAGCAACCAGAGCCGCATGGGGAGAGTTCAAGCTAACTACTTCATTGTGTTCTGCCTGTAATACAGGAATCTCCCGAGCTTGCCTTGCCTTGAGAAGGGAGAGATAAAGGTTCCAATAGAGGTTTTAGGTCTCTTGTCCCAAAGGGTGCTTTTTTCCCCAAGAGGCAACTGGACTTTCTGGTTTTTCTTTGAAGACGTTTCACTTTTCATCCAAGAAGCTTCTTCAGCTCTGATGAACGGTGGAGGATGGAAGGATTTATATTCCTTGCAGACAGCTGGTCATTTGCATTCTGTCCTTGCAGACAGCTGGACATTTGCATTCTAAAAGAATTCTAAAATTGTAAAAGAACACCCTTGGAAGGGTGTGGGAGTAGGAATGGATTTCCAGAGGAAAAAATTGCAGAGTACAGGAAGCAGGAGCACCACTCAGGTGACCCTGAGGACACAGATAAACCTCCAAGTGGCCTCAATGACTCTCTAAAAAGAGGCAAATGACCAGCTGTCTGCAAGGAGTGTAAATCCTTCCATTCCCCACCATCCAGTCAGAGCTGAAGAAACTTCTTGGATGAGAAGTGAAACATCTTCAAAGAAAAACCAGAAAGCCCAGCTGCCTCCTGAAAAAAGCACCTTTGGGACAATTTTGACCAGGATGATGAAGAAGCTCCATAGACTTTTAGATCTCTTGCAGCTACACAATGATTCAAGGGTAATTCCCTGCTTGAGCCCTCTTCCCTGCCTCGCTGGGCATTTTCCAATAAAAATTCAGTTTAGAGAGATTCAGAATATTTTATTGTCTGGAAAACTAGCAGCCCTGGAGACATTTTTCCTTGGAATCAGTCCAATTCATGTTCCCTTAGATATCTGCTGAAGTTCTCCAGTTCTCCTCAACTTAAGCAGCAGTTCTTTGCCAACACACTAACATCTGGCAAGGAAGTCCTTTAGAAACCCACAGCCTACTCATCCAGCATTATATCTCTTTCAGGAGACCGGATCATCAATTTGCTACAGAAGCCTCTCTGAATAATTCTTTGTCTGAAATTATGGAGATTTTTTTTGTTCAGAAGCACTGAATTCATGCACATCTGGTACTGCTGAATATGGAAGATTACACCCCCCCCCCAAGCAAATACAACATACTTTGCATACATTAGAATCTTCACTAAAAGCTCTGGGGCAGATCGGAGGGGTATCGTGTGATCACATCACAACTCAACATCATGTGGATTTAATCTCATTGCAAGACATGGTCTTCTATTAAAATTGCACCATGTTAAAAACAAACAAACAAACAACCACACCAAAGCAAGGAGTTGCGTACTTACACAACCTACAGAAAGGAGAAAGCCATTCGCAAGGTTGGGGAAACCCCAAGATCAGCAGAATTGCGCCAACCTTCACTGTAAAAAAATGTCCTTCGATTTCGCGAGTTTTCTTCCGCAAGGGAGAGAGTTCATTTAAATTTCATTCCAAAGGTTCCTGAGAACTTCTTTTACATTTATGTTGATCGTGTTTGGGGATTTATTTTTGGGTAACAAGGAGAGATGGCTTTTTTATCTCTTAGGAGGTGCAGATGGGCAATACTGATAGTTTTCTTTTATGATATCCTCTTTCCTTTAATTTTAACCTCCCCGATCCCCGACTTCCCGATCTGAGAAAACTTCAAGAAGGAACGATGAAACAGAGCATTCACACATACTCCTTGTACACTATGCAACAATGCTCACACACTCTATCTATAGCTAGTCCTCAATTTATGACCACAATTGAGCTCTTTTGTTCCTGAGCAAGACAGTTATTACACGAATTTTGCTCCATTTTGCCCCATGTGATGTGTTGTCGCTGGGGTGGGGTGGGGTTATTATTGTCAGGATTTCAGCAGTTACCCCAGTTAAATCATGAGTCTCGAGCCAAACTTCCAAAACTTCAAAAGGATTTATTGGGAGTAAACATGTCCGGCACTGCCTGGGTGTAGCAGATTCTGAGACATGTAATTCACTGTCACCCTTGACCCTGGTTTTCCCTCCACCCCTGGGTTTATCACAATTCATATTCTCCAATGGGACACATCCATAGCCCAGAGTCATCAATCATACTCTCCAACTAGATTTTTGCACGGCAGAAACTTCAGTCACCTAGTTTTACTATCTTTGAAAACTATTTATGGAATGCACTTTTGATTTCCAAGCTGCCACATTCCTCCCCCCCTCCCTTTCTGTTGGCAACTCTAAAAAGACCATCGAAATATTTTATGAGTTGACAATTATATTATTATATTAATTTATTATGTGACTATTCTCTTTTATTCATTTTATTGTTTTTTATATGAGGCTTTTAATACTCCTGTAAGCCGCCTTGAGTTGCTGTGTGTGAATAGGTGGCAATATAAATTTCCTAAAATAAAATAAACAATTTCTTGCCCACTGTTGTTAAGGGAATCCCTGCTGTTGTTAAGTTAGTCACATGATTGTTGAAATGAACCTGGCTTTCCCACGGAAAGTGTTGGGGTTAGCCAGCAGTGGGTGCGGATGGCTGAGGAGAGTGAGGACTCAGATGAGGGGTCAGGACCATGGGGGAGTGAACTGCTGCCTTCAGAGATTGTGGGGGCTGGCAGCAGCAATGAGGAGGTTCCCGAGGAGCCTGTGCCAAGTGCACATGCACGCAGGATTGCTCAGAGGAAAGAACAGTTACAGCAGCACAGGCAACTTGGGAGTAAGGCTGCAAGGTAATGGCCCCTCCCTCAAGAGATAAAAGCCAGCTGTGAATCGGAAGTTCTTTGCAGGAAGCAAAGACATTCTGTAACTCGAGCGTTGTGGACATTGCAGTATCTTAGCTGGTATTTGAAGACTCTCGTGTTGTAAAATATTTCTAGGTAACCTTATCTGTGATCCTTGGCAGCCTTGCACAGTTTTGGCAAGGCTTGTGCTTATCAAAGTTAATTAGTTTGCAGCAGCCTTTAAACCAGGGATTTGTAAGAATCATTAAAAGGCTTTGGTTCTTGTTTGTTTTATTGGAAAAGGGTTTGGGTCAGAACAGAAGGTCAAAAAACAGGATCACATGATCTTGAGATGTTGCAACCATCCTAAGGACGAGTCAGTTACCAAACACTTGAATTTTGACGATGTGACTGTGGGGTCATTAAGGGGTCATTAAGCATGAAAAGTCACTTTTTTTCCAGTACCGTTGAAACTTTGAATGGTCGCATGCCGAGGACTCCCTATACAAGAATTCCATCAAACTTTTATTGGGAAGGCATTTTTAGGTACAACCAGGAAGTGGGTTGCTACTGGTTCGGACTGGTTCGGGCAAAACGCACGCTCATTGAAACGGTTCTAACACCGGTTGAATCCCACCACTGGGTGCGACTTATTTCGCATCAGATTGAATGAGAACTAAGTAAAATAATAATAATACTGTAATTTCTCCATTTGGAAAACATCTCAGGCAGGCTTTTTACCTCAAGCAGGAAAATTTCCCTTAAAAAAAAGCCCTGAGATTTGAGTTATTGTG
Source organism: Pseudonaja textilis (assembly GCF_900518735.1). The sequence continues at coordinate 5,397,899 of NW_020769378.1, forward strand.
TGCCAATGGATTGTTAAAACTTTTAAAACTTGCACAGTTTGGAAAAGGAGCTGTTCCTTTTAGTCTCTGTTCCTTCTTTCCAGAAATAGAAAACAGGCAACCCTATTACCATGTTTCCCCGAAAATAAGACCCTGTACTATTTATTTCTTTATTTTTTGGCCACCAAAAAAGGCACCAGGTCTTATTTTCAGGGGATGTCATCCACTGACTAACCTCACTTGTGCCGCTTCCTTTTCGCTGTCAGAGACCTTCAGAAACTTCTTCTTCTGTGGCTGGCAAGGCTTTCCTGAAGGCCTCTGCAAGCCGATAATTGCGTTCTGGATCGATCCGGAGTTTTGTTCTCAACTACAGAGGCCTTCAGGAAACCTTGCCAGCCTTGCCAGCTGAAGAAGTAATGAGCCAGCCAGGCAGGGGTTGAGGGGTGCGAGGCCTGGCTACAACCGTCCAAAGGTAAGTAGTAGGGCAGCTCCAGACATTTTCATACACCTGTTGGGCTGAATTCCCATTTTGTACTTCCGAAAGCTGCCCAAAGAGATGAGATATTATGTGAAACGGCCTTTCTTTCTTTTTGTGCTGAAGGTGACACTGCTTCAGGGATGGGATCCGACTGGCATAACTACCGGTTCTGTTGCTCTGTGTCATGTGCGCATGCAGAAGTCGGGCGAGTGCAATTTGCAACCTGCTGAGCTGCCCGGACAGCTGAGCAGTGCTGCGTGCAAGTGCGCAGTGGTTGGAAAAGCCCTTTTTTTCTGCTTTTTCAGCCGCAGCTGTGCCACGCAAAGCAGCTGCGGTTGAAAAAGCAGGAAATAAAGGTCAGGTAGGAGCCCAGGTGGGCGGGTGGGCCAAAACAGCAGCAGACACAGAACCAGTTCTGTGTCTGCTTCTCTTCAAAGCAACCGGTTCTACAGAGGTGGACAGAACCTGTAGAATCCCGCCTCTGCACTGCTTCCTTTAAATTAAACGGTGATGTTTGATTGCTATTGATTGAAAATATCCGTTTCGAACATTTGAACAACTGGAAGTCCGTGCATTTGCCATACGCTAAATAAAATGAATAAATTTGATTGCTACCGTATAATCAGAGCCGGCCTGTGCATATGTACACAAAAGTATTTTGCACTCTGCAGTTCTATCTGACCTTAAATGTTGCCTTAATCTAAATAACTGCAGCATGTCTGATCCCAAGTGATTAGCTGGGCTTTTCTCCCTTCCTGCCTTTCAAATATCCTTTCTTTAAATCTCTCCTTAAACAAGTTCTATTCAATTGCGACCAAGGGGGGATAGACACTCCAAGAGAAATTTACCAATCACCCCCCCAATGATACCTACGTAAGCGCTAATAAATTTGGAAAGGTTCTTACCCGGCTCTTGACCATCATTTTTTCTAATTCTTTACTGATCTCAGCAAACGTTGGCCTTTTATCTGGTTCCTGTTTCCAGCAGTGAAGCATCAAATTGTACCTTTAAGAAAAGGAGCAAACTTTTAATTTTCAGATAAAGAGGAGGAGGAGAGGAGGAGGAGGAAGAGGAGAGGAAGAGGAGAAGAAGAGGAAGAGGAGGAAGACAAGAAGAGGAGAAGAAAAAGGAGGAGGGGGAAGAGGAGGAAGAGGAGGAGAAGAAAAAGGAGGAGGAAGAGAAAGAGAAGAAAAAGGAGGAGAGGAAGTGGAGGAAGAGGAGAAGAAAAGGGAGAAGAAGAGGAGGAGAGGAAGAGGGGAGGAGTGGCGTAGTAGGAGTAGTAATAATAATAATTCCAGGATTCCAATATTTCTGTTTTGTTGGTTTTGTGAAGGTGGTATTGGAATCTACTGGAATGGGGCACCCTATGAAATAAGCAATTACAAATCTCTGTCCCATATCTTTTGTTTTCAATTTTCCTTGTGTATTTTATGACCTTTTCAGAACCTCCCACTCCCCACAAAAAAGCTTTAGGACAAATCCAATAGATTTCTCCAACACATGTATATACATGCGTGAAGACTGATGTTAGGACTTTTGCTGAAATGCATTAGTTCAACAAATTCATACCCAACGTGTCCACTGTCTGAAATCGTAAAATATTGCAAAGAATATAAAAACAATTAATATATATATATTTTCTTCTTTCATCAGCCCTGTAACTATTCTTTTCCCATCTTAGGTAAAGTCTAAGAAAGCAAAAGGACTGAGCAATAGCAAGCCCTGGTTCTCGCTGAAGGAGAAACTGGAGAATATAATTATGGGTAAGGGTCTTAAGGATTTGACTGGTATTTCCCAACTATGATGCACACCTATGGACCTGGATTCTCAACCAGGGCCATCTTCAACAACACAAGTTCATCCTTAGAAGACAATGTTTGTAGCTCAGGACTGAACTGTGGACTTCTGAGCTTGGTTGTTTTCTTGAAGACATTTCATTACCAGACCAGGTAACATCTTCAGTGCACATCTTCAACTACTGCCCTGTAGATATGATGTAGTTGGGTAATGAAATGTCTACAAGAGAACAGCCAAGCTTAGGGAGCACCAGGCCTAGAAGTTGCTAAGAGGAAGAAACCAAATTTGATGAACCCATTAATCATCTTTCCTCTGTGGTACAACAGACCTTCATCCCTTTGGGATCATGGTTAAAAGTTTAAAGGCTGCCTGTGATTTCTCCTCCATGGTGAGGAAAATAATTCCTCCTAGACAGTTCAGGCACACACATGTTGCATCCTCAAGGCTGTAGAAGCCAAGGAGCTGCCAGTCATGTCACGACACCATCACACCAATTATATGATTGATGTCCTTGGCAGATGATGCCATGGTGAAGTGGAGTTCACCTGCTGTCCTTTGTTTCGCCAACACAGCTGGCGGCACACTCGGACAGTGAGGAGGTTGGGGAGGAACATGGGCCAGTCCTGGAGTCTGGGGAAGGCTCTGACAAGGGCTCTGCGTCGGAGGCAGAGATGGGGCCAGGGCCGTCTGACAGTTATCAGCTGCCTTCGGAATCGGAGATCAGTGGGGAAGAACAACTGCTGGAGCCTGTTCCCAATGTGCACATGCGCAGAGCTGCTGGGAGAAGGAAACAGCTAAGGAACAAGGGTCGACATGGGAATAAAGGCACAGGTGGATACTGAATGGCCCCTTCCATAGGGAATAAAGAGGAGCAAAGGGGGAATAGTGTTTGCAGGAAACAATTAGTTCAATTCATTAGAGTGAAGATCTATTCTTGAGTCATTGTTGCTACAGCATGGTCATTGCTGCTACAGCATGGCATTTGGAAGATATTGGCCAGGCAACTCTCCAAGCCTGATCAAGGTCTGTAGATGTGCAATCTCTTGAAAGACTGTTTGCTGGGACTTTGCTGGAGAGGAATTCCCTTTAAACTAAATAAAAGGGGTTTTATCGGGATAAGGAGTCACCTTCATGATCTTGGGAAGCTTAGATCAGAACACCCTTATGGATGATCGCGTTCAACCAACTCACAGAAATCTAAGAGAAAATAGCTGATTGTATTCCTTCCTGAATTGGATATGATCCTTCTGAATTGCAACATTGCTTATCCAAGGATACTTACATCTCCTCACTGCAGTTTTCCGGCTTCTCCATTCTATAACCTGTTTTTAAGAGGTTAAATAGCCTCTCTGGAGCAATTCCTGGATATGGGTTACCCCCGAGGGTCACGATTTCCCATAACAGCACTCCAAACGACCATCTAAGGGGGGGAAAGAATTGTTTTAAAAAAAATCAGAAGCAGTTACTTCTGCAGACAAAGAAACCTTGCAAAGTATCCCAAAAGAACTGAGGACAGACCACATTTGAAGAGAAACTCTATTTTTCTTGCCAGCTTTCCAAATTTCTTTCTTACAATCAAATATCGAGTTGCAAAGGGCAGGCTGTAGTAAAATTTCACCCCAAAAGAGGTTTTTTTTTAACTTTGCAAGTTGCTGAGCTGTTGTAAAATCACAAACATGAAGCCTTTTATTTAAAAAAAGTATATAACTTTGGCTCTCAGATAAACTTAAATTTGGTCAGCACCCAGAGGATTGTATATGGGGTCCTTATTACTGCAAGGAGCATGGTTCTACCAATACTCCATGTACACCTTAAACCTATTTGCTGCAGCCTAATATATTTGTCAGACAACACTTAAACAAGAGTGACCTTGTTTTGCTGGATCAGACCTAAGGTTTATCTACTGCAGCTAAAAAAACTTCGTAATTGCAGACCGTAAAGGAATCAGTTCTTAGTCCAGGGTCAGTCTTCTTCAGTGGGTGCAGATTCTACAGAAGATCACTTCTTTTTTTAAAAAAAAATAAATGCATGGTATGTCTAGTTTAATGAAAAGAAGAACCGGGGGTGACACGATAGCAATCCTGCAATATCTGAGGGGCTGCCCCAAAGAAAAGGGAGTCAAGCTATTCTCCAAAGCCCCTGAAGGCAGGACAAGAAGCAATGGAAGGAAACTAATCAAGGAGAGGAGCAACCTGGAATTAAGGAGGAATTTCCCAACAAGTGAGCACAATTAATCAACGATCAACATGCCTTCAGAAATTGTGTGTGCTCCATCTCTGAAGGCTTTCAAGAAGAGGTTGGGCAACCTTTTGTCTGAAACAGTCTAGGGTGTCCTGCTTGAGGAGGGTTTAGAAGATCTCCAAGATCCCTTCCAACTCTGTTATCCTGGTGCTAACAGGTAACCATTCTAAATCATCCATTTTTATTTCATGCCCTCATCCCTGTTTATCTGCTGGTAACCGCTAGACATACAGAAATATGGACATGCTAACATTTGCTGGAGATGTGTGTCTCCAAATAAATGCTTATTAAATAACCCAGTTAAGACTAAATTTGTGAAGCTGCTGTCATCACTTTTTTTCTTCTTTTTTTGTGGCTGTTGCAGTCAACGTTGGCTACTCCTCAACGTTCTGTGGTTTCTTTGTCCCCCGCTTACTGAAATATGAGCGCAAGTCTTCACTGCTGAACATCATTACTCTTTAGTCTGAGAACGTAGCTCTGATGATGTATTGTGATACCAAACAACCCGCAGTTGGTTTTCTTTAGCACTTGAAATAGAATCCGGCTGTGGTCTTCCGATTTGCAAAATTCCCCTAACCTCACTGCGCTTGTCTCAAAGTGGGCTCCAGAAGCACACATGAGATCCTCCAGCCAGGATGTTGTGGATTCTCAAAGAAATTATAGGGGGTGGGAAGAGACTCAAGGGTTGAGTTCAAGTCTAGCCACCTAACACTCAAGACTAAATCAGCACTAGACAAGTCAATGGAATTCATAAGAGGTTGGACTTAAGACCGTTTATAGGAATGCAACAATTCCAGGCTGATGACTTGCTTAACTTCATCCACCGTCTCTTCCAGCTCTTCACCTAATACTACAGTAGCTGCCCAAATGAGCGAATGCTGTAAGGAGCTTCCCTTTTTTTTAAGAGAAAAAAAAAAGAACAAGAGAGAATAACAGAGTTGGAAGGGACCTTGGAGGTCTTCTAGCCCAACCTCTTGCCCAGGCAGGAAACCCTGTATCATTTCAGAGAGGGTTATTCTATGTTGGAAACACCTCCTCCAAGTTCCAACCTCCATTTTTTTTTTTTTTGAAGTAACAAAAAAGCCAGGATATTACAAAATCTGAACAGCTAAAAGAGCTACATTATTCATCTGTTGGATCAACCTTAGGTATGAGTATCAGTTGAAAAAAAAACAAAACAAGAAATGTTTGAAATGACGTCATAGAAGCCTGAAATGACATCCTACAAACCTGACATAATAACCTATAACAACATAAATTGTATCATTTGCCTAATTCAGAATACAGTGCAAATATTTAAGATGTAAAAAAGACGTTGAGACTCTAGAAAGAGTGCAGACAAGAGCAACAAAGAGGATTAGGGGACTGGAGGCTAAAACATACAATGAACGGTTGCAGGAACTCGGTATGCCTAAGAAGAACTAGGGGAGACATGATAGCAGCTTTCCAATATTTCAGGGGCTGCCACAAAAAAGAGGGGGGGGGTCAATCTATTCTCCAAAGGACCAGAAGGCAGGACAAGGAAGCAATGGCTGGAAACTAATCAAGGAGAGAAGCAACTTAGAATTAAGGAAAAATTCCCTGACAGTTAGAGCTATTAACCAGTAAAACAACTTGTCTCCAGAGGTTGTGAATGCTCCAACACTGGAAGATTTTAAGAAGAGATTGGACAACCATTTGTCTGAAATGGTGTAGGGTTTCCTACTTAGGCAGTGGGTTGGACTAGAAGACCTCCAAGGTCCCTTCCAACTCTGTTATTCATATTCTATTCTATTCCTCATCTGTAAATGTTCTCGTAATGATGTGACACACAGGACATATTTTTGAGCCATTTATGCAACGATGCCAGGGCATGCATGCCCCCACTTTGCCCCGAGGATACCGCAAAGTCTCTTGAACACCATTGACCCCCGTGGAGATACTGCTTGGATGTCAAGATACAAATTTCCAATAGCGTAAATCAACTTACACATCACTCTGCGTTGTGTAGATGTGGTCGAAGAGGGACTCTATGGCCATCCATTTTACAGGTATTCGACCCTGTTGGAAGAGAGAGAGAAATGACATATATATGACTTGTTGCAAGCGGATCTGAACGTTACTCCCAAAGCCACAATCCGCCAACAGTTCTTTTTTATTATTATTTTAATCCCCTTGTTTTCAGTTTCCTTCATTGCTTTTTCTTTCTTTTCTTAATTGACTTTCAGGCAATGGATTTTCCAGCTATACTAACTTGGCCCAGCCAAGACTCAAATGTTATGATGTGAAAGCATTCCCTCAGTTATCTAGTTACCAGAATTGATAGAAACAGAATGACGGAGCCGGAAGGGACCCTGGAGGTCTTCTAGTCCAACCCCTGCTCAAACAGAAACCCCTACACCATTCCGGACAAATGGCTCTCCAGTCTCTTCTTTAAAAAAAAAAAAAAAACTCAGCGATGGAGCACCTACAATTTCTGGAATTTTAATATGCTTTCTTTTCTTTTTTAAATCCCCCTTGCTGTTGAAATGTAGAGCCAGCAGGGTCTAGTGGTGAAGCCACCAGGGTTAGAAACTAGGTGAGTCCTAAGTCCTGCCTTAGCCATGAAAACCATCCGGGTGATTTTGGGAGAATCCCTCCCAGGGTTGTTGCGGTGGGGAAAATAGGAGGAGGAAGATGTGTCGGATGTTTGCCTGCCTTGAGTTGTTTGTGAAAATAATAAAAAGGCGGGATATAAATAAACGAATGAATAAAAGACGCTGTGAGGTTTGTTGTGGCGTTGGGCGCGTGAGTGGCGGCACTGGCGTGATGAACCTCATGAAGACCAATTTCTGGTAGAATTTGGGGGAGAGAAACAAACCAGAGTCTCTGCTGCATCTGCGTTCCTTGCTCCACACACCCCATCCGCACCCTAGCTTGATTTTTATGCCTGCGCTCCACCCCACCTTGTACTACCAGACAGTGGACGGGCCTTTACTAGGCCTTATTTTTGGGGTGGGGCTTATTTCAAGCTCAGGTGTGAAAATCAGGCTAGAGCTTATTTTCGGGGTAGGTCGTATTTTCGGGGAAACAGGGTATTTATGCTCTCTCTCTCTCTCTCTCTCTCTCTTCCTCCCTCCCATCATCATCAAAATTATCTATCTATCTATCTATCTATCTATCTATCTATCTATCTATCTATCGTATCTATCATCACTCTATCATCCATCTATCTATCTATAGTATCTATCTATGGTATGCATTGATCTGTCTATCTATCTACCTACCTACCTACCTATCTACCTACTCATTTTTAAACTTGGCAGAGGGACTTATTTTATTGACTTTTCTTGAGCAAGCAACATTTTGAAGCACCTCGTATTTCCCACACAGATACTACTTGCAATATGAAGAGTCTGACCCTCTTCCAAAAACTATCCAATAGCTGGTTGTCATGGCATCCCAGGGCAGAAAACAGAATAGAATAGAATAGAATAGAATAGAATAGAATAGAATAGAATAGAATAGAATAGAATGGAATGGAATGGAATGGAATGGAATGGAATGGATTGGAATGGAATGGAATGGAATGGAATGGAACGGAACGGAATGGAATAGAAGTGAATAGAAGTGAATTGAATTCTTTATTGGCCAAGTGTGATTGGACACGCAAGGAATTTGTCTTCGGTGCAAATGCTCTCAGTAGAAACCATTAGAGAGCATATCACTGAGGCAGCCATCGTCGACGCCATCTTGGATCTGCCCTAAATCCCATTTTAACTTATGCATTCTATACAGCCTTTATTTTTATTTGCTCTGAAACTTCCAGGATTCAGGTTTTGATGGATAACTTCAAATTCTTAATGTTGTAAGGGTGGAATTAATTTTTCCCCTCATGCTACATTACCTAACATGTCTCCTTTTTCCCCCCAGGTTAAAAAAAAAACCTAAAACCCCAATGCTATGATCTTCCCTCTATCGTGTCCCCTAAGAACAGTTCTAGCCCCGCCCTTTTTTTTAGCCTTTCGAAGTGTACAATATCCTTTTTGGGGTTGCAGTGATGCAGCGCCCCTTCCAAATTCAACGTTCGAAGCCCCTCGCGGCTGCTGATGGTTCCTTCAAATAAACAGTTCATTGTGGCAAATAAATTAACTGTCTACCTCACCTTGCTCCTCTTGACGTAAGAGTCCTCTTCATAAACGTCGCGAGACAAACCAAAGTCAGAAATCTTCATTTTACGCCCTTCGGCTACTAAGACATTCCTGGCTGCTAAATCCCGATGCACAAGCTTGGGAGAAACACACATATGCACACGCAAAGAAATTAATAGATGTGCCCCACCATGGAGAAGTTTATGGAAATAGGTTGGGTGGGAAGGGGAAGGGCCATACCTTCATTTCAGCAAGGTACTGCATGCCACGGGAGATCTGCCACGCAAAGGAGATCAGATCGCCCATGGTGAGGGCCCGCTCATCCGGATTGTCCAAGTAGCTGGAATTTCTGTTCGTGTCGCCTCCCACGTAGCTGGTTCCCACTTTCCGGCTTTCCCTCAGGAAACTCCGCAAGGAGCCGTACTTTGCATACTCCACTATTAAGTATAAAGGCCCTGAGGTCAAACAAAGGGTGGGGGGGAAATGCAGATCAATCAACTTGCCCTCAACAGATATACCTGTGGGGGAAAAAAATATGGCAAGGTCCTTATTTATATATTGTTTTAGTTTGCACCAATGTCAGTTTCACACACCTCACGTTCAGAAGTGTTATCATCTCAATTGGGGGATTACTCTTCAGTATGAAATTTTGGGAATTCAGACTTCTTCAGACTTCCGTCCTTCTTTCTCCCTCCTTCCTTCTTTCCTTCTCCCTCCTTCCCTCGCTCCTCCCTCTCTTCCTTCCCTTCCTTCCTTCCCCCTCCTTCCTTCTTCTTCTCCCTCCTTCCCCCTACCTCCCTTCCTTCCTTTCTTCCCTCCCTCCCTCCTTCCTCTCTTCCTTTCCTTCCTTCTTTCCTTCCTTCCTCTTCCTCCTTCCTTCCTTCCCCCTTCCTCCCACCCTCCCTCCCTTCTTTCTTTCCTTCCTTCCTTCCTTCTTTCCTTTTCGTGACCCTTTGAGAGCTGTGTATAACAAAACTTCATTTTAATGTAGGCCGATTAGTAAACATTCAAAGTGACAATAAAGTTATTCTAAGTTCTAAATACATACCATCCTGGCTACAAGCACCATAGAGTCTGATGACGTGAGGATGGTTCACCTGTTTTAAAAGGTTGAACTCAGAATGCAAATCCCGGAGCTCACTTGAAGAAGCATTTTCTGTGAAACAGAGAGCAGGAAGAGACCTATTATTAAGGCACCCCGACTATGACTTGAGGCAGGATTTAGCAATTACATGCTAGAGTATTACATAAATAGTGGAGAAATGGCTCTCCTTTCCATGATATGATGGCAAAGATAAGCTATTTTTTTAATATTCAAAACGACCTTGTGCAATAGCCGCCAAATCAAGGTGATGAAACACCTCAATTTGAGAAAAGCGGAATTTAAATTAGCTCCACCGTTTCCTTGTGCTTTTGGGCCACTTGAACATGTTGGCTGTGGCCTTAAATGGGTAGTTTTCTAACTTGGCCACTTGAAGATGGGCAGGCTTCAACTCCCAGAGTTCCCCACCTGGAACGGGCAAATTAAATTCAACTTCAATTCTGGGAGCAGAAGTCCACACATCTTATGCCAAGTTTGAAAAAAAAAAAAAAACGCTGTCCCAAATCTGCTAATCGAGTCCAATGATCAAACTTACACAAAACCTCATTTTGTAAACCAGAGTTGCTGGAGTTGGGTGGCATTTAAAATGTAAGGGATCATAATGTCAGAGTGTTTGCAGAGTGCTATTATGAGACAACCCAGGAGCAAAACACAGCACACAGAGGCTTAGACATTTAATGGTGGTTTATCTGTAAGACATATACAGGAATATACGTGGTAGGCAAAATGCCTTACAAGCAATCAATCTTACTACACAGAGAACTCTGCAATGGATACAGGACACAAGGAGAGAGAACACGCCCTCTAATAGCTGCCTTTATATAGACACCTCTTAAAGGACTTCTGTGGACCCATTCTTTGTCTTAAAAGGACACTACCAATGTTGATTCATCCTTATTGCATCAACCTTACATTACATCAGTCTTATATTGCATCAACCTTACAGCAACTGGTCAACTCTTAATCTCAATCCCAGCTATGGAAAAATCTCATCTTTGTTTGCCTTGGTGCTCTCTGAGTTTGGTTGTTGTTGTTGTTTTGCAGACATTTTATTACCCACACTAGGTAATATCATCAGTGCTAGTGAGGAATGGGGCTTGCTCTCACTTTATAGACTCCCACCAACACCGACCCAGCAAGCTACAGAGTAACCCCACTCCTTACTAACACTGATGGCGTTATCTAGTTGGGTAATGAAATATCTGCAAGGAAAAAAAAACCAAGTTCAGAGAGCACCAAGGACCTGTCATTTCATAACTGAGCTATAAATATTCTCCTTTATAGCCATCTTTGGGGTTTTTGTTTTAATCTTCCAAGGTACATCATAAAGAAAGCCCATTTTTACCACCCATCTGTCTACTGAATAGCAATAGTCCTTATACTTATATACTGCTTCACAGTGCTTTACAGCCCTCTCTAAGCGGTTTACAGAGTTAGCATAATCTGGGTCCTCATTTTACTGACTTCGGAAGGATGGAACACTGAGTCAGTAGCGATAGCAATAGCACTTATATACTTATATACCGCTTCACAGTACTTTTACATTCCTCTCTTAAGTGGTTTGACTCCAACAATCTGGGTCCTCGTTTTACCGACCTCGGAAGGATGGGAGGCTGATAGCACTTAGACTTACATACCGCTTCATAGTGCTTTTATAGCCCTCTCTAAGCAGATTACAGAATCAGTCTATTTCCCTCAAATAATCTGGGTCTTCGTTTCACCGACCTTGGGAAGATAGAAAGCTGCGTCAACCTTGAGCCGGTGAGAATCGAACTGCCAAACTGCTGGCGGTCAGCGGTCAGCAGAATTAGCCTGCAGTACTGCATTCTAACCACTGCGCCACCACGGCTCATAACTCCACTTTCTACAATGATCTTCAAGGGACCAGAGCTCTACGTGGTGTCTAATCATTTTTTATTACAGTTTTGTGTCCTCCCTTAGAATAATGTGACATGAGCCATGTCAGGCTGACGGATAATTCCTCAACGAGGCCAGTCATCCCCCAGGCAGGTGCAGAAGTGAACGATTCCTGAGCATTACACAATCTTTCACTGTTATCCAAGCGCCAATGAAGGATGACTAATTCCCAGTAATTACAAGGGGGAAGGGTACCGACACATTTGCGTGGAAAGTGACACATCCATTTAAACTTTCCCCAGGAAAGCTGCATTTTGGTGATTTTATTTATTAGAGGTTAAAGAAAGAATAGGCACAGGGAAGTTATATGGTGTGAGGATTTTAAAAAGGACAACTGGGAAGAATTGGAAAGCATAATTTTGATTTGGATAGAAATCAAAACTTGTTTAAGCCCAAGAATTGGGATCAACAAACATATTTGCTTAGACTGCAATTTCAAAGTATACTCCTAGCTGGGATTCATAGTAAAAGATACTTCTATTTTATTTCATTAAAGTATGAAACGGAACAATGTAAAAAAAAAAAACATAGACAGTAACCAGGGAAATCAAATCTTATTATGAAAGTTGATTGAAGACAAAAAGAGCCCATTAGATTCCTCAACTGACACGCTTCTTCAGTCACACTGGATTGTGGGTTCATACAAAATCTAATGCTTCAGTGCACACAGAACACCATAAAGGAAAGCACAACAATGCACCGTTGTAAGATGGGACTGGCCGGGGGGAAACCAGAGGTGGGCTAGAGACCATGCAAAAGTTGGTGTCAGATGTTTAAAGATGGCTTATAGACAGAGGACATCAAATGGGAAGCTGGGATAGGGATTCAGTGGGACGAAGCTTGCTGCCCTTTGCACTTTGTGTGAAAGGAACCAGTGACCATGATGCTATCTCTCAGCCTCACATGGTTCAGGGGACGCGTGGTTAGGGCTCGTGTGGTTACGACGCTGGGTTGACAATCAGCAAGCCCGCATTCGAGACCCCAAGGACTGTTGTGGTGGGGAGGGATGAGCTCCTGTCACTGGCTCCAGCTCCTGCCCATCTAGCAATTCGAAAGCGAGTAATCGCAAGTAGATAAATAGGTACCACTTTGGTGGGGAAATTAATGGGGACATGAAAGGAGCCCCAATGCTGATGTCATTGGTTAATCCTTTCAAAACACACACACACACACACACACACACACTATAATAAGTGGAGAGCTACGGAACAGAAACAGAAGGGCTGTTTTCCTTACCAAACGATTCTCAGAATTTCCCAGGGAGAACCTACCTTTCAACATTTTCACTGCCACCGTGGTGTAGCCAGCCTTGCCCTTGAGTCGGAAGGCTGTCGCTTTGACAACTTTTCCAAATTCTCCCTCGCCGAGAGTCTTGCCGAGCACCAGGTTCTTCCGAGGAAATTCCCACTTGGGATCTTCCTATAGGGAGAGAAAAGGAAGAGAGAGAGAGAGAGAGAGAAAGTCAGACGGAACTACAACTGAGTCAACCTCTGTTAAGTGCATCTTTCTCTCTTTCAGACCACACAATTAATAGCGTGGAAGAGCTCCTTGTTGCATGGATGACACATTACCTAGTTGGACAATGAACCGTCAATCAGAATAGAGCTAGAAGGGACCTTGGAGGTCTTCTAGTCCAGCCCCCTGCTTGAGCAGGAGACCCCATATACCATCTCATACAAGTGGCTGTCCAATCCCTTCTTAAAAAACTCCCGTGATGGAGCACCCACGACTTCTGGTGGCAAGCTGTTCCAGTGGCTAATTGTCCTCCCTGGTGGGAAGTTTCCCCTTAATTCCAGGCTGCTTCTGCTACTCTAATAACTAAATGCTTTCTAATTGTAGGCAGAAGATAGCATTAAAACACCAGAATAATGCTATAATCATGATGGCTAGTGATTTAAAAGAAAATGAGAATCAGTGCTGTTTTATGCAGGCCAAATATAAATGAGTAAATGTCTAAGACACACATATCTCACACACTATTTCTCTGACGTTAAATATAAACCAGGCAACGACAAATATCGAAGGATCTTTTTAAATGCAGAGGTTTTTTTTTTTTTTAAGCTGCAGTTTTTAAACCAAGAAAGAGCTTTTCCCCTGTCTTGTCTGGGCAGTTTAATTTGCCTAGAGAAGGTAGAAGAGAGAAGGGGGGGGGAAATAGAGCATAGAACAACAGAGTTGGAAGGTACTTCCGAGGTCTTCTAGTCCAACCCCCTGCTCAAGCAGGAAACCCTAGACCATTTGAGATAAATGGCTGTCCAGTCTCTATTTGAAAGCTGAAAACTACCCAGAGATTAAAAATTCAAAAAGGTTGTGATTGGATCACAGAATTCTGCTGAGAAACAGGACGGTACCATCTCCTGGTGGCCCACAATATCCACAACACATTGTGACTTACAACCGATGGGACAACATGGTAGGCCTAGATTTACCTCACCTTGAAGAATAAGATCCATGGCCTGGGATGAAAATAGGACAAATAAAAACAAAGGGGACATAACCACAGGGAAGTGGCCCTGTTTGTGGGATAGGGAGCTGTGGATCTACTATGTATACTAGACTTGGCCAAATGAAGAGGGTTGTTGCTGTTTTATTGTTGTTTGCACCAGCATGCCAAGCGTAGCTTGTGCCGAGATCTTAAAACACACACACACAGTCCACAGTGGTTGATTGGAAAGGTTCCCAGTTCTGCATTTTGCAAATGCTGAAGGCTTGACAGCTACCCAGTAAGACCGAGAGAACTTAAGATTTATAAATAGTAGGTGGCAATTATGCCAGAATCTGCCTAAACCCTCTCAGTATTCTTGGTGCCAGGAGGAGGGGAGTAAAAGGGTGTTTGTAAACACAGTTTGGGCTGATTTATGGAACTCGAAGGGGAAGGAGGATTCTTGGAGAAGCTACCTATTCATCCTAGACAATGGCTTTTCTGTTCTGCGAAGCTACTGATAAATAAAAAACAAATAACGTAGGGCTTCCATGGAAAAACATCTGCTCTTAATACCTAAATACTCATGGTTTGCACATTGGGCTCTTTAGGTTCTTTCTTTCCCCCTTTTTTTTCAGTTCTTAACTGAGTTGGTTCCAGTTCTTAGCATTGCTCCCAAAACCTTTAATAAGTCCTGGACTTACGACCATGGTCGAGCCCAATCTTTGTGTTGCCAAACGAGTTTGGCCTCGTTTTATGATCTTTCTTGCTGCCATTTTTAAGTGAATCATTGGTAAGGCAGTCACCCGATCATTAAGTGAACTCTCCCCATGGATTTTGCGCATCAAAAGGCTGCAAAAAAAGGAATCACATGACTCCCGGGACACTGCAATTTTGATCACATAACCCTGGGGATGTTGCAAAGGGTGAAAAAACCGGTTATAAGTCACTTTTTCTCCAATCACTACGCCAGCATTGATGGTGTTACCTAGTTTGGTAGTGAAACGTCTGCAAGACAACAAGCTAGCTCAGAGAGCGACCCCCTCATTTCAACGCTGACTCCAAATATTCTCCTTAATCGGTCACACAGTTGTACCACCGACCGCTTGGACAAATAAGGAAGTTTGAGAAGATGATCAAGAAACAAGGGTGCAAACTTCATGCCTAATACACTCTGGAAATGAAGTTGGAGCCTTCTTCATCATTTGGGGGCTATTTACAGAGCTAAGGTAAAGGTTCTAGGGGGCACTGCTCATCTCCGTTACAAAGCTGAAGAGCCAGCGCTGTCCGAAGACGTCTCCGTGGTCATGTGGCCGGCAGGACTAAACGCCTTTGAAGGTACACGGAACGCTGTTCCCTTCCCACCAAAGGGGTCCCTATTTTTCTACTTGCATTTTTTACCTGCTTTCAAACTGTGAGGTTGGCAGAAGCTGGAACAAGTTAATGGGAGCTTACTCCGTTACGTGGCGCTAGGGATTTGAACCGCCGAACTGCCAACCTTTCTGATCGACAAGCTCAGCGTCTTGGCCAGTGAGCCACCGCATCCCTAGAGCTAAGTATTGTAAAGCAAATAGTTTTGTGTGTGTGTGTGTGTGTGTGTGCTCTCTTTCTCTTTGTGTCATTCCACACACAAATGGGTGACTATGACAACCAGATCCCAATTTGCTTCTTAAAAACCAAACCAAACCTTGCTTTCCTTTAAACGATGAGAAGTGAAAAACTACATTTGATATATTGCAGTGGCACAGCTGTTAGCAGCTGCAAGGGGGAAATTGCTGGCTGGGGTTGCTAGGGAACATTAAAATAATTGATTGCAGGCTTCAGAGAAAAAAAACCCAGTTAACTGTAATCTAATTGCTCCTTTCTGTAGGACAAGCAATCATGTGTTGTGCTCTGTATCAAAAAGCGCATAACTAACAAATAAACTATTGTAACGAACAGAAGCACGTGGAATGTTTGCTGTTCATACAGGCTGAATATGGCCGGGTCGCAAAATTCACATGGAAATGAGTGATTTGTAAGTAACAACACCCAATTTTACTTTAAAGAATATTTCAGTCTACTACCTTACATATAATTGCAATCAATAAACATTCTGTTTCATCAGCTAGTATATCAATGTACTAGCGGGATACCCGTGCTTCGGCTACGAAACTACGTGATTGGGCTTAGTTTTGGGGGAGGAAAATAAGGGAAAAAATTCTTCCTCTGCCTATCAGCATCCATCAGTATTCATCCAGCTAGCGTCCTGTCAGTGTGTGAGAGAGTTGAGGGCTGTTTGGAAACAGAAACAGTATTTGTTGTGTGAACAGGGAGACAGCAAGGAGCCTTAGCTCAACTGTTCTGTACTAAAGCTGCTTGGTGCTATGAAACTGAAACTGAAATACAGATGATGACAGGCAGGCAGGCAAGCAGACACGAGATAGATAGATAGATAGATAGATAGATAGATAGATAGATAGACAGACAGACAGACAGACAGACAGATATAGATAGATAGATATGGACAGACAGACAGACAGAAATGTTTCCTTAAGGAATACAAAGAAAGATACAAATGCCAAAGCTTTTCTAATGCATTTTGCATTTAAGTTTTTAAAACTAAAATTTAAATAAATTTGCCTGTTTGAAACTAGGGATTATTTTTGCTAAAAGAAACAAAACAAAACTTTAATCTTTCCTTAGAAAATCATGGTGGTTTAAAAAGAAGAAAAAAGAAAAGGCATGACTGCAGTGTCAGACTAAGTATATGTTAACATTATGCAACATGCACACACACACACACACACACACACACACACACACGATCCGATCTGCCTGGGAATAAACTCATGAATTGCTCCTGTTTTACAAGCAAAAAATGTCTAGAAAAGTACTTCATCTTTTTTTATTCCTAAGTAGTAAGCTGACATCTACCAGTAAGCTTTCTGAAACTTGGTTAATGTATTTTACTTGGTAACAAGCAGTGGGGTGCCAGAAGTAATAAGGGTGGTGAAGAGCAGGTTAATGAATCCTTCCAAAAATCTTATTAAAATCTTTTTTTTTTTCCTATTACATTCCTTTCTGCCTCCACCTTCTACGTCCCTCAGGGACATGCTATCTCGCAATGAGGCACAGCCTCAGATAAAACCCTTGCAAAACATCTTCCTCATTAACCAGCTGAAAACGAGAAGAACTTACAGGTATTTTAAATGCATCTACTGACATTTGGTTCTCGGAGTCCATCGATGGTCGACGGACATTATTGGAGGAGTAGTTGATGGGATAGGCCTGAGCTGGCCGCCGGAAGGTCATCTCTGCCGAGGCGATGGGCGTTTTGGGTGCATTCTTGTGGTAGCGATAGATGAAGTAGGAAGAGAGGACAACCGAGATAATGAAAGAGAGCAGAACGCCCCCCGCAATCACCATTTTGCACATGTCATCGCAAAGGTGTTCTGTGGAGAAAGAAGAAATATCTGACACTCTTCCCTCCTGATCTCTCTCTCCCTTTTTATGATCCTGTAATCCCTTAATTCGGGGCAGGGTGGCTCTGAGAATTTACTGGCCAGACGCCCTTCCTGACACCGACATGGAGTTCACAGCAGATAGAAGCAGCAGATAGAAGAGAGAAACGTCTGTTTACCACCTACGGTAGAATTGAACTCTCAACTCCCTCTTGTGATCTACTATCCCTTTCGCATTTTGAGCAATACATTTGCAGTGGGGAAACATCTGTTTAAGAGGACAATGTCACCACCAAAATGCGAGAGCCGGGATGGTGAACCTATGGCATGCATGCCAGAGGTGGCACGCAGAGACCTCTCTCTGGGCACGTGAGCCGTCTCCCAGTTCAGCTCTGCCACACATGTGTGCGCCCATCTCCCGCCAGCCAGCTGATCTTCGGGTCTCTGCTGTGCACGTGCGAGGATCACGCACACAGGGTCAGAGAGCACAGGGGTGTTCGCCCGCACATGCCTAGGGGGCTGGGGTGTATGCATGTTGCACGTGCGCTGCATTTTGGGGTTGCGTGTGCTTGCTTTGGCCACTTGGTGCCGAAAAGGTTAGCCAATGCTAGAGCATCCAGCAATACAACCAGAGACTCACAACTTCAGACTTACCCCTGATATCATCTTTTGCACAGTAACAGTTTATTCCTGGAAAGCAGTGACAAACTCCGTGCCCTGCCTTGATTCCAGTTCCAAGGCTTCCTTTCTGGTGGCCTCCAATAATGTTGGTTCCTAAATCAAATTCAGATTAAAATAAGTTTAAGCGAGGCACAGCACTCAGGACCAAATGGCGTTTTCCTAATAAATATTTGAAACTTCGGTTTATCAAAAGTGAGAAAACTGACATCTAACAGATTAACCCAGTTGGAAGGGACCTTGTAGGTCATCTGGTCCAACCCCCAGCCCAAGCAGGAGACCCTACACCATTTCTGACAGAGGGCAGTCTAGTCTCTTCTTGAAAGCCTCCAGAAAGGAAGCTCCACAACCGCCGAAGGCAACTTCTCTTTCATGAGTTGATGGTTCTCACTGTCAGGAAATATCGCCTTATTTCCCAGTTGAATCTCTCCTTATTCACAGAGGTGCTGTTTCCCACCCACCCGCAGGGTCAACTGGACTTCCTGGTTTTTATTTGAAGAGGTTTCGCTTCTCATCCCAAGAAGCTTCCTCAGCTCTTCCAGCAGATGTCCAGCAAAGCATTCCTGATCCGTCTTACCTCCCTGAGCTCAAAGTCATCCGCCTGATGCTATCACCTGTTCACTTTGGGGCAGAAGGAAACCAAACAGGCATCAAAGCTAACAGTAATTTAAGTAATTTAGTAATGTAAGTAATTTCCATACTTGTGCAATCTTGAGGGCAGACTCTCTTATCTCTGCTTTCTACAGCATCACAAATTCCATCCGGACATGTCCTGATGCTTGGAGTACAGGTAGAGTAGTTGGTGGTTATTCCTAAAAACAAAACATGGTCTTTTCAGTGCTCGGCCATGCATAGACAATTCAAACCTATTCTTGAGGGAGTTTAATCGAGTGTCTTTCTTTTTTGTGTGTGTGCATATTCCTACATTACTCGTGCGATAGAACGCTCTAGGTTTCTTCTTCAAATGCACAGCTTCATATGCAGTGATAACGGAGTCGCGTTGCTATTTACTTCACATGCTCTGATGACTTTACCTCTAGTTGGGTCATGAAACCACCTTGCTCGGAGAGCACCAAGGACCCCACAGTTCATAGGCAATATTACAACGCTGGGTGACATTGAGCCAATCAATCCCCAGGGAGACTGGGAGTTCTAGCCCCACTTTAGGCATGAAAGCCAGCTGGGTGACTTTGGGCCAATCACCAGGAGAATGTGAGTTCTAGTCTGCCTTAGGCATGAAAAATGGCTGGGTGTCTTTGGGCCAACCCCAGGGAGC
>NW_020769378.1:5429924-5445136 GCF_900518735.1 Pseudonaja textilis
TACTGTAAAATCTCCATTCCCTCCCCACCCCACTAACCTGCTTTCCAGCTCTGTTCTCCTCTGCAGGGCAATCAAAGAAGACCCAGCTGATGAGCTGGGACTTGAGAGGCAGAGAATAGATGGTGGGCGGGGCCAGTCAGAGGTTGGATTGGCCAGTTCTCTGAACTGCTCAAAATTTCCACTACCGGTTCTCTAGAACCTGTCAGAACCGGCTGAATCCCACCTCTGGTCTACATCCTAACCATCTTTTCACTTATACACACGTTTTCCTGCCTGATGTTTTAATTCTAAGAAGCTCGTGTTTCAAAGAGAAGAGAGGTGCCATCCTCACTTGTGAAAAGTTGGCCGCGTTTCTGTTCACCATGAACTGATACGTCGGGTTCGAGAACTGGATGAAAACTGGAAGGATGGAGATGTTGAAGTGAAGCGTCAAGGATCTGTCGGGGCCCTGGTACGTTGTGTCGTTCACAATGACATCCAGCAGGAGGGACCGGCTCTCCGTAATGGAAACGGTCCTGTTTAGTATCAACTCTGTAAAAAATAAAAAAAAATAGAACATTGGTTTCACTTCCTTATACTTTAGCACATGGGAGGAGGAAATTTTACACAGCAAAGAGAGACATCCAGTGGATGAAGAATGGTCAGGCACTGGACTCCACGAGAAACAGTAATTTATGGGGAAATCCGGCCACAGACATACTGAAATGCAGAGTTGTGTTCCACACCACAACCCCAAAATCGTTTGGAGGAAACACACCTGGTAGAAGAAAGCCTACAACCTATTCCTGTTATACTGGCCTGAAAGAAAGAAGGAAAAATATCTTTTGGAAGGACTTCTAATCCAATACCCTCCCCAAGACAGGAGATTTGATACCATCCTGGTCCAAGGGTTGCACAATCTTTTCTTGAAAACTTCCAGCAATGGAACTACCCACAACTTCCAGAGGAAAGCCATTCCAGTGATTAATTGTTCCCACTGTCAGGAAATAACTCCTTACTTCTAGGTTGGATTTCTCTTTTAATGATCTTCCACCCACTGCTTCATGTCCCAACCTCAGGTGTTTTAGAGAACACGTCGACCTCCCTCTTTGCGGCAAAGATTTCTTCATACCCCAGACCTATTATGGCAAATATCAGAAGCTCCCAAAATGGCATCATTGGATCCAAGAAATCAGACGATTCCTTCAATTTCTGACCTCATAAAACAGAAGGAAAAGATTGGGAGTTCAGCTTCTCCTTAATAGTGGGTGGGTAGAATCAGAGGATAATACATAAATTAAAGCCATTTTTATAAGTTTTAAAGGGGCGTAACGTCTCAGTGGTTAAAGATGCTGAGCTGACAGTCTGGGTTCGAGACCCAAACTCTGTGCAATGGGGGTTTAGAAGGAAGGCACCTACACATCAGCACCTGCAGAAATATGGGGGCATATTTGTTCATATGTGTATGTCTTCAAATTTTTTTAAAAAAAACATTCTACATCGGCTTGAGTTCTAACCACGATCTTTTTAACGAAAAGCGTGGCCGTGACAATAAAGATGTGCATAAAATTACTGTATTCATGTTGTGTGCCCCGCACTTGGCTGCCATTTGGGTGGAAATAGATCTCGTGGAAGAGGTGGTCCACTCGAAACGTTTCCTGTATCCAGGGATCGGATGAATTTATGGTGCCCGTGTATTTCTTCCTGCTGGTATCTACCGGGTAGATAGGAGTCGTGTCCGCATCCAGAACCGATAAGGCTGCCAAGACAGTACCCTGGAAAAGAAGAGAGGTAGATTAAAGCCCCTTTCCACCAGCATCCAGATCAGCATAGATGAACCCCAAAATTAACATCAGGCCATCAATCAAGTAACTACCAAGGAAGCCAACAGTAAAACCAGAATGGAAGAACTTACCACAAAGCCAACTCATTGAGGGACAATTTAACAATTCAGTGTAATTACTTCAAATAAATAAATACAAATTATTTTAATTTTTCTCATTCCCATTTCATGCTGGCGCTCCTTTTTGCATCCTTTTTTTAATGATGCTATTCTACCATCTCTTTGATATAGAGAAATATGAAAAAAAACATTTTTTTTAAATGAAGTATTGGTTGGGTGGGCTTATAACTTACATCTGCAGCCAAGATTTGCAGGTAAAATTCACATTCACTGAGCCATGGTGGCGCAAGTGGTGAGAATGAAGTACCGAAGGCTAACTCACTGCTCAGTTCAGGAGTTCGAATCTCACCAGGCTCCAGGTTTACTCAGCCTTCCATCCTTCTGAGTCATTAAAATAAGGACCCAGATTGTTGGGAGCAAGAGATTGATTCTGTAAACTGTTTAAAGAGGGCTGGAAAGCACTATAAAGCATATATAAGTCTAAGTGCTAGTGCTATTAGTGAAACTCTCATCCTGCGATGATTTGTCCATGGTGAGTTAGCCACAGCGAGTTGGCCATGGTGAATTGACACAGACACAGTAAACGGTCCAACCAAAACATTTCTAAGACCACCTCAACTAACATTGAAGTGTTAGTTGGGCAAGTCACTAAAATATAAACTGAGAACAAACCTCATTCCTTACTAGCACTGATGATGTTACCTAGCTGGGTAATGAAATGTCTGCAAGAAAACAACCAAGCTCAGAGAGCACCAAGGACTCCCCATTTCAACCCCGAGCCACAAATATTCTCCTTTATAGGTAAAGTGATGCAGTAACAAGGCACAACTCTTGAGCTGTGATTGTAAGAGCAGCTTCCAGGTGTGACCTTGGGATGAAGAATCTGACCCAAGAGTTCCGGCAAAAGAATAACATCGATAAATTGACCTTAGACAGGGGACACCTATAACTCGGACTGAATCAGCCATTGGCTTAGTGCATTAGTATTTCCAATCTGCCTAGACAACGGCCGTCGGCGGAAGCACGTTTCAGCCATGAACTAAATGAATGAAACATTTCTTAGTCAATTATTTACAGCACGCCTCCACCGCTCACTCTCTGCGAGAGAATGCAGAAGGGAGAGCATCAAAACAACCACTGCCACAAAATGGATGGAAAGAGTGAGGGGGTCTCTGAGCTTGGTTGTTTTCTTGCAGGCATCTTATTACCCAAACTAGGTAACATTATCGGTGCTAGTAAGGCCTCTTAAGATTGTTTGGGAGTTAATCATCAGCCTAGATTAACCTCAGACCAACAATCAAGCAGGGAACCCTATAGTATTTCAGACAGTTAATTCTCCATTCTTTTTTTCTTAATAAACTCTGAAGCACCCACAACTTCTGGTGGCAGGCTGTTCCACTGGTTAATTATCCTCACTTTTAGGAAGTTTCTCCTTAATTCCAGGTTGCTTCTCTCCTTGATTCGTTCCCATCCAATTTTTACTTGTCCTGCCTTCTGGTGCTTTAGTAAATAAATTGACTCCCTCCTCCTTGTGCTAGCCCCTCAAATACTGGAATAGTACTATTATGTCATCCTTAGTCCTTTTCTCTAATCTGGCCATACCCAATTCCTGCAACCTTTCTTCATACGTTTATCAACATGCTATCGATCTTAATATGGCTTTAAAGGGTGCATTTTAGACCAAGACAAGCATTGAAGCTGGAAAAAATGTATACTTGTTTCAGGAGCCCGCATGAAACACCAACATAATCTATCCAATCATGATAAATCGGCGCTAAACAAGTTTCTCAGATCACTATTATTGCATGCATAATCTTCAACCCAGCAGAGTCAAGAAGAAATGGAACTAAAGAAAAGTAGCAGTGCTAATTCTGGACTGATGGTGGCAGCAAACACACAAAAATGAGACTTTTTTCTTGACAAATCCTCAAAGCTGGGGAAAACAACTTACTGGATGAAGAAAGATAACTTCATACAAGGGCTGATCAATGGCTAAAAAGCAGAGGTCAGGAAAGGTGCTTCCGTTTTTAGAAGTTCATTTCAGTATTAAATTTGGATCCCTCCCTCTAAACTACCCTTACAGTTTTGTTTTTTTTTGCTTTTATAGACATCCTTTTGAAAACTATTTTTTTTTTAACTAGCCTGTTTCCCCAAAAATGCGATCTACCCTGAAAGTAAGTCCTAGCTTGATTTTTACACGTGCACCCAATATAAGCCCTACCTCCATAATAAGCCTTAATTAAGATCCTGCCTACTCCGGAGTGGACAGGTAAAACTTAAGCTAGGGTAATGGTGTGTGTGTGGAGTTGCCCTACTATTTACCTTTGGACAGTTGTAGCCAGGACTCGCATACCCCGACACCTGCCTTACTGATCCATTTCTTCTGCAGCTGGCAAGGATGACAAGGCTTTCCTGAAGACCTCTGCAGCTCATAACAAAGCTCAGGATCGATCCGGAGCTTTCTTGTCAGCTGCAGAGGCCTTCAGGAAAGTCTTGCTGGCCACAGAAGTAGTTCTTGAAGCAAAAAAAGGAGGCCAGGGGTGTTGTGCACTCGTGAGGTTAGTCAGTGGATGACATCCCCCCCAAAATAAGACCTGGTGCCTTTTTGGGTGGCAAAAAAAATAAAATAAAACGGGGTCTTATTTTTAGGGAAACATGGTATTACAATCCAGCTGTCTGAACACGAGACCTAGAGACAAAATATCCCATTGTGCCGGCTTACCTCTTCTCTTTTGAACTCCACTATGGCATCTGTTGTGCTAGTCCCATTGGACAGAAAAGGAGGCATGTCATCTTCATCCAGAATATGGATGAGCAGAGGGACCTCCCTCAATGTCTCCTGGGAGCCTTCCTTCAAGGTGCATTGAGCCAATATCTCGTACTTTTCTCGTTCTTCTCGGTCGAGGGGTTTGGACACTCCTAGGGTGGTGGTCTCCTCATCATAATAAAAGGGCAGGTTCTCATCTGGAACACAGCAGTAAAGAAAACCATATTGTCTCATGAAAACCTGCAGTTATTCGTGACAACATTGGGTCCCGAAAGTCCATCCTGCACACCTTGCAACTCACAATGACGGTGGCGCAGTGCTTAGAGTGCAGTACTGCAGGCTACTTCTGCTGACTGCCTGCTGACTGCAACTTGGCAGTTCAAATCTCACCAGGCTCAAGGTTGACTTGGCCTTCCTTCCTTCCGAGGTGGGTAAAATGAGGACCCAGATTGTTGAGGGCAAATATGCTGACTCTGTAAACCGCTTAGTCGAAGGGCTATTGCTATCTTCCTTCCTTCCTTCCTTCCTTCCTCCCTCCCTCCCTCCCCCCCTCCCTCCCTTCTAGAGGTTGACTCAGCCTTCCATCCTTCCGAGGTGGGTAAAATGCCATTGAGTAAATGTAGAGTTTACCTGTGATAAGCTTGTAGGAAAGGCTGATGTTATGACACTGTTGCTGTAGGCCAAAGGACTGAAGCTGATGAAAGATTCCTGGTGGTTTGTTCTCCATGATGTGAAAAGAGAGATCCATGGCGGGAAAGCAAAACTGGCTTAACACTGGAGAACTGCACGTCGGCATGGTGGCATTGAGGACTGAGAGTTTGACCAAGGTCATCGACGCCGAGCCGAAACAGTTCTTCGCTTGGAAAGGTTTGGAAGAGAGGAAAACACGGAGCACGACTTTGGCCACTGAACTTCCCGAAGCTATAAAAGAGAGGAAGAATAGTTGACAAGGAAACACAATTGGCATGTGTGCTTATTCAATTCAATTCTCCAATGGGCCATTCAATAGAATCAATATTAATTCTCACTTAATCACACTAACCCCCTTTGAAAATGGGACCCCAGTTTTGGGAGTGAATATATAGAGCTGTAATTTTCCTTCAGAGTAGCATTAGTAATAGCACTTAGACTTATATACTGCTTCATACCCCTCTCTAAGGGAGGAAGGCTGAGTCAATAGCAATAGCATTTAGACTTATATACTGCTTCATAGTGCTTCATAGACCTCTCGGAGGGAGGGAGGGAGGGAGGGAGGGAAGAGAAGAAGGAAGGGAGGGAGGAAGGGAGGGAGAAAGGGAGATATCAATAAACTTATATACCGCTTCACAGTGCTTTACAGCCCTCTCTAAACAGCTTACAAAGTCAGCCTCTTACCCCCAACAATTTGGGTCCTCATTTTACCCACCTCGGAAGGATGGAAGGCTGAGTCAACCTTGAGCCTGTCAGGATCAAACTGCTGGCAGTTGGCAGAGTGAGTCTGCAATATGACATTCTAACCATTGCCCCATCAAGGCACAGTGAATGTGAATTTTTCCGCAAAGCTTGGATGCAGATTTAAATTATAAGCCCACCTAACCAATAGTTCATTCATAGTTCTTTTTTTTTTTAAAGGCCAATGTTTTCTCATATTTATCTGTATCCAGCCAATCTAAGGTTGAAATGCAAAATCTAAGATTGAAATGCAAGATCTAAGACTGAATGCAAAAATGTAGCACAAGGAAGCATGCCACTAATCCCTGAAGCTCATGGGAAGCAGCAGTTTCAGCTACAGGTAGTCCTTGACTTACAACCAACCACAAGGAGCCCCAAATGTCCATTGCTAAGCAAGACAGCCCCATGGCACCACCTTTCTTGCCACCACTGCTGAGTGAATCATGGCAGCCGTTAAGTTGGTAACCCGGGTTGTCAAATCTGGCTTCCCTTATTGACTTGCTTGGGAGAAGGTTGCAAGAGGGGATCAAGAGACCCAATGGCCGGAAGTATAGGCCAATGGACAAGCTTCCGAATTTTGATGACGTGACCAACGAGAGTGCTACAATGGTCGTTGGGTATGAAAAACAGCCATAAGTTCATTTTTTTCAATGCCGTTGTAACTTTGACCAGTCACTAAATGACTGTGGTCAGGATTCCAGCAATCACCCTAATTAAATCATCATTCTCGAGCCATACTTCCAAAAACTTCAAAGGATTCATTAGAGGTGACATACTGGATCTGTCCTGTGTGATGCCAACTTTGGCCTATGTTATTTACAGTCCCCTGTGACCCTGTTTCTCCCCCTCTCTGCTGGGTATGTCATAAATCAGATTCTCCAACTGAGCAACTTCACAGACTGGGCGTCATCATTCACGTTCTCCAATTAAATATATTTGCGGGGGAAAAACTCTGGTAGTTTAGTTACAATCTTTTAAAGATAACTGTTGGAATGTACTTTCAATTTCAAACTGCTGCACTTCCTCTCCTTCCCCCTTTTTTGTGGTAATTACTAAAACAGGCGTAGGAATGTTTCATGAGTTGACAAACTGGTTGTAAGTCAAAGACCACCTATATTTTTGTCCCAGGTATCTCATAAAGAACAGAGAGTAAATTCTTGAGTGAATTATTCCAGCCAACATACCATAGTTGGACGTTGGTCAAAATGGGAAGAGTTCCACTTTTTGGATGCTGAACGGCTATTTTTAAGCTCCAATCATTAAGATGTTTAAGCGATAATCTAGTATCGGTTTTCAGCTACGTTTTAATCTTAAAACATCCTTGGTGGTCAAGGGCAGATTTACAATGTCCGTTAATATTAAGAATTGATCCCACGGTACTGTAGGGAAGTTCAGAAAATAACAGGCACCCCCAACAAGAACATTTTTAATTTTTGTGATCAAAGTTCCACCTTCCTTCATCCCAAAACGCCCCACTTAGTAACTAAATAAGTCTCTCTAGACAGAAATTGGAGTCACTGACACCTTTTCGCCAATGAGTGGCACTCAAGGTCACTAATAGATTAAAAAAAATAGGATGAAACACAATTACAAACACAACACACAAACCACACTCAATGTGTCCCTCATTTTCAGCCGTGACTGAACATCCATATCAATCTGATTTTGCCTTCTCAAGGGACACTTTCCTAGCCTCCCTTCCTTGTCTATGGAGATTCTCCATCATCCAGGTCATGGTTGTCCCAAAGGTAAGCAGACTTCTTTTGTTTTTCTTTGAAGACCTTTTGCTTCTCACCCAAGAAACTTCTTCAGTTCAGTTCAAAGAAGCTTCTTGGATGAGAAGGAAAATGTTTTCAAAGAAAAGAAAAAAACAAGGTAAGAAAAACTGAGATAACATTCTTTCTCAGAGAGTCAAGGACATGTTGACCTGAAACTGAAGGAGGGGTGATTTGGGTTAATGTCAGCATTCCAACTAACCAACTCTAAACCAATGAACTCCGAGATAAACATTTACTCAAAGTTCCATTTTATTAAAGTTGTGATATTGGTATATGTGGAAAAATCCGAAACTGAGAATTCAGGGGTTTCCCTTCCCAAAAGAAAAATCAAAGACCCATCCCTGCATCCATCACCCCACCACATGGCCCAACCAAATCATTGTCCCAACCAGAGACATGCCCCCAGACACTCCCCTCCAGATGCAGGGAAACATGTCCTTGACTCTCTGAGAAAAGAATGTTGTTGAGTCTAATCTTCCACTTCTCTATGGAATCCCCCCTCCCAAATTCCCAGGCACTGAACGTGGCAGCCTCGAAGCTTCCAAATATAATATGGTTTCCAAGGCTGACACGCTTCCTACTTCCCACCCATCAGGCAGGAATTCCAGAGACTTACAAAGGAGAATGAAGTCTTCACTATCCAGACTCTTGTTGAGGTAGAGGAGTCCCGTTCTCTCGCCAATCTGAAACCAAAGATTTTGGGACCCCGTTCCGAAAGAATCTGGGACCAGACAGTAGAAAGCTTCCTCCTCTTCCGAATCTTTTAAGGCATGGAGTTGCAATAAAGGTGTACCTTCCGGTTGTTCCAGGTAAACATTTTCATGGTACGTCTTCCGGGGAAAGTACAGACCAAAGGCAACTGGAAAAGAAAGGGGGGGGGGGATAAAATCATTGTCTATTTAAGATGCATGGTGTAAGAGCAGGTTCTTTCAAAAGACTGCTTATTAGATGTAATCCTCCGGTTAGAATAGTTTGTTTAGTGACTGTTCGACATTACAACGGCACAAACACATCATCAGTCTCAAGTCCCTTCATGCCCACGAGAAATCTCAGTCCAGCCCATCGTGAATTCCTTCTACTCTTATCTCCTGCTAATTTCCCTGGACCGTTAGTGGCTCAGATTCTTGTAGAGAATGCAACCTTACTGTCATTTGAAGTGTGTGATGACCCAAAGGGGCGTGGCACAAAGGCAACACAATCACATAAGTAAGAAGAGTCCCTTTAGTACCTCCAATTTTGCCCCCAATGTCCAGGTTATCTTCAGCTGGAGAAAAAAATTCTCCCAAGAACAGTCTTTAAGTGGAGGAAATTCAGTCCGAAAAGAAAGTACATACATACTGTAACTAAAAATCCGAACAAACCATGCTGCATTAATTAACTTGACAGGGCAGGAGAAGGAATTCCAGATTTAAAGACCAGTAAAACACACACAGTAGGAAGATGCCAGGAACCCAGATAAGCCTCGACAATACCATATAATTCATGATTTGCTCCCAACAGTTTGCTGTGTGCAACTTCCCTTATAAAATACTGTGTTCCCAGCTGCAGCTAATGAAGGGAATCAGAGCCCTTTCCTCCCCGTAAGCCACACAACTCACATTGCTCCCTTCTCCATTCCTCCCTGCATACCCTAGGAGGAAGAGGGGATGGGCCTGGATCTTCCTCTGAATTCCCTCTAACTTGGTCTACCTCTCTCCTGCTCTGCCCAGCTGGACTTTGTCCTTCCACAGCTAACGGAGCCACACTCCTACTCCCTGTCAGCTTCTCGGCCTCCCCCTCCGAATCAGATTCTGACAGGGGCATGACAAACTGTCCAGCTCTCCTGATTTTCCTGGTGCTTGACACCCACAATTGGGACCAGCGAAATCACGAGATTGTGACAGACGCACAGCCTCGCTTCCGCTGCAGTCATTACGTGAGACATCACACGATCTCGACTTGCAGTACTTGTGCCAGCTGACTCTGCTTGCTGGGAAGTATTCAAACAGCAATGTGTGATTTTGCGACACTTCAACTCTCATAAATGCCCACTGCTTGGGAAGCACACCTGGATCTCAATCACATATAGGCAAGCAACTTAGTGCTGAAATTGTTGACTTCAGCCAGCAGCTCATTTTTTAATCATCCAACATCTGATTTGCACCCAGATCCCACTCTTTCCTTAAACCTGCATTTTATAGAAAACTGTTGCCAGTTGTCTCTTTCTAGCCCCTATTTGCTTTTTTTTTTTTTTACTTCCCGCGTGGCTATACTCTGATACTTGCTTACTAAGAAACTCAGGGTGGGCCTGAGAACTGTTAATTTGTACTTGATTCACAAACAAAGAGCTTGAGTTATAAACATAGTCCTGGTCTGCAACTCATTAAAATAGCTGCATCCCTTCCTGGGAATATTTCTCCTCCGTTCATCCAGTGCTGAGTATGACGTCAAATAGCTTCATTGTAAGCATCTCTTTGTTCATCCTGACAACTCATGGCACTTCTGTTTAAGCCAACTCTCCCCTTCCTCCAAGAAGAGGCAGCCGGCAGGCAGCACAACGTTGTCGATAGGTAGGCCACGGGGTTGCCTCATTCTACCAGAGAGGAGAACACAAGAGAGAGATCGTTGATTGGTGGTGCTCTTAAAAACCATCCAACCTCCTCGGTCTCATCCCACACAGTTTGGGCTTCAATTTGAGAGCTGCGAGATAGCGAACAACCTCCACTTACCAACCATCTGTTTTATATATATATATATTACACAAGGAAAGGGGGGCACAATGCCAGCCAGCGCTGCACTGATCAAAAAGGACAACATCATCTCCCCATAAAAGAAGAATTGTTCCGTACACAGATGCTGGGAAGCCGAAGCTTTCATTCAGCGAACAGCAAAGGCAAGAACAAGCAGAAGTTGTTTCCAAGTTCTCCTCGATGGGGGAAGAGGACGATGGCTGGCATACTTTTTCTGATGCCATGAAAACACAACACTCAGAACTTCCCTGCCAGCGTCACAACACTTCTACCAGGATGAGGTTGGGAAGACGGAACTATAAGTCTATAAAGGGAACATCTGACTTGCAGATAACAGATTGACAGAGTTGGAAGGGACCTTGTAGGTCATCTAGTCCAACCTCCTGCCCAAACAGGAGGCCCTACACCATTTCTGATAGAGAGACCTCCATTCTCTTCTTGAAAGCTTCCAGTGATGAAGCTCCCACAACTTCTGAATGCCACGTCTGTTCCATCGGTTGATTGTTCTCACTGTCAAAAATTTCCTCCTTATTTCCAGGTTGAATCTCTCCTTGTTCAGTTTCTACCCATTGCTCCTTGTCTGGCCTTTGGGTGCCTTGGAGAATAGCTGGACCCCCTTCCTCCTCTCTGTAGCAGCCCCTCAAATACTGGAAGACTGCTATCCTGTCTCCCCAGGTTCTTCTCTTCCCTAGACTAGCCAACCCCGTTTCCTGCATCTGTTCATCATATGTTTGAGCCTCCAGTCCCCTCATCATCCTAGTTGCTCTTCTCTGCACTTTTTCTAGAGTCTCAATGGCTTTTTTATAGTGTGGTGACCAAAATTGGATGCAGTACTCTAGGTGTGGTTTTACTAAGGCTTTATAGAGTGGTATTAGTATCTCCCTTGATCTGGATTGTATCCCGCTGTTAATGCAACTTAGGATTGCGTTGGCTTTTTTGGCTGCTGCCGTATACACATTTGAGGAAACTATGCAATAAACCCCTCTGAAGAACACCAGGTTAGGAAAAATGAACAAAAAATACAAAATAATTCATGAAAAGTTGTCCGTTTTCGGTCAACAACTAGGCATTGTTACAGATATCACCTTCATTATACCAGCAGTCCTTGATGTACAACCATAATGAAGTTTGCCCGTAAGAGACATCTGTTGTAACAGTTGTAAAATGGGCCAGTTATGCTCTTATGAGCTTTTCTGCAGAAAAAAACTATAGCTTCAGCAAACAACTTGATTAAAGTTGGAGAAATTCTCATTTTTTTTTTACAGTGTATTTTCAGGTTTAACTTTAGGTGGTGGTATAACGTATTAAATCAAAGCAGATCTCTTTTTACACGCACAGACCAGTTTAGGTACTATATGCTATGCAATTCAGAGCATCATTGTTTTAATAATAAGGAACATTTCCTTGGTGGAATAAATCCCATTTTCCACCCTTAGCAACACGCTACATCTTCCTACTAAAAAGCCGTCATGTTATTAAAGACAATTACATTTTCCAGTGCCAATACCAAAGTCTTTAGTGCTTTAACACAGAAGGACTAACCAAGTTCGCAAGCACCCTTGATGATTGCTATTAATGTCACTAATTTCTGGCGAGGCCTTGGTTTCAGCAATCAATCAAAGTAGCTACAGGCAGATCTTTATATAGGCTGACTGTTATTAACTGTGATTGACAGCTGTGCTGCTCGGCTGCCGATATTTCACTTGTTTGGTATTTTAACAGTTTAGCTAGAAATCAGGGAAAGGCTAGGCACAGGTCCTCAGTATTCAAATTCAGAATGGATTTGGAAGGGACCTTGGATGTCTTCTAGTCCAACTGCCTGTTCAAAGCAGGAGACCTTATACCGTTGCAGACAGGTCTCTTCTTAAGAACTTCCAGTGATGAAGCACCCACGGCTTCTTGTGATAAGCTGATTCCACCGGTTGAGTGTCCTCATTGTTAGGAAGTTTCTCCTTAATTCCAAGTTGCTCCTCTCTCCTTAATTAGTTTCCATCCATTGTTTCTTGTCCTGCCTTCTGGGGTTTTGGAGAATAAGTTATTCCCTTCTTCGTTGTGGCAGCCTCTCAAATACTGGAAGACTGCTATCCTGTCACCCTTGGTTCTTCTCTTCTCTAGATTGTCCAAATCCAATTTCTGCAACCGTTCTTCATGTTTTAGTCTCCTTTGATCATCTTACTTGCTCTTCTCTGCATTTTTTTTTCAAAGTCCCAACCTTCTTTTTGTAATGCAGTGACCAAAACTGGATGCAGGATTCCAGGCGTGGCCTTTATAAAGTGGCACTTGCACTTCGCTGATCTTGATTCTATATCTCTGTTTGTACAAGCACGGATTGTATAGTAGCCTCTAAAGGAAAATTAGATTAATTTGGGTTTCTTTCCACTTCTCTGGAAAACAAGAGCAGCCGAAGGGATAAACCGAAGCTCTGTTCTCCCAAAGAGCCTCTTGGACAAGGAAATTGGAAGCGTTGTTTTAGTTTCTTCTCCGATAGGTTGCCAGACCTTCAAGAACACAACTCATCCGGCCAAGTCATTTCACCGATGTGAATATCAGCAACTGGAGCACATATTTCCCCATAGAAGGGATCGACATGAAGTGTTTCCTTTTCTGCAAGGCCTTTTCTTTCGATACCCTTCAGTTTTGGTTTGATTCTAGGTTTTACTGTCTGGATTGTTTTCAAAACATTTCAAACATTTTTTTAAAAAATTGCAATGTGTTTTCTGAACTGTACGCTGCCTGCCCAGAGTCATTGTCTAAGACAGGGGTGTCCAACCTTGGCAACTTTAAGACTTGTGGACTTCAACTCCCAAAGCTGGCTGAGGAATTCTGGGAGTTGAAGTCCACAAGTCTTAAAGTTGCCAAGGTTGGACACCCCTGACCTAAGATGAAGTGGCCATAGACATGGAACAAAAGAAGATATAAATATATATATATATAATAAAGGACAAACAAATAAGAATGTGGCCGGTCCTTTACAGCAAATCCTTGCCTATCCAGCAATTCATTTAGTGATCATTCGAAGTTCCAGTGGCGCTGAAAAAAAGTGACTTATGATCATTTTTCACACTTAACGACTGTTGCAGCATGCCCATGAACGCATGATCAAAATTCAGACCCTTGGCAACTGATTCATACCTACGACCATTCCTGCATCCCCGAGGTCTTTCACGACCTTTGGACAAGCAGGGTCAACGGGGAAGCCAGATTCATTTAATGACCAAGTGACTCACTTAATGACCGTGGCCAGAAAAGTCGTAAAATGGGGCAAAACTCACCTAACAACATAGGTTTGGGGGCTTCATTGTGGTCATAAGTCAAGGCCTACCTGTTCTTAGTTGGTAAATTTAAAGGGTAAGAAGAAGCAGTAGGCAGCTAGCAGAAGAAAAAGAATGCGTGCCCAAAGAGTAAATAAAAATGAAATAAAGTGAAAATTGAATAGAATACAGAGTAGGTATGCACATCCACAGAGGAAAGAGAAATTAACTTGCTGTGGGGTCTTTGAAAAACACTCTGAGCTTGGTTGTTTTCTTGCAGACATCTCATTACCCAACTAGGTAACCTCACCAGTGCTAGAAGAGAGAGAGGTTTGTGGGAAGGAAGAGGAGGAGGAGGTCCTTGGATGTTTTCTTGCAGACGCCTCATTACCCAACTAGGTAACCTCATCATTCTTGATGTTACCTGATGGGGTAATGAAACTTCTGCAAGAAAACCACCAAGCTCAGAGAGCACCAAGGACCCCATATTTTCTTCAGGGTCTGTTAATATAAAATATACTTGGTTTTTTTTTTTTTTTAAAAAAAGTCTCTGTACATCAATAGCTGCTTTACTAAATGTGCATCCTTTCTTTTTCTCAAGGATTTTTGAGGGACGTTGAAAGTTCCTCTTTGCCTTTTATCTGCAGAGAGCGGGCCAAGTTGATTTCCACTGCCAAGAAGGAATTTAAATTCCTGGATTTCCCCTGCCCAAAACTCGAATCACTAGTTATCCCCAGCCTGTACAAAGGAAAGGCCAATGACGTTTTCATCTCCCATGCTTACAAAACCAAAAACTTAACAGTCACGGGATGCAACAACGCTCTCTCGTTAGGAAGAGACCTTGCTCATCTCCATTTGTTCTCTTGGCACCCTCTCAAAGTATTTCAAAGGAAATATGGATGGGTGAGATCAGGTTGTTGTTCTCATGTTTTGATCTTCAGCCCAAGTTCTTATCTCGACAGCTGTCTGTCCCAAAGAGATTCTCCACAATCTTTGTCGGTAAATAAAGCAGTAGTTTATCCATCTGAGATTTCGCGGGCCCTGATAGGGAATATCTAAAGTGTAAAAATGACAAGCTACTTACATGGCATTACAATTAGCTTAAAAGGAAAAAGGAAACATCTTCCGGTACGATCAGAGACCCTTCTTTAATATTAATGACGATGCTATTAGTTTTCTGCCTTAGCTTAAACAACAATATTTCACTGAAAAGTAACCTGTTGAACAAAGGCAGGCCAAAAGCTCGAATCAACTTGCTAGTTGGATTGAATATTCTCGCCTACCAAACTAGCTACAGGTAACCACGGGTCTATGACAACTCGCAATGGCCAACTCTCCATGGTCTATTGGCCACTGCTAACTCATCACATCCAA
>NW_020769378.1:5445146-5466012 GCF_900518735.1 Pseudonaja textilis
ACTCTCCATGGTCTATTGGCCACTGCTAACTCATCACATCCAACTCATCATATCCAACTCGCCACATCCAACTCACCGCAACCAACTTGCTACATCCAACTCTCCATAGCCAACTCTCCATGGCCTATTTGCCACTGCTAACTCGGCATGGCCAACTCGCCATGGATGAAGAATTTAGTCTCAAGAACCCATTGCTTCAACTCTATGGAATCCATCTGAACACCTTGCAAGATCAAAAGACCATGTCCTTTTAGGTGCAAATCTATGTTTTTCTTTCATGATGATGCACCTTTGGAAGAACCATGACCTGGATGACTGAGAATCTTTACAGACTTTTAGCCCTACGATTTGGGATGAACACCCTTCGAATGAGTAGCAATGGATTTCCAGAGGAAAAAACTGCAGACTACAGGAACCAAGAGCACCACTCATGTGACCCTGAGGACACAGATAAACCTCCAAGTGGCCTCAACGACCCTCTGAAAGGATGCAAGTGACCAGCTATCTGCAAGGAGTATCAATCCTTCCATTCCCCACCATCCAATCAGAGCTGGAGGAGCTTCTAGGGTGAGAAGCGAAATGTCTTCAAAAGAAAAAACAAGAAAATCCATTTGTCTCCTGAAAAAGCACCTCTGGGAAAGTAACCCAGTTGTTAAGTGAAACCTGGTTTCCACGTGGAATATGCTTGTCAAAAGGTCGCCAAAGAGGATCATGTGACTCCCGGAGGCTGCGACTGTCATAAAGACGAACCAGTTGCCAAGGGTTTGAATTTTGATCACACGACCTTGAGGATGCTGCAACAGTTATGCGAAAAAGGACTGCAAGTTGCTTTTTTCAGTCCTGTTGTAACTTTGAACAATCCCACAACACGAATGGTTGTCAGTTGTAAAATCATCCTTCCTGCAGTCTTTGCATTCACCCTAGTACAGTGGTGGCTAACCTTTTGGGGCTCCCAGGATGTAATGCTTGCACACACACACACCCATGTCCCCTGCATATTCGCACGTGATTCCTCCAGCACCCCCCACCCCTTACCTCCACTGCACCTCCCAGCTGATTTTCGGCCTCCCAGAGGCTCGAGGGAAGCCTCTGCAGTCTTTGTATGTCAAAAAATGGGCCCATTTAGTCACTTCTGGTATTTCCGGAAACAAAGGCTGCAGAGGTTTCCCTCAAGCCTCTGAGTAGCCGAAAAAGGCCTCATATGGGCCAAAAATCAGTAGGGAGGCGAGCGCATGCACAATGAAGTAAGTTTGCCTGGGCCTTGGGTGCCCACACAAATGGCTATGTGTGCCACTTGTGGCACGCATGCCATAAGTTTGCCACCATGGCCCTAGTATGTAAATTCCACAGCTTGGTCCTTTTCAACAGAGATCCATTGAAACAAGAGAGATCAGATTTAATGGCCACTTGATCTCTACCCTTCCTCTCTTTTGGTTATTTAGAAGAGCCCATTTTAAGACAGGAGGGGGGGATATCCTGTTCCATAGCAGAAGAACACTATTAGGTTGGATGTAGACCACTGCCAAGTCTGGCATTAAAATCCCCAGGCGTTATGATAATGGCAATAGAATTAAATCCAGAGTATAATCCTCCAGTTTATATCAGTTAACATAACTTGATACCACAAGGCACCAGAGAGGAAAGTAGATGCTGGTTAGCAACAATTTGTACCCAGTAAGTTTCAGGTTTAAGGCAAGAAACAGAGATAGGCATCTATATTCCTTATTTCCTGGTTTCTTTAACGGCATTCCTCAAAGGCCCCCATTCTCTGGACAGCATGCAACAACCATAAACTACCTAAAAAAACCTAAAAAAACCCCAGGTCCCAATGCTAGTAGTCCTCAATTCATTTAGTGGCCACTAGAAGTTACGATGACACTGCAAAAAATGTGATTTACAGCTGAGAAAAGCAACCTAGAACTAAGGAGAAAGTTCCTGATGGTGAGAACAATTAACCGGTGGTATGTCTTGTCTCCAAAATTGTGTGTGCTCAAACACTGGAGGGTTTTAAGAAGATATTGGACATCAATTGGTCCAGAATGGGACAGGGTTTTGTCTCGAGCAGGGGGTTGGACTAGAAGACTTCCAAGATCCCTTCCAACTCTGCTATTCTGTTATGGAAGAAGTAAGGCAATACGTTGTGTCCAACAGGCTTCCTAGTTCCTACTAACCAGGTGAAAGTAAGAAAGCGGGAGATAAAAATCTGCCCAGCTTCCACTGGAAAGGAAGGGCTTGCAGTGCTCCAGACCAATGTTCAGATGATGATGATGATTTATGGCCTTGCTAGAACTAGACAGGTGTAGCTAGGTTGTGATGACTCTGCCGGATGGTTCTCCAGATATCTCTCCAGATGTTGGCTCTGAGGAAGATGGACCAGTTCCAGGCACATCTGGAGCAGAGTTGGTCAATGGCTACTGCAGCCCAGCTGCAGCAGGATAGCCCAGAGGCTCCAGGTGGGAAAACCATGCAGCTGCAGCTGGTCAGTGAAGAGGACGAGGAACTGCCTGCTGCACTGATCCAAGAACACGTCGTGCAAAGAAAAGGCAGGAGCAGAGGTCAGCCCAAGGAGGCAGCCTCACCCTTCTGTACCAGAAGCTGGCTGTTTAGCACAACAGACAGATGGAGGCCATGCTGGCAACAGTATATTCATTTCCTAGCTGTGTGTTTCCTGGTCATTGTGACCCCTGCCTCGTTTCAGATTGACATCGTGCCTCGACTTGGATCATGCCTTGTGAACTCTGGATGTTTCTTGCCTCATGCACTCTCTTGTGTTGTGGATTTAATTTCACCTGGTGGGTTTATCTTGTTTGGGAAACTTTCAAGTGCCTTGGGACTCGCTGGCCATTGCTCCGTGGACTAGCATCAATCTATTTGTGGCTGGACTTAACTGGGATAGTTCTGGGGTTTTGGTGAAGGGAGTTGCAGGGGGAATAACTTGTTTCCCCCAAAATAAGACCCTGTCTTATAATTTTTGCCACCAAAAAAGGCACCAGGTCTTATTTTTGGAGGATGTCATCCACTGCATCGTCCCTGGCCTCCTTTTTACTGTCAGAGGCCTTCAGGAACTTTTTCTTCTGCGGCCGGCAAGGCTTTCCTGAAGGTCTCTACAGCTGATAACAGAGCTCTGGATCGATCCTGAGCTTTGTTATCCGCTACAGAAGCCTTCAGGAAAGCCGTGCCAGCTGCAGAAGAAATGGGCTGGCAAGGCAGGTGTCGTGGTATGGGCTGGCAAGGCAGGTGGGCTGGCAAGGCAGGTGTCCGAAGGTCAGTAGTAGGGCAGCTGTACCCACCACCACCACCCTTGCTTAATTTTTATCCATCTACTTTGGAGTGGGTGGGATCTTAATTAGGGCTTATTTTGGGGGTAGGACTTATATTGGGCACACATGTAAAAATCAAGATAGGACTTACTTTCAGGGTGAGTCATATTTTCAGGAAAACAGGATATTAATAAACCCACTAAACCACAGTTATGTGTGTATGTGTATGTATGGGTAGGACAGCATATAGACAGAGTAAGAAACCACTGTAAATCCTCCGTTTTAACATATACAGACCCGCAATCCAGTCCAAAGACTCTTCAGTGTGACTTACAGCTACCACAGCAGTTTCAATGCCAAATCCCGATTGGAAACTGGACTGAAATGAATCCAAGACATTAACATTATTCAAAATTATCTGGATTTTGAAGCGTTTGAAGTCCAGACAGAAACGGCAAGTGTTCCAGTTCTTCTCCTTAATACAGAAAAATGATGGTTGTTTGTGCCAGATGTCACATTACAGTATGGGCTATGTTTCATTTATGCGGCATTAATACCGAGGGAGAAATTGTGGCGTATTTAATTAGGGAAGAAGCGAGTCATAATAAAACATAGTACAAAAAGCCACAGACAGCTTTTCCTCAAACCCTAGAAAGTTATTTCATTGCGCCACCCTTGTCTTCTTTCTTCTACAAAAATTTTTCCTACATGCAAGGAGCAGAAAATACCATTTCTCATGCCAACAGTATTTGCGATACTTTCCATGAAAGTTGCTTTTGTTCCTTTTTTTTTTTAATTAACCAATGTTCAGCATTTAACTGAACATCACTGTTCAAGTATTTCTGGGAAAAAGGTAATTCTTTGCCACTTGGGTAAAACACAAGATATTCTCAAAAAAGAAGCCAAAACTATTTTTTACTGTCTTTAATCTTGAATATTGATTTCATGCATGGGAGTTGAATAAGGTCTCTCTTTTTATGCTTACAGTCTCTAAAGGAAAGTAATCACCAACTAATTTAAGGGTGAGCAAATCCAGGGAATTTTTGATCCACATCATTTGTCCAGATTGTGGTCTTATTTCTGCGTTAATTGCATTTAAAATCTACCATAAAACCCTCAGTGATGATAGATGCATCATTCCCATCTGCTGGGTATTGTTTCCTGAGTGCTGAAACATAGAGTTGCACAAACTATCATTTGCACCAAACTTTCTACACACAAGAAGAATTTACAACACCCCACGACATGTAGAATGCACACACAATAGCAAACGGTGGTTTACCCCACCAGCTACTCTAGGATAAAACCCATCATCCACCAGAATTGATGACCCCTGTATCTATGGTGCACTGTCACCTGGGAAGAGGCCTCGACGTCAACCACACAAGTGCTACAAAGATGAGGAAGGTTCAGGACAAGAAGCAATGGATGGAAACTAATCAAGAAGAGAAGCAACCTGGAGCAAAGGAGAAATTTCCTGACAGTGAGAACAATTAACTAGTGGAACAACTTGCCACCAGAAATTGTGAATTCTCCAACACTGGAAGTTTTAAAGAAGAGATTAGACAACCCTTTGTCTACAATGGTATAGAATTTCCTGCTTGACTTGAAGACTTCCAAAGTCCCTTCCAACTCTGTTATGCTATAATTCTGTCACATCCTGTTTCATTGAGCAACGTAATAGTTACAGGACATAGTTAATGAAAGACTTAATCAAGCCTACAAGTGTTCTCAAATTGGGTACAGAGGGTCTCTCTCTGACTCCAGGTAGCATTTACTAAAGGTCCTTCAAGCGAGGCCCAAATGAACGCTTTCGTATACCTCTCCTCCAAACAACGGGAAGCAAAGTTGAAGTACACCAAGGATACTGCAACTGACCAAAAGCAAAGAGGTTGACACTGACAGAAAACATGATGATTTGTTGCCAAAGCAACAAGAAAGGAAACACTGGTTAAATCCAAATGACGGCGGAGAATTACGAAAACAGACACACAGCCCTCCTAATTCACAGGAACAGAAAAAAGGAAACAGGAAACACAATCATACTTGCTAGGATCTGTTACTGAAGTCCATCTTAATAAAGTAGATTTAGGCTTTTGTGGAGTCTGCATGTTAGTTTAGTCTGTCTTCTGGAGCTGAAAGAACAGGTGTGCAGTGGTGGGATTCGAATAATTTAACAACCGGTTCTCTGTCCTAATGACCGGCTGGGTGGGTGTGGCCATGGTGGGCATGGCCAGGGGTGTGACAGGCAGCACTCAGCCTCCTGCACCCCCTGGCAACAAAAATGGGCTTGGGGGGGCACTGCACCCCCGTGCCCTGTTTTGGGCCTATTGGGCCTTCCTGTGGCCCCGGGAGAAAAAACAGGCCACGTTTTGGGCCTAGTAGGCTTCCCTGCACTTACCTGAGAGCCAAAACAGGGCGCATGGGAAGTCCTTGGAAGGGGTGGGGTGGGGCCAGCCAGCAATTTAACAACCAGTTCGGCCGAAGTGGTGCAAACCGGTTGAATCCCACCACTGCAGGCATGGAGTGTCCTTTTCTGACGGGGATTTCTGCTCTTCTGCTCACTCACACGCACACATAACGGACGGTGGTTTGGTGGGTTTCTTAATAGTCCCTAGCAATTCTGTTCACCAAAAACCCAGAACTGTTCCAATCAGTGGTGGGATTCTCCCGTTTTTACCACTGGTTCTATGAGAGAGCGCTTTGCACGCATGCGCGGCAACAATAAACCAATGTTAGGCTTCAAAACGGACCTTGTGTTCAGCACTGATGAATAAAACAGCTGAGGCGCGGCAATTCCGCTCTTCCCCGCAAATCAGTTGAGCTCACTATCAAGGAAATAAAGGAAAAGGCCTGGGACCAGCTGCTCACCAGCATTACCGGTTCAGGAGAACCGGTGTGAACCGGCAACATCCCACCACTGATCCCAATTAAGTCCAGCCAAAAGCAGAACAATGCTAGTCCTCAGAACAAATGGCTAAGGAGTCCACAAGACACTTGACAGTTTCCCGAACGAGATAAACCCTGTACAAGTGCTTTTATATCTTTCAGAAAGATCTCCTTTGCAACGCATGTGGAATCGGAAGGCTTCACTTCAAAAATAGTGTTTGAGAGGATTGCTTAAAAAAAAACCTACTAAAAAGGAAAATACTGTCCAGTCTATGGACAGTATTTGTGTGTATGTGTGTTTGTGTAGACACACACATACACACACACACACACACACACACTCACAGAGGCAGACATTCAGGCTGCTTCTAGAAAGTGTGCGATCTCCTTTAGAAACACGGAAAGATAAAACGCACAACCATGATACTTTTGCACTGATTTGAAGTGACTGCTTTACTTTTTAACTAATATTCATGACTAGGCACAGCTGGAAGTTACTTTCTTTCAAAAAAAAAGTAAGTGGTTGAGAAAATCCAAGGATTTACACATATTATCTCTCTCTTTTCCTTTTTATTTCTCTCTCTCTGTGTGTGTGTGTGTGTGTGTGTGTGTGTGTTTGTGTGTGTGTGAGGGAGAGAGTTTTCATATTTACACATGTTCAGCAGGTGGGAAAAAGGGACTACTTAAGCCCTAATGTCTTTCCTAGGTAGCTTTTAAGTGCTTATTTCGGAATTAAACTCTCAGTGAGCATTAAATGTAAACCTTGGCAGGATTCCATTTTAAAGGGAGTGGGGAAAACAATGCCAGAATTTTATTCTCTGTAAATGGTTTTTTTTTTTTTTTTTTGGCCTCCAACGTCCAAATCAAAAGCTTTCTTTCTGTGTGCCTTTTGTCTTAATTGTTTTGTTTTTCCTTGTTTTACAATTACTTTAATGGCGTTCTGTGCAGTGGGAGAGATTTCAATTAGCTGCAGAGTTGGTGTTTTCCACCCCACCCTCTAAAAAATTGCCATGTTTATGGATATCATTTACTGGCAAGTGGAAAGACCCCCCGAGAAGTGTAGAAAAATCAAAGCAGGCTAGGACAGAGCTTAACTTTCAATAAACTTCGATGGATCGCCAACTGATTTTTCTCTTGGCAATGAAGAAAACACTCTGTCCTGCCAGGAAGAAATTCAAATATAATTGCTATTGCCTTGATCACTTTTCCAAGCCACCAAACTTATTATATACAGCATGACATTCAAAAGAGATGGACAAATACAGGCAATCCTTGCCTTATGCCCACAATGGAGCCCAAAATTGACACTGAGACATTTGTTAAGTGAGGTTTGCCCTATAGAGGACTCTTCGACAGTCATAATTATGAAAGTGCTCAAATTTTGATCTTATGCTACAACAGTCGTAAGTGTGAAAAACTATCATAAGTCTTTTTTATTCAGTACCATTGTAACTTTGAACTGTCACTAAACAAACTTCGAAAGCTGAGGACTTATCTGTACTGGTAAATTCCCAATAGAAAATAAAAAGGTTGCCTTCCAAGCATGAGGTTCTTCCCTTTA
Organism: Pseudonaja textilis; assembly: GCF_900518735.1. The sequence continues at coordinate 5,452,857 of NW_020769378.1, forward strand.
AAAATGATCAAGCTAATGAGAGAAGTCCTGCCAACAATTTTCAAATTATTACATACTGATTTTTTTCTGATTTTTGTTGTGGTTTGACAGCAGCCGGTACAGATGGCAGTGGAATTGGACAGTGGGGAAGAAGGGGGATCAGTCTGGGAGTCTGGAGAGGACTTGAACCAGGGTCCTGCATCCTATGCGGAGATGGGGCCAGGACCATCTGGGAGTGGAGTGCTGCCTTCGGAGCCTCTGTAGTCTGGCAGCACCGAGGCAGAGGAACAAGGAGAGCCTGTCCCCAGTGCATGTGTGCACAGAGCTGCTAGAAGATGAGAGCAGCTGAAGCAGAAGGGGCGACTCAGGAGTAAGGCTGGGAGGTGATTGCCCCCCCCATAAGGGATAAAAGTCAGGGCAAGATGACGAAACCTTTGCAGGAAGCAAAGTCATTCGTTCCGTTCAGATTCATTCTTGAAACTCTTTGTACTTTGGTTGGTTTCTTTTCTTGTTCATTTGACACTTCTGTTATTGGCAGCACTTCACAGGAAAGAAAGGTGGGTGCTTATCTCGAGGAACTGTTTGAGATTCATTACTGGCTGGGAATGAAAATAATGCCCAGCGTTGCAATAAAACAAGACTTGTTTTTAAAATAAGCGTGCACATCATTACGGTCTAGGAAGCCTTGATCAGAACAATTTTTGAGAAGCTAAGGAGAATCAGACTCAGGTAACGTCGGGATGGACAACTATCAGAGAATCCCAGGTTGTAGGCTAGATAAAACTACATCAATCAATCAATAGATCAATGTGTCAATGAAGTCTAGCTCAAATCTAACGAGATTTTATTTTAGTGGCAAGAGAACCTATCCTGGTTTGACCTGGAACCGGATTTAAGCTGTATTTTAAAATATGGCTTAGAATATTAAGCCCCTGTGAACAATAGAGATGGAAGGGACCTTGGAGGTCTTCTAGTCCAAACCCTTGCTGAAGAAGGAGACCTTCTACCATTTCACCAACGGTGGTCCAATATCTTCTTTAAAAACCTTTCAGGTTGGACCTGATTTCATAAGAAATTAAAGAATGTCAGAGACAGGAAATTCAATTCTCAAAGAGGCCTTTTCTTCCAATCTCTTTTTTTCCAAGGTGTTTTCTACTCCACAAGAACTAAAGGGGGCAGATTCACAACCTCACTTCCACTACAATCATTAAGTGAGATAGCACATGGACACGACTTGTGATGCTATTGCCAGCTTCTTCATGGATTCCTCCTTGTTGGAAGCCATCTGTGAAACACATACATGCTCGTGCGGCTATGAGACATGTTTGTAAAGTGCCCAAACTTTGATCATGTGACCACAGGATGTTGCACTGCTTGTAAGTGTGGGAACTCTGTCTATGGAGCTTCTCAGTCATCCAGGTCATGGTTGCCCCAAAGGTGTTTTTTTCAAGAGGCAACTGGACTTTCTGGTTTTTCTTTGAAGACGTTCAGCTTCTCATCCAAGAAGCTTCTTCAGCTCCGATTCTATGGAGATTCTCAGTCATCCAGGCGAGTTGTCTCAATGGTGCATTTTCAAAAAGCAACTGGACTTTCTGGTTTTTCTTTGAAGACGTTTAGCTTCTCATCCAAGAAGCTTCTTCAGCGAAGTGCAAGGACTATGTTATGGCCAATCCCAAAGATGCCAGATGAACCACAGTCTGAGGCACTGCAGACACAGGAGATGGGGCTGTCCAGTAACCAACAGGCATAGCTCCCTCTTATTTCTAAAAATGCAGAATCTCAGCTGCTTCCCCTTCCCGTCATGGGGACCTGCCATGCACAGAGAAGAGCAAGCTAGAAAATTTCATGGGATTTCTGTACTTGAAGCTCATGAAAAGTGAAGGAGGTGGAATTAACATCTCCCAAATGTTGAGACTCTAGGAGTTGCCTTCAAGAGAAGACGTCCAACTCATCGCTGAGCTAACCCATTCTGGGCTTCATCCCAAGCAATGGAAATAAATTTAACCAAAAAGACCAGTTCATAGGCCCAACGCACAAAGCTAATCAAGAAAAAACACAGACCAAGCTTAGGATCTTCTTCCAACACAGATACTAGGACTTTAATATCATCTTTAACAAGATTCTGGTGGACCACAACCTGACAACATACCTGAAGCAACTGGAAGATGATGTGATGCCAGGAGATGCCCTGTCTCTGAGATAACCACATGGCTGGAAGACAGAGCTCCCTATTATTTGGTAAGTAGATGAATGTTCAAAGCATCTGGGAAAATCTGATTTTCTGTTGCTAGGGGAAAAAAAAACTGTGGGTGGTGCAAAGGGGTGGGAATTGCTAATCATGGTCTAATAATATTTTTTGTTAACATTAATTAACAGATGTTCACAGGCATGCTGAGGCTTGGACTAGGCCCATGCTTAGTCCCAATGCATTGTTGTACGCAGAAAGATTCCAGAAAGTACGTTGAGAAAGAGCCAACTTCTAGCACTGCAGAACTGGCTGAAGGTCTCTCTTGAAAATACCTTTCCTGCACGTTAGATCAGCTCTTGACTGTGATTCCTCAGTGCAAAGATGACCCAATGAAACAAAAAAAATTCCCTATATTTCAAGTTCCATATGAAAAAAGTACCTTTTCTCATGACGAGGCCACCTGAGACTAGGATCTCCATTTAAAGAGAAGAGTTGAAACTTGGCTGAACTTCCTTTCCTCCACAGAGAGCTTCATTATTGGAGAAAAAAACCCCAAATGAAAATGGCTCAAAGGCTCCAACTTTGATCCTTTAAAATTGGCTGGAATAAGACCAAGCGGTTATCACCTCTGGGTTCAGCATATGGCCAGCATACATTCTCATACGGTATGGATAGAGTTACAATAGTACTTCCTGGTTATCTCATTGCTTTAAAGTTTAAAGCAATGAATAAATTCTCTTCCCAATTGGGCCAGAGGAGATCTCAGCAGGACTATATATAGTCCCCTCGACTTATAACCACACTGAAAGAATTGATTTATGACCGGTCATTGAACCAAGAAAGATATAGAGATTCAGACTATGGTTTAATTTAACCACTCCTTGGTATTTGGATCCTCAGAACCAAATGCTTTATCTGTGGTAGAGGAATTGTAAACCCTTGTTAAAGGTAAGGTAAAGGTAAAGGTTCTCCTTGCACATCCGTGCTAGTCATTTCCGGCTCTAGGGAGCAGTGCTCATCTCCGTTACAAATCCGAAGAGCCAGCGCTGTCCAAAGACATCTCCGTGGTCATGTGGCCAGCAGGACTAAATGCCGAAGGCGCATGGAACGCTGTTCCCTTCCCACCAAAGTGGTGTCTATTTTTCTACTTGCATTTTTTATATGCTTTCGAACTGCTAGCTTGGCAGAAGCTGGGACAGGTAGTGTGAGCTCATTCCATTACGCAGCGCTGGGGATTCGAACCGCCGAACTGCTGACTTTTCTGATCAACAAGCTCAGCCACTGAGCCACCGCGTCCCTTCTTGTTAAAGATAAAGTACTATAAACACAGGCTCCAACCGCTTTAAACCAAAAATACAGAACACAGAATCATAGGGCTGGATGGGGCCTCAGAGATCTTCTATTCCAACCACTGCTCAAGGCACCATCCCAGTGAAATGGGTCTTGAAAGCCTTCAGTGATGGAGCACCCACAACCCCAAGAGTCAAGCTATTCCACTGATTAATTGTTCTCACCATCAAGAGAATTTCCCCCCAATTCTAGGTTGAATTTCTCTTCTATGATCTTCTACCCATTGCTTCTTGTCCTGCCCTCGGGCCATTTGGAGGAGAAGAGAATAAGTTGAGCCCCTCTTCTCTGTGACAGCCCCCCAAGTATTAGACAACTGATATCATATCACCCCTAGTTCTTCTATTCAAAAGGCTGGACATACGTAGCTCTCCCAACCGTTCGTCGTACAATTTATCCTCCGGTCTGCTGGTCAATTTTGTTGACCTTCTCTTCATTCTTTCTAAGCTCTCAGCAGCTTTTTGGGTATTTGTGCTGATCAGAACTGGACACAACACAGTTATGAAATATAATGATATGCTACAGTAAAGAATGGATAACTTGATTTCATATGGGAATCGTGATTTTGATTTTGATTTTCTGGCCAGGGGAAATGGGACTATAGCCGTGAAGGCGAACCTATGGCATGCATGCCACAGGTGGCACACAGAGCCATTTGTGCCAGCACATGAGCTGCAGGCAAACTTACCTCACTGTGCATGTGTACGCCTCACAGCTGATTTTTTCCTGGTTTGAGGCCTTTTTCAGCCTCCCAAAGGCTTCCGTTATTTTTGGAAAAACAGGAAGTGATGAAATGGGGCTAGTTTTTGGCCTGAAAAGCTTGCAGAAGCCTGCAGAAGCCTTCCTTATGCCTTTGGGAGGCCGAAAAAAGCCTCAAACTGAGCGAGAATCAGCTCTGAGGCACAGTGCAGGTAAGAGGGTGGCGGGGGGTTGATTACGGGCGCATGCATATAGGGCGTGAGAGGGGTGCACATTGCTTTCTGGGTGCTGGCATGCGAGCGCGAGCATGCAAGTGTGCGCACAATTTTTGGCACAGGACCCCCAAAAGGTTAGCCACCACTAGACTATAGAGTTTTTACAGGGTTACACAAACGTTCAGTTTTTGACCTTTGGGGAATTATTGGGTGTTAAGCAGCAAACTGAACAAGCGGTCTTGGTGGCCTACTGGTGAAGACGCTCAACTCCCACTCAGAAGGTTGAGAGTTCAATTCTAGGTAGCGGCAGATCTTTCTCTTCAGGGCGCAAAAAAAGATATCTACTGTGAACTCCATGTAGGCATCAGGGAGGGCATCTGGCCAGTAAATGCTCAGCTCCATCCAGTTAACAGAATCCTCTTTCATCACATGCACACCGTTTTTCTTAAGCAATATCTATGAGACAAGATCTTGTACGTTGTGGGCATGTCACACGTATATCCAAATGTTTCCATTCTGTTTCTAGATCCCTGGTAAACATTTGAAAATTCATTTATATCTATTTTCCCGGCGTTCTCCAGTTTTGTTGTGTTTTTTGAAAGATTTTAGAGGCTCCAAAAAAGGACAAAACGTTGTCACTTCTGTTCAGTTAACATACAATAGGGAGAAAGTGTCCTCTGAGATGTGGACCCTGGCATCCATTGCACAACCAGGAAGACAATTCTATGAACTAAACCCAGTCTCCTACAATCATTTCAAGAGAATATTACGTATGAGATCACCCATCAGACAGTACACTGATTTGGGGGCAATTACTGCTAATCAACTTAAGACTATATCTGTGCAGCTATTTTTAGATGTTTTATTGACATTTATCAGCAAAGCACACAGAGGCAAATCTTTTAACCTAGATGCCTTCACGGCCAATTATTGCAGAGACCCAGGGATCCTTTTCTGGAAATGCCATGTTATTTTATTCGCCATTGAATCCTTGGACATCTTTTTTAATAGAATAAAAGAATTGGAAGGGACCTTTGAGGTCTTCTAGTCCAACCCCCTCCCCCTGTTCAGGCAGGAAGCCCTAGACCATTCCAGACAAGTGGCTGTCCAATCTCCTCTTAAAAACTTCCAGAGTTAGAGCAATCACAATTTGTGGAGGAAGAAAGCTGTTCCCCTGATTAATCATTCCCACCTTCAGGAAAGTTCTCCTTGGTTTTAGATCGCTTTTCTCCTTGATCAGTTTCCATCTGCTGCTTCTTGTTTTGCCTTCAGGTCTTTGGAAAATAGAACTTAGAATAACCGCATTGTCACTTTGAATGTACACTAATCGGCAGACATTAAAATGAAATTTCGTTATGTAGGTTGACTCCCTCTTTTTTGTGGCAGGCCCTCAGATATTGGAAGGCTGCTATCCTGTCACCCCTGGTCCTTCTTTTCACCAGATTAGACATACCCAATTCCTGCAACCGTTCTTCATATCTTTTACCGCCAGTCCCATAGTCATCTTTGTTGCTCTTCTCTGCACTCTTTCCAGAGTCTCAACATCTTTTTTTTTGCTACATCAGGGTGACAAAACTGGATGCAGTATTCCAAGTATGGCCTTACCAAGGCATCATAAAGCATGGGTATTATACTTTATTTTAGACAGACTTAACACATCTCTGATTAGCACGTGTTCTGTTTTGATTGTCTATGGAAATACTCCGTCCTCCAGGTCCCAAAGGTGCTTTTTTCAAGAAGCAACTGGACTTTTTTGGTTTTTCTTTGAGGATGTTTTGCTTCTCATCCTAGAAGCTTCTTCTGCTATGATTCTACGGAGCTTCTCAGTCATGCAGATCATGGCTCTCCCAAAGGTGCTTTTTTCAAGAGGCAAATTGGACTTTCTGGTTTTTCTTTGAAGACATTTTGCTTCTCATCCAAGAAGCTTCTGGGAATGAGAGCCGAAGGAGCTTCTTGGATGAGAAGTGAAACATCTTCAAAGAAAAAACCAGAAAGTCCAGTTGCCTCTTGAAAAAGCACTTCTGTTTTGATTGCAAGCCAATGCACCTATGCTCAGCTCCTAACTTCACCTGGAAACCAGAAATCATGTGACGTAGACATCAAATTGTTCACTCAACATACCTGAAGGTTGTGCTATGATTTATTTTTCAGAGGAGCCATAGAATGTAAGGAGGTCATAGGATGGATCCCATTTAATCAAAAGCACCCACAAAAGAGAGCTAAAACAAGATGGATGGAGGACTTCAGCAAGCATGGTGGGCCCAATTGGCCAAAGGAAGCTCGGGACCATAATGGTTGGAAACATCCTGCAGTGGATAGAAAATGGCTATGATGATGATGATCGTGATGATGGTATCAGTTTAGGAGACTGTGGGTGTCTCATGTACTAATCAAGGAGAGAAGAAACTTAGGACTAAGGAGAAATTTCCTGACATTCAGAACAATGAATCAGTGGAACAACTTGCCTCCAGAAATTGTGAATGCTCCAACACTGGAGGTTTTTAAGAAGAGGTTGGATAACCATTTGTCTGAAGTGGTGTAGGGTTTCCTGCCTAAACAGAGGGTTGGACTAGAAGACCTCCAAGGTCCCTTCCAACTCTGTTATTCTAACATGATTGCTCTGATCAGATTCAAAATCTGCTTAGGTTGTACAGCCTGAGGTGAAAAAAACACATTTTGTTTTCTGCTGCTTAGTAGAATTATTATATATAGCTTTCAGCTTAACAATGCCAGTTGGATAATGAAATGTCTGCAAGAAAGCAACCAAGCTCAGAGAGTACCAAGGACCCCTTCTTATCTTAAAATGATTTTAATAATTAAAACCTCCTCAAACATAGGGAGGGAAAGTCAATTTATATCTGCCTCCCTTCCTATTTTATTTAACTCCAACTTCAAAACAAGAGGAGTTGAGATTAGCTGTTTTGTTCTATTCATACGTAGCGAGAGCAATCCCAGGTTTATTTAAATCTCTGGAAAAGGAGTCTGTTGGAAGAAAAAAAATAACCCTTGTGTTTTTCTGATGCTATATTCTAATCTATGTGGTATACCTCAACTCTTTTTTTTTTTAGAAAAAAACAGCCGTTACATATAAAATCCATCTAAGTGGCAGCATCTAGATAACCTTGGCTGGCTCCATAATGTTTAAGTAGAGCTGGATTTGGTTACCATCTCTGGGAGAAACCGTCAGAAGATTCCAAAGAAGTACCACCTTGAACAGAGGGTTGGACTAGAAGACCTCCAAGGTCCCTTCCAACTCTTGTTAAATTCTGTTTGCAAGAACAAGCCAAGCCCAGAGGTGGGATTCAACTGGTGAAACAACCAGTTTGGTAAGTGAGTGCTTGAAAACCCATTTTCAGTTCTAAAGCTTAACCTTCTACTGCAGCCTTGTTGAGTAAAATAGATGAGGAATGGCCATCCACTGTGCCGCGTGAATCAGCTGTAATAAAAAAAAACCAGGAAATGAGGGACAGGCTAGGGCAGGGGTAGGTGGGTGGGGCCAAATGATCACCGGAACAACTGGTTCGCCTGAACTGGTCTGAACTGGCCAAGCCTGTCTTATTGCTACAGAAACTACACAAAAGCAAACTTCCTCTCATCAAAGGCTCAAAAGTAGTCCAAAAGTAGTCTAAAAGTCCCAAAAGATAAAATATCCCAAAGGAAAGAAACCAACATGGTCGTCTCTCCCACAGTCCTTCAACAAGACCAGCCTGGTTGGGTTTGATGTTGGAATGCTTTTAGGAAAGCAATTGGATTCTTCAGCCCAGAGCATTACATCCTTTTCATTAGTTCATTAGTTAATGTTCCAAGATAAGTGAACATGGAATGAAACTGCAAAACCACATAGCAAGGACATGTGGAATGCACATTAAAGGCAGGGCTGCCAAAATGTCTCTTGCAACATATGGTATCTTTTTTTTTTTTTTCCCCCTCAGCAAACAGCACCGAAAACAGAGAACTGGGGGTAAAAAAATCATTTGGTTTTTTTTTTCATTCTACAACATGCGTTGTGGCTCTCACTTCCGAAGAATCACGCTTCCCTTTTCATGATTCACTCTCCTAGTCTGGAAAGTCACTAACTTCGCTAGTGACACACAAGTAGCCAAAGGTGTTTTATATGGAAGCGTGAGGAATTGAAGCTTTCTGCGGATTTGGTGTAAACCGGCCAGATCCTATTTGTAACACAAGCCATTGTGGAATTCTCTATGTAGATTCTCAATCATCCAGGTCGGGGGGAGGTCAAACTCAAGGCCAGTGGCCAGATGCAGGTCATGATGTGGTTGGATCTGGCCCACAAGGCCATCCTGGAAAATATAAGGGGCTGGCCCACGTGGTTTTGGCCCAGTTTACCCAATGTGAAGAAGAAACATGCCACCAGTTTGGGTAGTAGCATCAAGCTGGTCATGCCCTCCCCCCGTTGGCCACACCCACCTACTTGGCCACGCCCACCCAGCCCTCCAAGGTCAACCACAGCCCTCATGCAGCCCTCAATGAAATAAGAGTTTGATGCGCCCGATCCAGGTCCTTCAGTTCTGAACTCAAGAAGCTTCTCGGTTGAGGAAAAAATGCAGAGACGAGCAACTAAGACGATTAAGGGCCTGCAGGCTAAAACATATGAAGAACCGATTTGGATATGGCTAGTCTAGAGAAAAGAAGAATTAGGGGTGACATTCCAGTATTTGAAGGGCTGCCACAAAGAAGAAGAGGGGGTCAACTTATTTTCCAAAGCACCAGAAGGCAAGAGAAAAAGCAACGGAGGGAAACTGTGGAGCCCAAAACGCTAAATTGTTAAGTGAACCACTTCAGCTGTTAAATTAGTAGCCTATAGTAATGAATCTGGCTTCCCTGTTGATTTGGCTTGTGGCAGCATAGGATAATAGGATATGGCAGATAACTTCCTATTTGGAGCTGGCTTTAACAGAATTAACAGACTTGGAAGGGACCTTGTAGGTCATCTAGTCCAACCTCCCACCCCAAGGAGAAGACCCTACACCATTTCTGACAGATGGCAGTCCAGTCTCTTTTTGAAAGCCTCCAGTGATGAAGCTCCCACAACTTCTGAAGGCAACTTCTGTTCCATCGGTTGATGGTTCTCTAATATTTATCTCTATCTATTTACAATCCATTATCTATCTCCCAATCTGTCTTTGCTCAATCCAATCATATCATTTTTCCCATACCTTGTAATCAAATTCCTCTTTCTCCTGTAGACTCAAGGTTAATTTGTCCATCTCAGCACAACTCATTATTTTGTAAATGGCCAATTCCTCTGTTGGTATACATGTGTGTTTCCAACCCTGGGCATAGGTAATCCTGGCAGCAGTTAAAATATGCAATATTAAATATTTTTTATTTCTCTCATATTTCTTTCTGAATATTCCCAATAAAAATAATTCCGGTTCTAATTCTATTTGCTCATTCGTAATCCCCTGTAATCATTTTTGAATTTTTAACCTGTATTTTGGGGTTTCCAAGCAGGACCACTACCACAACCAGTGATGATTCTCACTGTCATTTTCATTTATCCTTATTTCCAGGTTGAACCTCTCCCCGATGAGTTTCCATCCATTGTTCCTTGTCTGGGTCACAAAAGGGGAACACCTGACCTGGGACACTGCAATTGTCACAAATACATGATGCCATTTGCCAAACGTCTGAATTTTGTTCACCTCGATGGTCAGAATTAAGAAGAAACTTCCAAACAGTGAGCACCATTAACCAGTGGAACAGAAGTTGTCTTCAGAAGTTGTGGGTGCTCCATCACTGGAGGTTTTTGAGAAGAAACTGGACAGTCACTTGCCTGAAATGGTATAGGGTCTTTTTATTGAACAGGGGGTTGGACTAGAAGATCTCCAAGGTCCCTTCCAGCTGTGTTCGGTTTGATCACAGATGCACTGAACTCTTGAAAATAGAGCAAACCCCATTGAATGCTTAATATCAGCCTTCAGCCTCATATTGTTGATTTCTGCATCCAAATGTGAAGCAGACCATCATCGTGGTTCATCCCAACCAGCTCCTACCATCTTCAAAGTTTATCTTTGCCATTCCTTTCCACCTTTGTATTTCTGCTACAAACAGGAGTGGCTTTAGGAACCATTCGCCCTGGGCTTTCACATCAGTGGGGCAATTAAGGAAGCAATATATTATTCAACAACCATCGGAAGGAAATCTTGGGTTTTGCAGATTCTGCAGAATTACAGTTCTGAGGAGGCCCCAGCCAGCAGAATTACTGTAAAAGATGGAGACTCACAAAGAGACAATCCTTTCTTAGTAACACAAACACAACATGAGTCTGTCATCTGCACCTCTATAACTGTCTGGTTTGGTTCTGGCAACCTAACAGGATAGACACAGATTCCAGAGAGTAATTAGGACTGCAGAAAAAAACAATTGCTACCAACCTGCCTTCCATGGAGGACCTGTATCCTGCGCGAGTCAAAAAGAGGGCTGTGAAAATATTGACAGACCCCTCACATCTTGGACATAAACTTTTTCAACTCCTTTCCTCAAAACTATAGAGCAGTACACACTATAGAGCACTACACACCAGAATAACTAGACACAGGAGGAGTTTTTTTCCTGAATGCCATCACTCTGCTAAACAAATAATTCCCTCAACACTGTCCAACTATTTACGAAATCTGCACTATTGCTATTCATCTCCTCATCACTCCTTATCACCCATCCCCTCCCACTTCTGACTGTATGACTGTAACTTTGTCGCTTGTATCCTTACAATTTATATTGACTGTTTTCTAGTATGATTCGATTGCTTATGGTACCCTATGACTATCACGAAGTGTTGTACCTGATGATTCTTGACTCTTGATGAATGTATCTTTTCTTTTTATGTACAATGAGAGCATTTGCACCAAGACAAATTCCTTGTGTAGCCAATCACACTTGGCCAATACAATAATTCTACTTCTACTTCAAAAACACACACACACGGTGTTCAAACCACTGGTTTCGCGCATCCACAAACACATTACCTCTCTGGATCAAAACAGAAGTGAAATAAATGATCAAATCACAAAGGCCGATTTTATCTGCGTCATTCACTGAATTCGTCAATTAAGAAATCATTCTTAAAAAGCTCTGAAAGGAATTAAATTTAATGTTCATTGGAAAATTTATCATTTCTTTACTGAAGCTGTAGCTGACATAATTTCAAGATTCTTGGTAACATACCAATTTTTTCAACAAAATCCACGGTCGGATTAAAACATAACATCCTTCATTATGATGACAGAAACAAGTCAAAGATGACACGGTAGACAAAGCCCTCTGCAAAATCTTGAGGTTTTTAACAAACCTTCTGTAGCCTGTCAAAAAGGGCCCCACTTGATAGTGGACAGCCACTTTTTCGAAGTGGTATAGAATCTCCTGCTTGAGCATGGGGTTGGACTAGATGACCTCCAAGGTCCCTTCCAACTCTGTTATTCTGTATTCTGATTTCTATGGAGAGAACATTCCATAACAACAGGGCCTGCAACCTTGGCTCTCCTCATCTCCTGGAAATTCTGAATCCCCCAGTTTCTTTGAAGTGAAATTAATGCAAGGAATAATAATAATAATAATAATAATAATAATAATAATAATAATAATAATAAATGTGAAGCAGTCCCAAAAGAAGATGGAACGACAACATCAAAGAGACTCTACAGCACCATCAAATAACTATGGTTGGGCCACCAGAAGAGCAGGAACCAGAACCTTGTATCTCCCTCAAGACCCAAAGTGATAAAAGAGGAGGAGGAGGAGGAGGAGAGGAGCAAGGAGTAAGGAGCAAGGAGGAGGAGGAGGAAGAAGAAGAGGAAGAGGAAGAAGAAGAGGAGGAGGAGGAAGAAGAAGAGGAGGAGGAGAAGGAGTTGGAGAAGAAGGAGTTGGAGAAGAATGGAGGGAGGTAGCGAGGAGGAGGAGAAAGAGGAGGAAGAGTTTATCCATTGAAGATCTGGTCATTCTGATACGCATTGATGGAAAAGCATCCTGTCTAAGTTAATTATTGCCAAAGTCTACAATAAGCTTCCCAGTCAAACCAATAAATTTATTTTGCTAGACTGAAAAACCAAACTATTATCTCCTTTGTAAGATCATCTATAATGGGTTTCTGAAAGGGATGCATTGCACAATGAATTTTTAAACTATCTACTAAAAATAATGTTTAATTACTTTTCTAAGTGCACATGCCATTATGTAGCCATTAAGACTAATGTCCCAATTTTCCTCGGCCAAATCAGAGAAAATGCTGATTGAGTTATCCAAATTCCTCAAGATAATTCTGATGAATAAGTGCATGCGTATCCTTATTAACTCAGTAAACTTTCCTAAATTTAATTTCAGCTTGTGGCAAGACATCCTTCTTTTTCCAAAGAGCTCCCCATTCTTACTTTTTCAGATGCTTTAATATGTGACTGAATTGAAGAGACTTTTGACATTCTTCTTGGTCCAATAAAAAGCCCAACAATTGAAAACAGCCTCTGTTTGACAAGATCAAAATGGGCAATCACAACTTATTTTTCAAGCATGTCACACCATCAATATATTGATCAGGATAATATATCACTCCATTTTTCCATAAGCCTTTTATCACAAATTGTCACATTTGAAGCACATTATATGAAGTCCTGAGTTTCTTGAGAAGTCCATAATGCTGGGATGGATGAAAGGAAGGAAGGAAGGAAGGAAGGAAGGAAGGAAGGAAGGAAGGAAGGAAGGAAGGAAGGAAGGA